>JAYEVI010000329.1:0-101150 GCA_036346575.1 Dendrocalamus sinicus | reverse complement strand
AGTTACATGGTCAGCTCTATAATTTTTGTTAGGATGTAGTTTTTAAATACATGATAGAATTTAATTATTTTTACGCTCAGTTTTACGCTTAGTAATTCAATGCATGTGATGGTCACACGTAAGTTGCTCTTTCAATTAGTGTTATTTGCTGAGTTTTGTGTTATAGGTGGAGCATATCGATTCCATAATTTGAGTTCTTCACTATCTATCTAGCGTCACATGTGATGTTTTAGCTTATGTCGTTTGACAATTGAGCATTTATGTTAGAGAGTCGATTACACATACTCGACTTTTATTGGGGTTATGAATCGTTGAAGACGTAGATTCGATTATACAACACCCATGCGGGGGCATACTACATTTGCTGTAAAGCCTTGCTGGAGTAACAAATAATTGGTTGGTTCCTTTTGGTTCTTGTTTTAGTTATCACTTTCTACTACATTAATTAGTTTATAAACATTATGTCTTTTTAAACCAGTGGTCTATAGGTAGATTATAGTAGGCGTTGTAAGGAGTTTAGCTATATCAGCCAAAATCGCATGTGAATAGTCATAATCCAAAACCTATAAGACAAAACCACGTACTCAAAAACCCACCATATAAGAGCAATTTCTCTCTCTCTCAACGAGAAGAGAACCGACGGAATGGTGCCTAGAAGATAGACAAAATGGATCTGGATCCTAGACCCGTTAGTCTACAACAGCTGCTAGATTCAATCAGATATTTATTCAAAGAATCCACCGCTTCAGGATTTTGGTTTGGATAATTTTGCAAACAAAACATCCAGATAATTATCAAAAGAAATACAGTAATACATTTGAACAAAGAGGACAGAGAAATTGTACATTGCTTAAAAAAGTGTACCGCGTTAGCGTTACATGATCCAAACCAGCGAGCACTCTCTTATCGGCCCCTGATCTGTAACTTGCATCTCGTTTTGCTACTCTCCGGATCACTGACCTGCCCTTGGTTGGCTTCAGCGGAGTAAAGAGTGCACCACCATGTATGCAGACCGCCAAGCCATTTCATACTCCGTCAGATCGGGTTGACGGATGAGAAGATCGATTGCGTTTGTGGGTAGCATCTCCTCCGTTTGGCCTCAATTCTCTCGACCGCATAACTCTCCTGCAGACCGTGGAACAGCGCGCAACACTAAAATGTTCCTGCCGGCCCCGTTAGCTGAGCCTCGCAAGTTGCAACAAAGCCCATAAAAGCAACTTCTGTTGGAAATTTGGATGTCATGGTGTTGTTAGCACAAGGATCTGGACGCCAATTAATAACTGGTGTTGCAATGGGAGAACTCGCGCAGCTACCTAATGGGAGAACATCTTGCATAGGTAGCTGCGCGAGTTCTCCCATTGTAACCTCAACAAAGAGCTTGAATCTTTGGTCCGAGTAATCGCAAGCATTTAATGGTAATCCCTACTCACGTCCGTGCTTTCGAGAGTTGTAGCACCAACCATAGCCGAATATTTTTCTTTGGCGTCATGCGATCTTTGCTACTAAACCATATCAATGCCTCTACACCACGCTCTTGTATGGTATGGCGCTATCCAAAGATCATTGGTTCGGCTTCCTACACTGTTTATACAGGAGTTCTTTGCCTTCAAGAAGATGCACGATGAGAGGCTAAAAACTTGTAGTGCGCAAGTGAGCAAACGGTCTCCGTCTCTTACAAACTTCTTTGGCTTTATCGTGAACCATTGAATCTTCCAACATCGGAGCGGCTTAACTCATCTTTCTTCAAGCTAATCCAAGATGGAATGAGCGGTTTGATATAATGGATACTTTTACGTAAAGGGGAGTGTGTTACCCTTGCTCAACCTTTTAGTCTTCCAGTACTGCGACTTGCATCTATGCGGCACATCTCGCACTCCTCGTGGCGCGCTTAACCATCCTCCTTTGCCATACATATCTAGGCAAAGTGCGGAGCCGGACATATCTAGCCATCGGTAGATGGAGGAGCTCGGATGACAATGGCAATGGCCTCAAAATCGTGCGGTGGTGGCTCGCCCTTGTTTTTAACTTTGAGGTTATGATGAACTGATCGTCATGCACTACATACGTACAAGGAAGTTTTCTATCCCGCCACACATGATGCGTTCCACGTCTTACGGTTTGTGTAGCGCTAGCTACAGTTCTGGGTTAGTATATAACGAGGATAGAATAATTCTCAAATTATTACGTTATTATGCTTTCTGAGTATACCCTTTAGAGAATAGGTAGTTATAAGTCCTCCTACAACCACTCTTAAGTCAAAAGCTTTTTTATAACCATATAATCATGAGTTCTTCTACGACTATATAGTCATATGCTCTTCTATGACTACGTACTCGTAAGTTGTCCTATGACCATCTTATGGTCGTGGACCATCTTACGACTGGTCTATCTCTAACTATTTTGTCTACAATGTTCTCCTACATCGCAGAGTCGCCTGACAAGACAGTTAGAACATGCACTTATCTCTAATAACTGCACATGATCTCTCTCTGACAACAATCGTTAAACAACGAGCGCCACCCACGTCTCTCGACAATAACTTTCATTGGGCGGTTATCACTCGAATCGTTGGAATGTCTTTTGGGGTGAGATAACAACCCACTTCACAACTATATAAAGGAGGATGACAGAGAGGGATGGAAGGGATTCTAATCCAAGCAAGATGAAGCATTTCACATTACGCTTAGCTATAACCAATTCTTTGAGCAATAGTCATACGTGAAGTAGGGTTATTATTCTCTCGGGAGAAGGCCGAACCCATATAAATTTCTGTGTTTTCTTTGCATGACCATAGTTTAGTTTTAAGAGTTTCCCTCGAATCCAAAAAGCATATGTAAGATCGTTATTGAAACACCGATAGTACATATTTAGTCAATATAAATATGGCTAAGATATCTAAGTGCACAAACACAGTTTGGTGCACACGTGCACAAATATTTGATTTTGATATCAAATTAATATAAAAATTCTGAAAAATGCAGATGTACTTCTAAAATTATTGTAATTAAATGTAAAATTTTAGGATCAAATTCATTCCACGATTATAGTAACAAAAATGAGAAAATTGACAACTGACAATTCAAAAAGGAAATGAGAAAGAACGAGACAAGTGTTACCGTTGACAGCAAACTTATTATCTTTTTTTCTTCTGACGTACTTTGAGTTTGTAGTTCAAACTTAAAAGGTGATACAATACAATACAGTATGTTACTACAGGAAACAAACAACGGTCGCCAATCAGCATGTAGCTTCCTTGCTATTTCCTCTCTCATATCGATATTCTTTTCATGATATCTGCAACGGCCTACTCCATTCCACTCGTTCAAAGGCACGTACGAATAGATGTGAATTGCAGGAATTATTCAGGAAAACTTAGCAGCTAAGCCTGATTTGTCTGACGATTTGTCTGATTTGTCTTGCGTACGTACCATGTGGGATTCCCGAAGGTTGCATCCGCGTGTGTTGCCCCATTGTCTGCATTTGTCATGCGGTGAATTACCTCTGGAGTTGGCTTCTTCTCCACTGCATTTGAGGAGAATCGAAGCATTCAACGAAATAGACTAAAATCCACCCAAATTAGAACAAGTCTTGCATCCACGGAGGAGGAATTCACCTGGAGGAGGGTCATGGGCTCTGGGTTCATCGCCTGGAGATCAACTACCGCAATTAGTTTCTTATCTGGATCATGTAGGACCAGGAAATTCTTGTCTTCATGGCAACACAAAGTGCAAAATTGAACTGAACCAAGAAAAGAATGGTACTGTTAGACCATATGGCTAGATTTAGGATATTTTGGTGATGAATAATTGACAATGGTTAATTTGTTATGATGAATAATTGGCGATTTCATTTAGCGGTGTTATGCGAGTTGTGTTGCGTGTGTGCGGGTGATGTTGGCCAAGTTGAGGCGAACTTGTGCGGAAGAATGTTCTTTGGTCTTTGCATGTGCAGGTTGAGCATGGAGGCGATCGTGGTCGGTGACGAGGTGGACCGGAACTAGGATGGGGAGATCCGAGGTTCGGGCGGTCAAGGAGGTCACGAGATGATCGGGCTCATGCTTGGCGCATGGAGATCGAAGGTGGATGATACGTGGAGAAGCTACGGAGGTGCGGTCTGGAGGCTTCGACACGTGGCGGCGTTAGAAAAGTCGTGAGTGTGAAAACCCGTGTTAAGAAGGGTTTGGGTCCCCGAGAATTAGTGGGCCAAAAGTCTAGTTGGAGTTGGATTAGGATTTTTAAGTCCTAATTGGAGTTGGATTAGGATTCTAAGTCCTAGTTGGAGTTGGATTAGGATTCTAAGTCCTAGTTGGAGTTGGATTAGGATTATAAGTCCTAGTTGGAGTTGGATTAGGATTCTAAGTCCTAGTTGGAGTTGGATTAGGATTCTAAGTCCTAGTTGGAGTTGGGCTATGTGTGTATATATATGCATGCGGTGGCATGGCAAGAGTCGATCAGAAGCGGTAGTGGAAGAAAAATATATATCGGCTTTTGGGGTGGCCAAACGTTTTCTTTGGCATGGCATCTTTTGATCACGAAGCGCACAACATTGTTCAGCCATCGGTCGGCAAGCGATCTCATATTTTGCTTAGTTGCATAATTAGGGCTTAATTTATTTTCGTCACTATTTGCATCAGCGATCTTGTTTATTTTATATCTCAAGATCTAGAGCTCCGATTGATGTAATTCCAGTTGGGTTAGTTCAATAACTGTCTCTAGTTTATTCTGAAAAAGTTTGAGGTTAATCAGGTTACGGATTTTTATCAAGATCAGTTTTAGTAAGGATACATTATTCTGTCCAGAATTATTAAATGAGGCTTAAATAGGTTTTGTGTTTAGGGAGAGTCTTAAAATTTATTTTTAGCTTCGCAATCATTCACCCCCTCTGATTGCCTATCTTAGTGTGAATCGATCCTACAAGTGGTATCAGAGCGGGTTTATTTTTCTAATTGATTTTAACAGGTGATTAGAAAACATGTCGACGGATAGGTATTCCACAAAACCTTGTGTTTTCGATGGTGTTGATTTTCAGTATTGGAAAGCGAAGATGGAGGCATATATTCAAGCTCAAGGCTTTGCAATATGGGAGATGGTCTACAAGCCTTATCAAGTGCCGAGAACGATGATGTGACAGTGGCGAACATGGCACAAGTGGAGACAAATAGCAAGGCAAGGAACCCGATAATTCAAGGACTAGGAAGGAGTGATTTTGATCGTGTTGTGCATCTTAAATCCGCATATGAGGTATGGAAAGCATTGTGTGATTATCATGAGGTTCATCTACTATTAAAGAGGTACGTCAAGACATGTACAAAAAGGATTACATGCGTTTTGAGATGAAACACAGTGAATCAATAGATGATCTCTTTGCCGCTTTAATAAAATTCTTAGTAACCTACGTCTTGTTAATGTTACTTATCTGATGCTAAAAATGCACGTCAATTACTTGGAGCATTAGATATGTCGATATGGGAGATGAAGGTTACATCCATTAGAGAATCTCATCATGAGTACACTTACATTAGATGTACTTTATTCTAAATTGAAAACTCATGAATTAGATGTTTTGCTAGAAAAATAATGGTAATAAATCAATTGCTTTAGCTTCACAATCTAGCAAGTCTAATGGTGATAATTCTTCTACTAGCTATGCTTTGTCTTCTTTGTCTTCTTTGTCTTCACTAACCGATGAACAGCTAGAGCAACTCCAGGAAGATGTTTTGGAACTCCTCTCTACACGCTTCACAAGAGCCTTACAGAATGTGAGATCAAGAAAGAGAGAAATTTTGGTCCTCAAAGGTGCTATGAGTGTGGTGATCTCAATCATATTCGTCCTAAATGTCCAAAGTTTCTAGCAAAATTTGCAAGGGAAGAAAATGAGAAGGAAGAAGAGATGGAGAAAGAAAAAGGAAGAATAAAAAGAATGGCTATATAAATGCAAGGTGGTGCATCGTGTTCTTGCAGCTCTTGAGCAAATTAATTTGAGTGATGTGGACACGGACAGCGAGGATGATACTCCCAAAGGCAAGAAAGATTTAACTAGGTTGTGTCTAATGGCAAGTAGCAAAGCTCCACCGACAATGATGATCTTGATAATGACAACTACAATGAGGTAGAACCTTCTTATAATGATTTAGGTAAAGTCTGTTGCTAAACTTGGTACTTTGCTAGAAAAGAAAAATAAAAGATTAAGAAATCGATACTTTGATTGAATCTCTAAATTCTGAAATTGCAAGACTTAGAGTTTTAATTCCTGATGATGAATCTTGTGAGTCCTGTCAAATTTTACATTCTGAGTTAGAGAATGCTAGGTCACTGAATGCTTTAAACATGGATCAACTTAGAGATGTAACTACTAAATTTGATGAATTAAGATTGGCACATGACTCTTGTGATGAAAAATTGAAATGTGCTAATGATGAAATTGGAAAGCTCAAGTTTAGTTCTTCTTCATGTTTAGAATCAAGTATTTTAAATGTTCAATCTAAAGCTTGCTCTAAATGTGATTTGTTAGAAGCTAGACTTAGTTCATCTCAGGAAACAATTCAACAGATGCTTTATCATGAGATTTCTTCTTGCTCAAATTGTCCTAAGCTTAACACTGAAATAGAAGTTTTGACTAGACAACTTAATGATTTTACTGAAGAAGAAAGATTGGCTCAGTCTAGTGCTTCTAAAAATCTTGTGAATGAATCTAATAAATGCACAACTTGTCCCACTCTAGCTAAAGAGAATGAGTACCTAAAAGACACTTTAGAGAGATTTTCTTTTGGCAAGAAAAATTTGAATATGATTCTAGACAAGTCAAAAATAAGTGTGAAAAATCATGGTTTAGGATTTAATTTTGTTGAGCATGCCAAGAATAATCCTCCTAAGATTATTAAGTCTCTTGAACTGGAAAAATTGAAGTGAAACTTGAACCAATTCAAAGCGTGTTTAAATCAGTGGCTTTGTGCAAAGTTCATCAAATAATAATGTAGGTGCTAGCTCATCATCTCAAAAGAATTCGTTATGTTAAATTTCATTGCACCTATTGTGGAAGAGATGGACACTTGAATGAATTTTGCTTTAGGCGTGTCAAGAAAGAGAAAAGGAAAGATTGAATGCTTTGAGACAAAAACATGCAATGTCTTTTGTTCCTAGAACTAATGTGAAAGCTATGTTTTTGAGAACTTTCATGATGGTTTTAAATCACTTCACATGCTAGATTGGGATTTAATTCAAATGATTCACGTTCTTTTAAACTTTCTAATCATCCACATGCACGTGATTTTGGTTCTAGCTTTGTTGCTCTGTTAGTGCGTGTGTCACGATCTTGGATTCCTAAATCTTATTTTACTAACCCCAATCTTGTGAGACCGATGTTTCTGTCATGTAGAACAGTGACAAGGATGGAGAAGATGAGCTAAATTGGGTTCCGTTTTTATCATCGCTGATTGGAACACTTGATGGTTCTTCACTCCTTTGATGGTTTGCAAGAGATTTCACTGTTTGAAAGACCATGTGGAAAAGGTAATGTTGTCTTACATCTTGTTAAATTCTCAAGTGGCTAATTTGCACATGAAAATGTTTGATACTTCTCGTTTCCCTCAATTGCAGTAAGTTGGGAGTATTACATCTTATGGGATTATTCGAGGGAGCTTGTTGTTTAAAAACTTCGAAGCTTTGTTTATTATCCTTGTCAAATAACTCATCAAATCCAAGTCATTGAAATCAATTGAGTAGTAGAGCTCTCTTTATCATATCTATTCATATGTTGTGTAGCTTTGATCAGGATTGTTTATAATTAAATTGCTACATTTGAATTAAAAGTATGACATGGCGGAAATACTTTGACTAGATTAATTATAGTTATTACTTTGCGATGTCCATCGAAAAGCATTAGCTTGATTGTGAGTCTTATTTTAACTCTTGATTATGAGGCTCGCATGTTTCATGTTCCAATTCTTATGATCACTCAATTTGGCATGTTATTAAAAAAGGAGAGAGTATATAAAGAAAAAATTGAAAAGATGTATGCTTCAAGCATGCCATGGTGAACAAAAAAAAAGACACAAAAGTGCGCAAAATAAAAAGAAGTATGCTTCAAGCATGCCACCATCAAAAAAAAAGGAAGAAGAAGAAAAGTATGTCATTTTGAAAAGAAGTATGCTACAAGCATGCCACATGCCTAAAAAATTGAGTGTGGAGCAATAAGTTGTTACATGAGACTGCTAGCCCGTCTAGAGTTAAATTTTGCTTCACTTTTAGGTTTTGATTTTTCGTTGTGATATCTCATTGTGCTCTCTATAATTGGTTTGGTCATTGTTGAGATGTCTATCATTGATATAAATTGCTTAATCATATTGAAAATTTGTTTTGACATTGCTATGTGATATATGGCTTAAATATGATCTAGATAGCTCTACTCAAAAATATGTCTTGGTTGCTTTATAAAATAAATGCACAATGACTTGGATAATCTACAAAGCTTCTTGATTTTTACTTTCATTGCTCTGTCTTAGAATTATTCTTTCTTTAAATTTTCTTGATGATTACATTGCCAAAGGGGGAGAAATTTGGTGTGCTTTGCGAGAAATTAAAGAAATTTGGGAGAATAAAATTACCTCTCTTGTGTTGAGGGGGAGAGATTTGAGACTTATGGTTTAAAATGTTTTTTCGGCTTTGGTTCTTCACTTATATCTATTTGAAGCTAGTTCATCATACAATTTTGTGGTGTTGTCAATGTATTCATCAAGGGAGATTGTTAGACCATATGGCTAGATTTAGGATATTTTGGTGATGAATAATTGACAATGGTTAATTTGTTATGATGAATAATTGGCGATTTCATTTAGCGGTGTTATGCGAGTTGTGTTGCGTGTGTGCGGTGATGTTGGCCAAGTTGAGGCAGACTTGTGCGGAAGAATGTTCTTTGGTCTTTGCATGTGCAGGTTGAGCATGGAGGCGATCGTGGTCGGTGACGAGGTGGACTGGAACTAGGATGGGAGATCCGAGGTTCGGGCGGTCAAGGAGGTCACGAGATGATCGGGCTCATGCTTGGGCGCATGGAGATCGAAGGTGGATGATACGTGGAGAAGCTACGGGAGGTGCGGTCTGGAGGCTTCGACACGTGACGCGTTAGAAAAGTTGTGAGTGTGAAAACCCGTGTTAAGAAGGGTTTCGGGTCCCCTGAGAATTAGTGGGCCAAAAGTCTAGTTGGAGTTGGATTAGGATTTTTAAGTCCTAATTGGAGTTGGATTAGGATTCTAAGTCCTAGTTGGAGTTGGATTAGGATTCTAAGTCCTAGTTGGAGTTGGATTAGGATTATAAGTCCTAGTTGGAGTTGGATTAGGATTCTAAGTCCTAGTTGGAGTTGGATTAGGATTCTAAGTCCTAGTTGGAGTTGGGCTATGTGTGTATATATATGCATGCGGTGGCATGGCAAAGTCGATGAAGCGTGAGTGGAAGAAAAATATATATACGGCTTTTGGGGTGGCCAAACGTTTTCTTTGGCATGGCATCTTTTTGATCACGGCGCACAACATTGTTCAGCCATCGGTCGAGCAAGCGATCTCATATTTTGCTTAGTTGCATAATTAGGGCTTAATTTATTTTCGTCACTATTTGCATCAGCGATCTTGTTTATTTTATATCTCAAGATCTAGAGCTCCGATTGATGTAATTCCAGTTGGGTTAGTTCAATAACTGTCTCTAGTTTATTCTGAAAAAGTTTGAGGTTAATCGAGTTACGGATTTTTATCAAGATCAGTTTTAGTAAGGATACATTATTCTGTCCAGAATTATTAAATGAGGCTTAAATAGGTTTTGTGTTTAGGGAGAGTCTTAAAATTTATTTTTAGCTTCCGCAATCATTCACCCCCTCTGATTGCCTATCTTAGTGTGAATCGATCCTCAGTACTCTCACCGGAGGAGGCTTCATCGACTCTGGATTGGCCGCTCTCTCATCTTCCACCAGCACCGTCACAGGTTTAATCCCTCCTATATTTACACAAATAATCATACCATTAAAAGACAAAAACAAGTTGCGACGCATCGTGAGTGTGCGAGACTGTAAGAGCAGGAAAGAAATCGGATTGAGGCGCAGCCATGGCCACTGGAGGTCAGGAGGATGTTCGCATGGAGCTAAACACTGCCTATAATGCCGAAGAGGATTCGTCGGCTCTGGTCATGGAGCGTGCTGAGCGCTTCTGCTTTCCTCCTCCTCTTCGGCGCCGCCATCAATTCCATCTCCCATCGCCCCTCCAACTAGTGGCACGACGCTTGGCGACAGCGGCTGGTGGATCGAAAAGAAGGGCGCTCGTGACAACTGCTAGTGGATCAGAGAGAAGGGCGCTCGACGATGGTGGCAATGGCTTCCTTTTCCTACACCTGCCCATGTGGCTCTCCCCCCGCCGCCACAGAGGTCAGGGGGCCGTGGTCGTAGTCGGGGCCGTAGTCGAAGTCAACACCGTGGTCGAAGTTGGGGCCATGGTCGATGTCGAAGGGCCGTGGTCGAAGTCGGGGCGGAGCAAGTCGGCGGGCTGAGCAATCTGGCGCCGGTAGTTGAGCGACAGGGCACAAGCGCACCGGAGACCTACCAACGTAGATGGTTGACTGCTCCCAACCTATGATCGCACGTGATGGTCGACGGTTTTTAACTTACGACCACGAGGTGTGATCGATAACCGATTTATGACCAAAAGCACTAGTTGATGTGTTCTGACTTACGACCATGAGGTGTGGTCGATGTCTTCCGACTTACGACCACAAGCGTTGGTCGATGTGTTCCAACTTATGACCACGAGGTGTTCTCGATGGCTTCCAACTTACGACCACAAATGATGGTCGCCGGCTTCCGACGTCGACCACAAGCCATTGTCGAAGGCTCTCGATTTAGGACCATGATCGATCATCGACGCGCCAACTTACGATCACGGCGATGGTCGACCACTCCCGACCTCGATCACGCGCGATGGTCGGCGACTTGTGACTTCTGACGGCGAGGTGTGCTTGAGAGCTCGGCATACGACCACGAGGTGTGGTTGATGTCTTCCGACTTATGACCACGAGGTGTGATCGACGACCTCTGACTTAATTGATGGATTTAAAAAACTTTTAGAACATGTTTGTATATATATTCTAAAATTTTTTATCACACGTGAGTTTTAAAATATGTAGTATGATAAATTTTGAAAATCGTAGCAACGTCTGAGCATTCAACTAGTTATGAAAAAGAAGATACAGTAATGCATTTGAACATAGAAATTGTACATCGGTTAAAAAAAGTGCACCTAACGCGTTACATGATCCATACCACCGAACAGTTGGCCTATAGAGGATAAGGAAAATAAAACATCATAAATGGAACACTGCTTCTAGTAGCTTTTGTTTTGGAGCGCAGAAATGTACTGTAAACCTGTCCTTGGTTTCTGGCATTTCGGTGAGCAGCTTCCGCAGAACAAGGACTGCCAGGCCGGGTGCAGACTGCCAAATCATTGTATACGCCGTCAGCTTGGGTTGGCAGATGAAACGATCGATGGCGTTTGTGAGTTGCATCTCCTCCATTTGGCGCAGGCTACCATTTATACGTTCCTCTCGTCCTCCGATTGTCTCCGTCGCACAACTTCGCTGCGGGCAGCTGCACGAGTAATAATGAGGCGCGATGGCAGCGCACAACTCTAGAGGTTCAGCTGAGCTTTGCAAGTTGTACTCAAACGCTAGAATATGGCAATTGAAACACATAAAAGTAACTTCTGCTGGAAATTTGGATGTCATGGTGTTGTTAGCACAAGGCCCGTGCCCATATGCTCCGTAATATAATGGATCTGGACGCAAAGATGCAGCTGTAAAGTTGTCCAACAAACGTGTCCTAACAGCCGAACGGGAAACGCGTTGTGTAGGTAGCTGAGCGAGTTCTCCAACTGCAACCTCGGCAAAGGCTTGAATACAGGTCCAAGTGACTGCAAACATTTAGTGGTAATCCCAACTACGTCCGTGCTTTCTGAGAGTCGTAGCAGCAACACTAGATAAATTTTTTTCTTTGGCGTCATGCGATCTTCGCTAAGGAACAACATCCATGCCTCTACACCACGCTCTTCAGACCATACGGGCGCTATCAAAAGACGATTGGTTCAAGGCCGCGCACTGTTCATACCAGTGTTTTGCCTTCAAGAAGATGCCTGATGAGAGGGCTCAAAACCTGTAGTGCATAAGCGAACAGCCGATCTCCACGTCTCTTACAAACTTGCGGCCTTATCGAACCATTCGAATCTTCCAACATCGGAGCAGCTCAAGTCATCTTTCTTTAAGCTAATCCAAGGTGGAACGAACGATTTGACAGCATGGATAATCCTTTTAGGTAAAGAGGAGGAGTGTATTACCCCTTGCTCAACGTTTTCGTTTTCCAGTACCCGTAGCTTGCATCTCTGCAGCACATCTCCGCACTCCTCGTAGGCGCGCTTGACCATCCTTCTTTGCCGCAGCAACAACACGTCGGTGATGGGCAGCTTTCTGGATCTCTCAAGCGCACGCTCCAATTCGGTGTGCGCCATCTCCAGCCTCTCAATGTTGTGCCTCTTGGACGCCGCCGCCTCACGGTTGCTGAGCACGAAAGAGACGGCTCTACTCACAGTCTCCTGAGCAACAGCCGATCCCACCGCGTCCGCCATGAGGACAACAATCGCTCCGACTCTGGTAGTGAAATTAAACAAGATCCATTTAGTTTGACGCATGCCACATCAAGACCGAGACAAATTAATCTGAGTAAGCTTACTGCTAGCTGGTATCAGCTCATGGTAGATAGTACTATTATTATATCTCACCTTCTTCTAATCGCTTGCTTCTGGTGCGAAGCACTCAAAAGTGTGTCGCAAGCAAAAGCTGGTGAAACGAAATGGACGAGTATGGATCAAGATCAAGGAGTATATACACTACAATGCAACGCTAGCTTGTAGGAATAAACTGATCTAGTTACGAGCAGTACTGCAGCTGAAACTCTGGATGAGTTTGTGAAGATGTAATAGTAGTAGGCCGTGAAAGGAGGACAGACAATAATAGAGGAGGTGGGAAACAGCGAAGAAGGCGCAGGATAAGCAGCTCCGAAAGGTGGTGAGAACGTTCCTTTGAAACCTGGTAGCATCACCCTTTGAAATTATTCGCATCAAAATGGACAAGTGGTGAAACAGTTATCACGTATATATAGATATTTTGGAGAAGAGCCTACACCAAGGAACGTCGAGACCTTGAGATGTCGTTCTCGAAAAAAGAAAAGACTGAGAAGTGGCCGTAGTTAGCAAGTCGAGGACTAGTAGTAATTTGATTTGAGTGAAGGGTGCAGTAGATGCACTGCATTCGGCAGCCGTACGTCCGAAGTTTTGTCCAGATTTTTACAACGAGTGCGGTCGACTTGGCCTGCTCCAAACGGTTTTAACTCCTACCTTTTATGGCTTCTGGCTTATTTAAACTACAGATCACTTAAGATGCATCGATTTCTAAGATGCTAAAGACGGAGGAAATAAATGACTTGGTAGCACGTGCAATCCGTTTGGGAAAGGAGGAGTTCCTTACCTCCTGATCCATGTCTTCTTCTTCTTCTAGGATTCGCTGCTTGCATTTGCGCAGTGTGGCATCACACTCTTGAGCAGCACGCTTCAGCTTCTTCCGCCAGCGCATCAGTGATGCATCATTGATCTGCCACTTATCAGATATCTCAAGTGTGGCCTCCAACTTGATGTGCGCCATCTCCAGCCTCTCCAAGTTTTCATTTGCATGCAATTTCCCTTCATGCCTGTCAACCAGACCAGATAGGATTTGGCTAACTGTCTCCTGGACAACTGCGGAACTGACAATCTCCGCCATTCGCATTCAAGCATTTGTAGCATCCCCTCCCTGCTCAGGAAATGTAATAATATATATCAGTGTGCATGAGACACGAAAATAGATGAATGAATTCTTGGTCAAGTCCTGACTTTGTGAGCTGAATTAGTAATAGGAAGGAACTTGGGACAACAACAAAGATTTAGCTTAGTATTTGCAAGATTCTACACCTAATTGAATAACATGGAACTATGGAAGTGGTGAACAGTTACCCTGTATGCAGAGATATTTTAGAGGAGAACATACTGCAAGGTGTGATGAGAACTTAAAGAAGAGGATGGATAGTGACGCCCAGGACTTTGAGAAGCAAGCCATCGATATGGGTCTGGTACGTGTCCCCATATAATTTCCCAACTCGCATGAAGTAAAATGTCTCTCTCACATGACGACTAAAGGGCTAAAGGGAGTGGAATGGACTTGACAAAGAAGGGCAAGTTCACATGATGATATTCACTCAGTTGCCCTCCTTGTCGCTAATTTTCCTGTGTTTTCTTATTCAGCATAGGAAGACACATCAGCACGAGCTCGAGTTTGGTTTGTGTCAAATCAAACGTAACAAAGGGCACCAAAATATAAACTTGCATGTGTGCAGAACGGAGTAAAGGGAGATCAATAAAGTTCAGAGACAACAGCATGAGTAGAGAGATAACCTGCTGGTGAAATGAGCTGAATTATATCAGGATTCAGAAGTGTTAAAAGTGTGATCTGAATTCTATTCGATTTATTTTCATTTCCAATACGGACAGTGGCGGATCCAGGATTTCACCGCGCCCCGGGCTGAGCTTTAAACGGCTAATAACCTATAAGTTTGAGCCAAAATTTAAACTAGAGCAATTTCAAAAGACTGACTTCATTGACTGCATTATCAAATGTAGCACTGCCCCAAAAAAGGGAAAGAAAAGGAGAAAAGGAGAAAAAAAAAAGAATGAGAAGGGTAATTTTTGTGCCTTCAATAACAATTAGACATGGAAGGCCTTATTTTAATGGTATTCACATGATAAACAGATCCACTATTGTCAGACTAACCATGTTAAAGAGATCCACTATTGTCAGACTCAACATGTCTGTTTGACTAGGTGATTGCAGGGTATTTAACAGATAAAAGCTACAAGTTCTTCTTGTAGATCATTCTACCAAATTCCTGTTCCAAAAGGCTTAAAATCATGAAAAGAATAGAAGTCCAATTCTGTTTACTTATGTTTTGCCCAAACGAAAATAAAGAGAATAGCAAATAAATAACAGTGCATGCTTGGTTTGATGCAAAAATAGCAAAGCAGCCATTTCCTTTTATTTCCTTGGCTGGTGGCATCAGCTAACTTTTTATGTTTTAGAACTTATTTTCTCCTTGGAAAAAGGATTCTGCGGCTTGTTCTGGGAAGTGGGTACATGGAGAAAAGATACCAACTCGCTGGCTAGTACATGGGCAAATTTTGGCATAACCAATTTGGAAGTAAATAAGTTATTGTGTTAGATAACAATATACTGCATTCTCATGACAAATGTTCAAATCTAAAATCACTTTTAGGAGTTGTGTAGAAAACAGTGGTAGACTAACAGTGTTAAGTTTCATTTCGTGCTGCAACACTCATTTTACTAGCTGACATGCCCTTACGAAGAGGACCTTCGATCTAGTTGGGTCAAGTTTTTCATCAGACATCGCCAACATCAGAACTGAATTACTGATGAGCTAACGATTTTAACAGCATCGGACCAAAATCCCCAGAGCACCCAAAAACCTGCAAGGCTAGCTCCAGCACAGTAATGCAGTATGGTAGTAATGATGAACTTAGTAAATCACATATACTAATTATGAGGTAACAGTGATTGTTTTCCTTTATAAATTACAAGAACAGGTAGCTTACTTGGCTTCTATTTGTGGAGCTTCTTGTCTCTAATAGCAAGGAACCTGGAAGTGAAGATAGGAGTCAAACATCGCAAACACACGCACAATAAAAATGCGTAAGAAGAAAATGCCACTCACATTATGTTTCTTCTTCTCTGTAGCTTGAATTCTTGTTCGAGGAAATGCTGGTTGAAAGCCGGCACTGATTGAAGGCACTGATTGATTAGAGGCCGGAGGCAGGAGCCCTCACTGGCGGGAGGCGGGAGCCCTCGCTGGCGGGAGGCATCGGCGCCCTGGAGGGCAGGAGGCGGGAGCCCTCGCTGGCGGGAGGCGCCGGCGCCGTGGCCGCGTCGCGGTGTGGGAAGAGGGAGCTCTACGCCTCTGCACTAGGTTTGCGCTTCACGCGGTGGAACTGGGATTTTGCCTGTTTGGCTCATTGCGGAGGCTCATCATTCGCTTTGGATTTGGCCGTCGGCATATTCTATTGGTAAAATTTTTGCTTTTTAGCCCAAAATTTGAAAATTTTTTACATATGGACCCCTGGCGAAAAGATATGCAAAAATGGACCCTTCTCTCGACGCCAAAGCATATGACACCCAGGGTACATGGCACGGCGCCATATGCTTTGGCGCCGTGAATTGACACGTCGGAGCCAGGGTGGCATAGCACGGCGCCGTGATATGCACCTACGGCGCTAAAGGCCGTGGCGCCGTGCATCGGACTTAAGCCGGCGCGTCCCCGACCCCACTCCCCTCACCGCCTCTGTTCTAACAAGAAACCGCCGCCCCCTCTATTCCCCTCTAAATCCTCTCAAATCCACCGATTAATCTCGCGATTTTGCTTCCAAATCGGGCAAGCAAGGTAA
Organism: Dendrocalamus sinicus; assembly: GCA_036346575.1. Lineage (NCBI taxonomy): Eukaryota > Viridiplantae > Streptophyta > Magnoliopsida > Poales > Poaceae > Dendrocalamus > Dendrocalamus sinicus. The sequence goes on along the minus strand of JAYEVI010000329.1, from coordinate 84,589 downwards.
ACTCTCTCCCTCCCTTGATTTTTGCAATAGATATGGATTATTTGAGGTACATTTCGTAGGGCAAGATTTGAATCCTAGATAAAATTAGTTCAATTATGAGCGATTTTAGGTTACGTTTGCAATGGATTTGCGTAATGTAAGAGAAATCTTGTGTATTTGGATAGGTTTTAGGGTTTGATTATTATTTATACATGGTTGTGTTCGGTTTTAGGTTTTTAGGGTTTCATATACCAAATAGGATGATTTCATGTCAACATGGGCAAGATTGTATGTCCACCTAACCCTTAGTAGCTTTGATTATTGTTTATATTTACAAAATTATATTTTTACCACCACCCCTAATTTAGATTTGCATTCTAATTCAAGTGGCAAAAGACAACTTATTGTCAATTACACCAAGTTATATATATATATATATATATATAGGAAAAATACTTTTTACTCCCGGGTGTAATTACACCCACCTCTAATATACCACCTAAACAAACTTGAAATACTCCTTTATCACTTTAGGTATACTCATATACTAATTATAAGATACTCCAATGTGAACCACACGAAAAAATTGCAAGGAAGTCCATAGTTTTTAGCGTATTTTATAAATACCTTTATATACGTACATAAAAAGGAGTATGTCAAAAATATATGCATACCACCTCTGAAAAATTGTTCATACCACCTATATAATCTTAAATACTCGTATACTACACGTACATACTCTCAGTTCTGAGATACTACAGGAGTAATTACACAGGGAGTAAAAGTATTTTCCTATATATATATATATATATATATATATATATATATCAATAATGTCTTTGATAAATATATCTCGTATTTACAGTTAATATTAGTGACCTAATATTTAAATTATTTACCATAATTAACTTACTAATCTTTGTTGACATGTATTTAACCAAGGGTAAATCAATTTGATTCCAATTATTATTCATGTTGATTCCAATTTCATAATTCAATTTGATTATTATTTTATTTATAAATCATGTTTTATAAATTTCTTATTTGAATATTTCTTAACCATTGAATTCTAAAATTTATCACGGGATGGCGAGATACCTACGCTAGACGAGTTCTACGAGAGGAGCACCGCGCGAGCTCACGGAGGACGGCGGTGCGTGTGTGGTCGAAATGTACATGTGTTCAACTTGATGGTCACGCAGCTAACTTTTATAGCAATTTTCAGGAGATACCCATACTGGGTCCTCGAACCCATGATGGGTTCCGGTTGATGCGCTTCGACGGCCGCTATACCCCATCTTTGCTGTGTCTTTGGGCTTCTACGGTCGCTAACCTATTACTGCGGGGCATGCGGTCTTCAACCCGCAGCTTTGACCGCACTTGTCGGCAGTGCATTTTCTCTATCGGGTCTATTTGTTTCGCTTCTATATTCTTACGTGCGTAACTAATTCTTTTCTCCTTGTACTACTAACGGTGGAGGCCGAGACACACACGTTCCACCTTTCTGTGGGAGATGACCGTCACGCTACGAGGCGTGGCGATGATACTTGACTTCCCATCGTGGGACAGCGATGATCGGCCGGCGGTGTCCGAGGAGGCGGAGGGCACGTGTGGAGGCCTTCTGAGCACGCCATTGCCTCCGCCCCGATAATGCGAGGCGAGGCCGCGTCTCGGGGGTCCACCTTAGATGGTTGCGGAATACCTTTGGCGAATGCCTTGCTGCCGCGGACGACGCCATGGTGACCTACCACTGCCGCGCCTAAGTCCTGCACATGTTCGGGCGATCTTTGTTCCCGGACGCCACGGGGGATGCCGCTTCGTGGATGTACATCCACTGCCTCGAGATTGGGAGGACGCTGGGCGGTTCAGCCCGGCTCGGCGGTCCTCGCATTCCTCTACCGCCCGGCTTTGCGAGGCTGCGAGCATAAGGCGCCACGTCGGCCTTCGGTGGCTGTGTCTTCCTTCCGCAGTGTGGTAATGCATTTATTTTTCCTCTGATTCTTTGTTTTTGTGCATGGCTAATCGTGTATGCCCGTATGTTCGCTTGCTAGGTGTGGATGTGGACACGCATTCGGTGGGTGCCCTCGAGTGTTCCAGCGCAACCTTGGCATCCAGGTGTGGATGACCTCGGCCCCATTGCGTACACTGGGATACAAGATGTCGATCCGTTCGCGACTACTCGGCGGTGTGTCGTGGATTTCAGCAACGAGTTTGACACTTTGTCTCCCACGATGGTAAGAAATTGGTACGCATTTATTTATTCTACGATTCTTGGTTTTTGTACATGGCTGTCGTGTGTTCGCACTAGGTGTCTGGAAGCCTTACTCCGAGCCACAGGTTCTAGCGCTACCGCTCAGCACCATGTGCCGCAGGGACTCCCATATTTGGAGCACGAGGGCGAGGAGGCATCTACCCACGACGAGATTGGGATGTCGCAGATGCTGACGCACCGTCTACTCGAGCCAGGCGGCCTCGTCGTTCGGCTCGTCCCAGAGCACGTATACTACGGAGTGATGCTCTAGCCAAGGGCAAAGGGAAGGCCAAGAGGCAGTGATGTTTTGAGACTTTTTTTTATAGACATGTGATATTTTCAGACTTATGTGATATTTTGAGACTTTTGTATAGTTATGTCGTATTTTGAGACTTATTGATAATTATACGATGTTGTTATTTAGGTTTTCAGATGTTTTCATGTGTGAATGTATGTGTATGTCTGTATGTGCATATGTTTTACAGAAAAATTTGCTGTTTTGCTGTTTTTTTGTCAGGTGTAGCTATCACGGCACCATACCCTTTGGCGTTGAGATGCGTATATACGGCGCCAGACTGTTTGGCGCCAAAAGAGGCGCCAAATACCCTGGCGCCGTATATACACATCTCGACGCCAAAGGGTATGGCGCCGTTCTAGCTATCTACGGCGCCCGCATGTTTGGCGCCGAGATAGGTGGACTTAAGGCACGGCGACCCGTTTGGCTAAGTTAGAATACGGCGCCACGGTTTTTAGCGCCGTATGTGCATATCACGGCACCGTGGGCCTTGGCATCGTGCTATGCCACCCTGGCTCCGACGTGTCAATTCACGGTGCCAAATCATATGGCGCCGTGACATGTATCCTGGGCACCATATGCTTTGGCGCCGAGTGAAGGGTCCATTTTTGCAAATCTTTTCTCCAGGGGTCCATATGTAAAAAACTTTCAAATTTTAGGCTAAAAAGCAAAAATTTTACCATTCTATTGTGGGCTAGCGGCTGAGGCGCTGGGCTACAGCCTGTCACCTCGAGCTGAGCTATAGAGTCTTGGGCTGGATCATTGTACTTTGAATTTTTTAGGCTATGTAAAAAAAAATTTCACTACTTGTTTTATTGGGCCTCGGGCTACAGCCTACCTAGCCCGAGGCCCAGATCCGCCCCTAGTTGGATCTAAGTACATGCAGTCCAGACTACATACTTAATATGGATCCACGCCATACCTCAGCGACTGTTATTATCGTCCACGTCGCTTGACGTCATGCCCTAGCATCATATTGTACCATCTTCATTGAAGTTGCGTCGTCAACTCTATAATTTTTTATTGGGTGGAGTAGTTTTTAACTATATCATACAATTTAATTACTTTTACGCTCAGCAGTTAAATGTACGTGATGGTCACATATGTAAGTTGCTCTTTCAATGAGTATTATTTGCTGAGTTTTGTGTTCTAGGTGGAGCATGTCAGATTCCATAATTTGAGTTCTTCGCTATCTATTTAACGTCACATGTGATGTTTTAGCTTACGTCGTTTGACAATTGAGCATTTATTTTAGAATGTCAGTTGCACAAACTTGGATTTTTGTTTGGGTTATGAATCGTTGAATACCTAGATTTGTTCGTTTGCTTTATTGATAGTTGTGTGTTTGAATCTGTTGGTGATTTGTTCAATTTTGCTTCGTGAGAAACATTTGGATAAGATTGTTCTAGTATTTCTTGTTGAAGATTAGTCCAATAGACTTTCAAGATGCAAAGTCAGGTGATGAAGACTTATTTTGAGGAGATTTGATATTTCAACTACATGAGCGAATTCGTCTCAAGGTGAAGATTGTTAAAGTGTGATCCGAATTCTATTTAGTTTGTTTCTGTTTTCAATACAAAGTTCTATTTATACATGAAGTCTCTTTTGTAAATACTATAAATATATACCTGTAGATCATACAGAAGTCAAGAGTCTTATTGTAAATATCTTTTATGTAGTGAATTTTGTCTTTATGTGTCCGTGGTTTTTGTCACAAAAGTTTTTACATAAAATCTGTCTTATATTTTTTAAGCATCTATTTTTATCATGTGTTTTATAATAAAGACAAGAACCAGATATCAACACCGCACAGTAAGTAGGACAGTGGGTTGAGTATGAAATCTTATGATCGGTTGAGAAGTAAAGAGTTATGTGAGAACTATGAGCCAATATGCATAGTTGGAGAGCAAACGGGAAAAACGAGGACATCGGTGGCGAAGCAATAGAGGAGTTAGCATTTGGTTAGAATGATCTTCATTACAAACCATTCTTAATCCTGTCTTAAAAAGACACTTCGTTTGAAAGCCAATGACTATAGAAAAATAAAAAAACAGTTTTTTAGAAGCTGAAAAGAAGACACATTATACAATAGGCATGGTATCCACCATTGCATCTCTCACAATTGCTGGTTGTATATAGTAGTAATTACCAAGGAGTTTCCTATTTATGAGTCTTTTCTTTTCAGCTTTTAAAATCTATTTTTTGGTTTTTCTATGATAACTACCTTTCAAACAGAGTATCTTTTTAAGATAGAGTCTACTATTTGATTTAGTATACATTGTAGCAACCTTTTTTATATAGGACAAAACCTCAAGTGAGTTTCTGTTACGCTGTACTTTCTCACAAACAGCTCAAAAGTCATAAATCGTAACTAAAAGTCATAAACTGAAGAAAAAAACATGCCCTATTTATTATCGTATTAAAATAAAGTCAAAAAATCACTACATTCGCTCTTGCAAGCATGCTGGAGTCTAGAGGTGATGCCAAATTCACCGTATCACACTAGCACTACAACAGAACATGGCTATGGTAACACTTGACTGCAACATAATACAAATTGTGTTACAGGCAAAAAACTCAGCAACACATACTTTGTGTCCCAGGAGACCTCAGTAACACATACTCGGTATGATCAATAAACGTGTTACAAGCATATAGTACATAACATAAACATGTGTTACAAAGCCATCTGTAACATACAATATATGTGTTACTGGACATGTGTTACTCTCTCTTGTAGGGATAATCTTGTTCAACATTGATAGATTTGTACAAACAACACCACTACTAGATTGAAGATATTGATCTTTTTTAAAAGAAATTGGAAGGGCAAAGGTAGAAGTCCTTAAATTTACACTAACTGTCCCTTATAACGAAAAATTGCGGTTTTGGTTTGGAACCTTAAAATTGCGTTTAAGGTAAATATGTGGAACCTCATTGCTATTTTTCATGTTAGAAAATCTGCTTTGTGTCGTGGAACCACAAGGCAGATTTGTAAAGTTGAAAATTTAATTATGATGAAAAGTGCTAACATGTTCATACAAAATAATCCGATTTGTATAGTCCAAAATAATTAGACATTATATGGAACGACCCGTCATTAATTAACCATAAGTGATGAATTACGACGTTAGCGAGATTAATTATACATAACTAATGAACTAAAATACGGGGGAATTTAAACTTTTATATGTTAATATAGATTGAAACCAACGAACGATGAATAACTACGTTAATACCGCAACTCCATCGACGAGGGCGAAGACCAATTGGTATAGACTAGAGTGAGATAAAATGTGATTGCACGAAAGGTAAAAACTTGCAACTCAATTTATTATATATATAACAATCCGTAGTACATTAGTCATTAAATTACAATCCGTGTGGGATAAAATCAATAACATCCATTGATCGACGATTAGAACGCATATCAAGTCTAATAAAAATATTACCAATTGTATTACATAATAGCCACCTTACGAATTACAACAAATATACAATTTTGTGTCTTAACCAAATAACTATCTCAAAAATGAAGCAATTGTAATACAATAGTATTTGGTTAGGAAGTTCAAGAATTAATTTGCACCAAGTCCATCTCATACATATTCGATTACATCCGAATCAACGGAGAATATAAATTACATTTAGAAAACCTATAGTATCATCTATACATCAATATTAAAAGAAAGCCTGATTACAATTATAGACCATTGCATACATTAGAGTCGGTCGTCAAATTGTCACCACGTCGATGTTTCCTTGTGAGTGAATCGGTGAGTATAATGCCGAAAAGACCGAACAAAAGAACAAATCAAAATAAGCGAAGCAAAGAAGAGCGTTGCCGTCGAGCCTTTCAGTTTGCACTCCTAAGATATACTAATAATGGTTAATTGGGTACATTCATTATCTGAAGTTCCAAACAAAAAAACTTTGCTAACACTAAACCAAACCATCAAAATAATCATATGGATATATATTATGAATGCTCTTGTCCTCTGTTTACGGCAGTTGAGTTGCTTCCCAATGTACTCACGAAGTGTTCAATCATATCATAGCAAGAAGCATGGTTCATCTAAAATTATCACCCATCCATCGCATTCCGAGATGAAAGTACAAACAGAAACAAAATTAGCTATTCGGTCATGACATATTTCCTCTACCAAACGACAAGAATTTCACTTGCCAATCAAAGCTCGGATCATGTGCAATCAAATGTAAATGTAATCAAGATTAAACATTCAATTACCATTTCAGGCTTTTGGAGGCACTGTCTTATTAGTTCCTCCCATAGTTCATCGTCGTATTGCTCCAAAACAAATTCAACGGCTGCATACAAACTCAAGATTTCTGTTATTTTACTCCAACCCCATAGACTCGAGTTGGTTAACATAGCAAAAGATATCTTGAAAATGAGGATAACATAGCAAAAGTTGTTTTTGTGCAAAGATTTCACATGCTGAAATAACCACACATCATTGCTTCGTAATTAATCAACAACCGATTTGTTGCATACCTTGTTTGAGCTCGAAGGATCCCACATAACTCGAGGTTGTCGTCCTCGTTACCATTGCGGAAGATCACGGCCGGGTAGGGGTGGAGGCGCGCCGCGGACCAGCCGGATCTGGGGCGGGAGGAGGCCGGCGGCGGGTGGGGCGAGGAGTAGGGCGGCGGCGGGTGGGGCGGAGGAGGCCGGCCGCGGCGCGGAGCGGAGAAGGCGGATCTGGGGCGGAGGAGGAGGCGCGGCCGGGTGGGGCGGAGGAGGCGGATCACGGGGCGGAGGAGGAGGCCACGGCCAGTGGGGAGGAGACGGATCTGGGCGGAGGAGAAGCCGAGCGGTGCAGGTAGGTAGGGGCAGCGGCGCGGCGCGGCGCGTCGCTGCGAGGACCGATGAGCACGAGGAAGACACGTGAGGGGCCGAGATGATGCAGCACGGAGGAGCGAGAAGAGGCACCGGGTGAAGGGAAATCGGGAGGAGGAGAGCCGAGAAGGGGGAAACGGGGAGAAAGATAAGGAGGCGTCGGTGCGAGTAGTGATTAGAGAAGCGAGGAACGAGGAGTTTGGTGAGTAAAGACTAAAGGCTATTGATTTTAGGACTGTTGGGCGAAATTTTTCATTCTAGCGGAACCCTTTTTTCCCTAATAGTGCTTTTGAGGAAAGTGCACGAATGCATTTTTGAGGAAGCGTCGTATAATAAAAATTTGTCTTTGTAAATATTTAATTTAAGTGATAGATTACAGATTAAACTACTTGTTAGCATTATACTAATCATGTTAAAAGTATAAAATATCACGAATCGGTATTGGTGAAAACTAGAGCTTAATTAGAGCGGGAGGAGGAATGGGCGTCGGCGAGCGGCGAGAAATAAGAGAAGGGAGGCGGGAGACAGAGGCGAGCGTCGGCAAGCGGCGAAGAGATAAAGGTCGAGGCGAGAAGGAGTTGAGGCGTCGGTGGAGCGGCGAGAAATAAAGGCGGGCGGAAGAGGAAGGGTTGGCCGCGGTTCGAAAAAGCAGAGCAGGCGAAAGGGAAAATAGGAAGGTTACGTAGAATTGTGAAAAAGTAGAGTTGCTAAATTAAGAACACTCATGAGCATGCATTGTAATAATCTTGCTTTAGCGAATTGACAAAAATAAATAAATTAACTACAAGTGTTTAGGAACTCTGCAACTGAATATTAGCTACCGCAACGTTATAGACATCCGTTAGAAACAAATTAAGAATTAATCGACTCTCGATTATCGGGTAAAATCTTAGACTATCATACAGATAAGTCATGTTGTACTAATTTTAAGGAAAATTAGAAATTAGAAAACCGTGAACACATTTAAATTTGGTTCGTAGCATTTAAATTATAGAAATCGCCCCTGATTTCTCAAGGTTATTAGAACCAACTAGTTGGGTCCGATGATTTAAAATATACATGTTGGTTAAACTTGTACGCGTGCACGGAATACATTAAGGACTGTAGTCTTAGACTATTTGGTTGCAAGTTTAAATACCGGATAGTTTAGTTTAGTCCATCTAAACATGAAAACCATTAATTAGTATTGGCGATTATTAGAATAAATGACAACAGTGTTAGTCTACAAAACTCTAATGGTAGTTGGTAAGCAATATAATTTTAATTATGAGCTTAACATTTAATTTGCTGCAATTAGATATTTTGCATTTAAATTATTGCATTTCAGCCAAATACATGATTGCTATTCTATTGTCTCAACCGTAGCTACATAGGGCAAACTAAGGTAAATATGAGTAGTTATAATGGTTTAGAAGTGAACCAAAATTCGAGACCCTTATCTTTTAGCTCTTGCAACTAAATGAACATCCGCCATCACAAAATTTAGTAGAGACCATCAAAGAAAGGAAATATTATGACTATTCATGATGGCGGATGAACCAAAATAAAATTTACTTTTCTCACTTCGCATATGAGATTTCCGGACGAGTGGTTCGTGGCGCCCGAACACGTAAGTTTGGGCGTGCTCGAGAACGAAGTCTGGGCATACTCGAGGATGAGCCACGGCGTGGTCCCAAATGCGAAAGTTTTGGGCGATCCGAGCGAGTTCTCGGGCGTGCTGAACATGGAGATCCGGGGGTAGTGTAGGTTGCACTCGAGGCGAGCTCGGCGTGATCCCAAACGCGAAAGATTTGGGCGGTCTCAAGAAATTTCGAGAAATTTTGTTGCCATGCCACCCTCGCCACCACTCACCAACCGCCTCCGAGCATGTAACTTAGGCACTCTGAACTATATTCTAATCTAATATAGCCACAGCTATGTCATCGCCATGCCACCATGTATCGCCACCTACTAGCGCCTCTAACCCTCGAGCATGTTTTTGGTTTTTCGATCACACCGATGATTTTCGGTTTCAATAATTATGAGTGAGAGGAGTTGAACATTAAAGCATTAGAGTTTTAGAAAATATATACGCTCTATTTTTGCTAAATATACTTTAAAATAAGCCTTATATTTTTCCACGGAGCGATCAAATATTAAAATCATTTAAAAAACATTAGAGTTTTGGAAAATATGTACGCTCTATTTTTGCTAAATATACTTTAAAAAAAGCCTTATATTTTTTCTATGGAGTGATCGAATATAAAAATCATTTACAAATGATGCTGTTTTATGTATGACCTGAAATTTTTCACACACAAATCTCCCTCCACATATTTCCCGCTAATGTAAAATCTTCCCTCCAATAACCTCAGCAAATCTGAAATTTCAACCCTACACTGTGCAGTGTCCCGAGTCCCTCCCGACTCTACTCACCCGGTACCCCCCAGCCGCCGCCTCTCCTCATCTCATTCATTCGGTCATTCCATTCGAGACGCTCGTCTCCTCCTCCCCTCTACTCACCCTCGTCTCCTCCCCGAGACGCCGGATCCACCCCGCTGCCGTCGTCCTCCCCACCCGCCGAGAGCTCGAGACGCCGAATCCACCCCGCCGCCGTCGTCCTCCCCACCCGCCGAGAGCCCGAGACGCTGGATCCACCCCGTCGCCATCGTCCTCTACCCGCCCGAATGCGACGGCGCCAGCGCGGCGCTGCCCTCCACCCCGGCGTCATCCCCCGAGCCCGTCCTCCTCCAGCGCGGCCGCCGCGCGCTCCTCCACCTCCGCGACAAGTACCTCCTCGAGCTCTCCCGGCTGGAAGCCCTCTCCTCCGACCTCTTCGCTCCGCACCCTACTCCCCGGCGGCTCCTCCCGAGCCCTCCCGGTCCCCTCCTTCCCGTCGCCCCTCGGCTCAGACCACCTCCTCCGACCTCGCCGTCCTCGACAACCTCCTCGCGCAGGTAACTTGCTTCACCAGTCGCCTTGTTCTCACTCGCTTTGGTTCTTTTTCCCCCTTCTTACTTGCGGCTAATGGTTCTTTTTCGTTTTGGGTGGCTGTGCCTGTGCAGGCGGAGGTGCAGGAGGAGATGCTCAAGAAGCTGTTTTGGAGTAGGAGAGACCACTATTTTGGGTTTTCTGTTTCTTATGGAATCACTAGGCGTTCCCATTTTCCCAGCTACAATGAGATAGGCTAGTTTTACTACAACTTATACTTTGTTTCATAGAGTACATGGCGCAAAAATAATACTTTCTACTGCTACGTTTCAGTTTCTTTGCTAACTTTGCGCTTCATTAGCGAGTGCCTTATAGATAAATGGTTCACATTTTGTTTTGGCCAAATTTGAGATGCACTATCAATAACAATTAGAAATCTTATTTAGTGCAGATTGAAGTTTTCTGAGTATTTTCAACATTTCATCTAGGTGGTTTGTAGGGTTCTTAAGTATCATGTATATCTAGAGGACTTATTAATTGGTCATTTGACTTTTGAAGGTGAATATGGAATATGGCCTTGATCCAACAATTGGGAAGGCAATAATGCGAGCAGCTCAGAGGTCCGCAGATGGACAGTTGGATGATCACTTTCCGCTTGTTATCTGGCAAACTGGCAGTGGTACACAAAGCAACATGAATGCCAATGAGGTCCTACACATGCACTATGCTGATTCTTGTATCCAACTTGCTAATATTAAATTATTTATAACTTTTGTTAAGAATAATTCAAGTTGGTAATCCCTACCAAAGTGTTGAATCTTAACGTTTTACTGTCCAAACAGTGGGGTAAATTAGACCCCTCTCCCTCTGTTTTCTACTTTATTGATTGGTTTATCTTGTTAACCCATTTAGCTAATTCTCATCTGAAAATTGTTGCGAGCTCAGTTTAATGTTCATATATTGTGCCATATTGGTTATGGTCTGTTGTTCCAATTTAGGTAATTGCAAATAGGGCAGCTGAGATTCTTGGACATAAGCGTGGTGAGAAGTTTGTACACCCCAATGACCATGTGAATAGGTCACAGTCCTCAAATGATACATTTCCCACCGTAGCTTTCACTCTTATCGATCTTCATTTCAATACACTTTTACATCTGCAGATGCTATGATTCATGTTGTTGACATTTCCAGGTTATGCACATAGCAGCAGCCATAGAGATCAATTCAAGATTTATCCCAAGTCTACAACAGTTGCATAAGTCACTTCATTCAAAGGTGAAATTTTCTGCTTTCCTTTTGTGGGAACTTTAGTGATCATACTTGTCTTGTACCATTTATGTAGTTATTATGGCCTGCATGGTCACAAATACAATATTTTACTTTTGCTCAATTAAAATTCATGTATGAATAGAAGAGAAATAAAGTAAAAAAGAGAGAAATACAATGAAATTATGAAATTATCTCAGTAATAGAAAGCACATCCTAAAAATATATAATTATACATGCGGAGTTTAATCCTACCTTATTATTAGCTTTTTTTTTTCATTTGTAGAATTTGCCCAATGTCTGCTTCAATGAGTATTCTACTTTTTTGGCTTTAACAAATGAAGTGCTGATTCCACCGAAGTTCTTTCTAGCAAGACTGTTTGGACACGAGCGGAGAGCTTGATACCTTTTAGTATTTTTTTATTTCTTTGCCCCTTTTTGCTGTTAACTATTTGTAATTTGCCATCATAATGATATCTCTTAAGCTTAACCTATGTAATATATTCTTGCCAAGGAGGAGGAGAGGTGAAGCTAACCAAGCCTCCCCTTGGCTACGCCCTGGATGTAGCTGATTTGGAAGACTCCATGAGTGAACAAGGATATATATCAATGGTAATTCTATTCTTGAATTAATACCTTGGTCCATATAATACTACATATATACTTTTTCATGTATGCTTAAAGCTCGATAATGTTTGCCACATGCGAGTTCGGAAGATTAATGGTTGAAATCTCATACTTGTGTTCACCTCATGGATAGATCATCGGGCAAAGATTTTGAGAAGAATAGATAGATATCATTATGTCATTCTAGGATGAAAAGTTTGTGTTGTTATTCCTAAGACTTGTTTTCTCAAATGGATTGTCATGTATGTTACAAAATTATGTGAACCATATTTTATATATTTCCCTGTGGAATGCAATGTTGGTGATGGTTATAATTTTGTGCAATATGTGATTCTTGTGAAAGAAAATAATTTTGCAATTAATTAATTGTCATTTCAAAAAAATCATTACTTTTTCCTCTATCTAGATCTCTGTGTATATATATTTATATGTATTAAAATAAGTTTCCACAAAATATTTTGGTGTAAGAAAGTGTGTTGCTACTCATTACAATGGTGTTACTATTGCTCCAAAATGTATTCTGGAGTAGCTTGTTGTAGCACATATTTGTGTTATCAGGGTAGTTTGTTGTAGCACATAATATGTGTTCTTATAGATAAGATATGTGTTGCAAGGTAGTAACATGTTTTCAGACATGTAGTAGCACTTATCACGTGTTACTTCAAACCTAGCTAGTAACATGGGCTATAAGAACACTTAAAAATTGTGTTCTTGCAAAGACTAGTAACACCTTTATTGACATGTAGTAGCACATAGATGTGTTACTATAGCTCTTTCCTGGTGTAGTGTAGCGTTAAGATATCCCTACTCAAAAGGGCTTATTTTGAGTGGTTTTTGGCTAAAAATCACGGTAACTAGCTGAAAAACATTGTAGCTGACGGTGGTTTATTTGGCGTAATTAAATTTAAAAATTTTAAAATTAAAAACATGTTAGCCTGTCATGGATAATACAAACAAATACGGGAAAAAATCGAACCGACAAAAAAGCTCAAAAAAGCCAAAAACAAAAAACGAAATTGTTAAATAGTGAAAAATAAGCTAGAAGCTCAAACCAAAACGAGCGGTGCCGACCCTACAGTATCTAGCACATCCTTCTCTCTCCACGTTATTTTCCTGTCCTTGTGAAGTTCAAGAATTGATTCATGTTCATGACAACATCTAATGTATGCAAATGCATGGGACCTTGTGAGTTATACAACGCCATACGGGTATACTACTTTTGCTGGAAAGCCTTGCGGAGTAACAAATAATTGGTTAGTTCTTTTGGTTCTTGTTCCATTATCATTTTCTGCTACATTAATTAGTTTATAAGCGGCATGTCTTTTTAAACCAGGTTCTAGAGTTGTAGACGTTATAAAGAGTTTAGCTATATCAATCGAAATCATATGCGAACAGTCATAATTCAAAACCACAAGATAAAACCACAGCTCAAAAAAACCCACCATATAAGAGTAATTTCTATCTCTCTCCAACAAGAAGAGAACTGATGGAATGGTGTCCTAGAAGATAGACAAAACAGATCTGGATCCTAGACCCGTTAGTCTACAACAGCCTGCTAGGATTCAATCAGATATTTATTCAAAGGAATCCACCGCTCTGGAGTTTGGTTTGGATAACTTTTGCAAACAAAACATCCGGATAATTATCAAAAGAAATACAGTAATACATTTGAACAAAGAGGGACAGAGAACCAGCGAGCACTCTCTTATTGCCTTATCGGCCCCTGATTTGTAACTTGCACATCGTTTTTTCTACTCTCCGGATCACTGGCCTGCCCTTGGTTGTGCTTCTGCAGAGCAAAGAGTGCACCGCCATGTGGAGACCCCCAAATCATTTCATACTCCGTCAGCTCGGGTTGATGGATGAAACGATCGATGGCGTTTGTGAGTAGCATCTCCTCCATTTGGCGCAGGCTACCATTTATACGTTCCTCTCGTCCTCCAATTATCTCGACCGCAAAACTGTGGCACGGGCAATGAGGCAAGATGAGAGCGCCCAATTCTAGAATGTTCCCGCCGGCCCCGTCAGCTGGGCCTCGCAAGTTGTACTCAAACGCTGGAATACAGCAACTGAAAAACATAAAAGCAACTTGTGCTGGAAATTTGGATGTGATGGTGCTGTTAGCACAAGGCCCGTGCCCATCTGCTCTGCAACAGAATGGATCTGGTAAAAAGGTTACAAACAAGTCCAGCAAACATGTCCCAGAACACGAACATGTCCTAGAACATGAACGTGTCCTAACGCGTTGTGTAGGTAGCTGCGCGAGTTCTCCCATTGCAACCTCGGCAAAAGGCTTGAATATAGTTCCAAGTGACTGCAAGCATTTATTGGTAATCCCTACGACGTCCGAGCTTTCCGAGAGTCGTAGCAGCAACCATAGCCAAATATTTTTCTTTGGCGTCATGCGATCTTCGCTAATAAACTCTATCCATGCCCCTACACCACGCTCTTCAGACCATACGGGCTTTATCAAAAGATCACTGGTTCGGCTTCCCCGCACCTGTTTATACCGGAGAGCTTTGCCTTCAAGAAGATGCCTGATGAGAGGGCTGAAAAACCTGTAGTGCGCAAGTGAATAGCCAGTCTCCACGTCTCTTACAAACTTGCCGGCCTTATCGGCGAACCATTCAAATCTTCCAACATCGGAGTAGCTCAACTCATCTTTCTTCAAGCTAATCCAAGATGGAATGAACGATTTGATATAATGGATACTTTTACGTAAAGAGGAGTGTGTTACCCCTTGCTCAACCTTTTCGTCTTCCTGTACCCGCAGCTTGCATCTGTGTAGCACATCTCCGCACTCCTCGTAGGCGCGCTTGACCATCCACCTTTGCCGCAGCAACGACACGTCGGTGATGGGCAGCTTGCTGGATCTCTCAAGCGCAAACTCCAATTCGGTGTGCGCCATCTCCAGCCTCTCGATGCTGTGCCTCTTGGGCGCCGCTGCCTCGCGGATGCTGAGCACGAAAGAGCGGCTCGCTCACGGTCTCACGAGCAACGGCCGATCCCACCGCGTCCGCCATGAGGACAACAACCGCTCGATCGCCAATCGAGTTTCTCTGCAGAAATTAAACAACATCGAATTAATTTGACGCATAGCGCATACACAGAGAACATTAAAGAGCGACTCTGTTCACGATCTCACGAACAATGAACCCACAATTTCCGCCACGAGGACTATTTAGACTTAGAACAAGAGCTATTTGGACGCGCATAAGAGAATCTGCGTGTGGTAGGCTTACGAGGTTGTAATCACGATCGAGAGCAGCCACGGTGCTTGTATTGATGTTTATCGGATTGAACCGCGTGACCATGCGCGCACACACAAAGGTAAATCTGAACTATGAAGGTGGAGATAATAGGCTACAAAATCAACGAGTTGTATAAATAGCGAGCAACAGTGGAAAAGACACAGAAACCGTGAGAGATGCGGGATTGTTCCTAAGATGCCACTCTCTTTTGAATGGACTTTTTTAATCTTTTGTTCTGGAAAGTGGTGGTGTGCAATAATATACACTGCAAATGGGATTATCTTTTCAATGCGAAGACTTGCAACTCAGAAGCTCGTCGCCGCTTAGCTAGTTGTCCTTCCGTCGTCTACATCAACTTCGTGAGCTCACCCTTACCAACTACTTCCATTTTTGATTTTTTTGTACGGATAACCCATTTTTTATTCAAAAATACAGAAATATACCCGCGACAAAATTTTTTACACAAATAGGCTCGAGTCGCCAAACCATTGGGCGATTTACGCTTGTCGCTCCACCAAAAGCGACTTATAAAGAATCGGTAACCGTTGGGCGATTAAATGCAATCGCCTCCCGTTAGCGATTCAATTGAATCGCCCCGCTCGGCGACATAAGAAGAGTCGCCCAGCGGGCGCGCTGATGTGAATACAAACCGACGGCCAAGCCCTTTTCTTCCCCACGCTGCTCGCCATTCACTCTCCGCCGCGCAAGGAAGACGAGCGAGAAGAGAGGAAGGAAGAGGGGAGGAGAGGAAGAAGAGAAGGAGAGGAGAGGAGAGGAAGAGAGAGAGAGAGAGAGAGAGGAGGAGAAGCGGGATTTGCAGGTATTTTCTAATTTTAGAAAATTTATTTTAGAAAATTTGTTTAGATAAATTTAGTTTAGAAAATCTAGTGTAGATATCTAGTTTACAAATTTAGTTTAGATATTTAGTTGAGATATTTAGTTTAGAAAATTAGCTTAGATATTTAGTTTAGAAAATCTATTTTAGAACATTAAATTTAGAAATGTAGATGCAGTTTACAAATTTAGATGTACAAATTTAAATGTAGAAAAATATAGTTTTTGTATAATATTTGTAATGCATTATTGTGGAAAATTTACTTTAGAAAATTTGTTTAGATAAATTTAGTTTAGAAAATGTAGTGTAGATATTTAGTTTACAAATTTAGTTGAGATATTTAGTTGAGATATTTAGTTTAGAAAATTTAGTTTAGAAAATTAGCTTAGATATTTAGTTTAGATATTTAGTTTAGAAAATCTAGTTTAGAACATTAAATTTAGAAATGTAGATGCACTTTACAAATTTAGAAGTACAAATTTAAATGTAGAAAAATATAGTTTTTTGTATAATATTTGTAATGTATTATTGTGGAAAATTTACTTTAGAAATTTATTGTAGATCATTCAATGTACAAATGTAGATGCAGTTTACAAAATTTAAATGAAGAAAATTTAAATGTAGAAAATTGTTGTGTCGAAAGTTTGTATACTATTTTTCATGTATTATTGTAGAAAATGTAGTGTACAAATTTACATTTAGATAATTTTGCGATTATGGCGGGTGATGGCGGTACCATTGTTGGACGAGCACTTGGACCGCGTGCACGCGCTTCCGCCGTCGTCGCCGCCACCGGGAGCACGGACGAGTCGACCGAGCCGGAGTGGTCCGACACGCACACCTCGTGTGGCACGGGACTCGACCCCGTTGGATCGCGGGTTTGCGATGCGCCAACGCTTTAGTATTACCATAAAAACATTTAATGCTGTCCTTCACTTTATTTGCGGTGCGGGATGCGGACTTCTCCTCTTGCCGGATGGTGCAGGCCACGGATGAGGCGGAGGTGCCTTGGCCGGGAGGGACGAGGCGGGCGTGGAGCGATCACGACGCTTCCGTTCGGCCGTTCCTGCCGACGGCTTTGGTGGACCGTTGGCGGCCCGAGACGCACACTTTCCACCTACCGATCGGGAGATGGCGCCGACCTGCGGGGCGTGTCCCTACTCCTGGCCTTCCGGTCGCGAGAGACGCCGCCTTCCTACCGAGGCTCCGCCGAGTGGCGCGATGACTGCTCGGCGATTCGAGGGGTCCTTCCACCGGCGGTCACCACCACATCTTCGACGAGGCAAAAGCATGGACCGGCCGAGGTGGTGCGCGATCACGAGATGCGCGGTGTTTCAAGTCGATCGCGTCTTGAAACTCTTATTTGTGCAATTACATACTAATAAGAACATGTTCGCATTCGTGTTGAGCGCATGGTTGCGAGATCTCGACGATTTCGGTCGCGCGCCACTGGAGGCTTACGTCTTGTGGTACATTTGGTTGGGTGCTCTTCACCACCAGCCACGGCAACACCGTTGACACGCGCCTTATCGCTTATGCGAGGGCGATTGCCGACGGTGAGGCCGTCCCGATCAGTGAGATCGACCGCGCTTGCCACGACGTCGCGGCTTTGCGCGTGCGTGCACGAGGATTAAGGCGAACTCGATCCTCACGGATGTCCCTGCTGCTTCTGTTGTGGTCGTTCAGCGCTTGATCTCGGGCGACTGTACTAGACGACATGGGTCCCTCACGGGGCGAGATGTACCGGAGCAGCGGGAGTTCGCTTGGTCACGGCCTCCTACATACATCCCGGCTTCCACGGATGATTTCATGGCACCATGTGCGGGTGCGCATCGTCCGATCTTGTTTTTTCCTAAGACGACATGCAACGAACTAACGATATTACTATTGCGGTCCTTACGGCAGCGGGACGCTTCTCCCGGTCACATCGAGGTGGACCGCTTTTTGCGGATCGGCACGGGCCGTCCTCCGACGCAGCACCGGAGGTTCTCTCGGCGATGGCCTCCCGGTGCACCGGAGGCCACACACCAGAGTGCAATGACTCCACCGCGCAGCCGCGGTGCGAAACCCACCGATCGTTTTACTTTTGGACCTCGTCACCGCCTCGTAATCCGTTGCACCGAGGACCGCCAAGCGGGGCGTATGGGAGGACGCGCGCGCGTGACGGAGCACCTTAGGGTGGGGAGTGAGGGGTGTATGTCATGCATGTAATGGATAAATACGCGGCATGTTACTGCGTTATATTATAAAGTTCATTTAAATTCAAGTAATGTGACAAATATTAAATACCAGTTCTTGTGTGACTTAACAGTATATGTGACTATACCACATTTTTTACGAGTTTCAAATTACAAAATTCACAAAACCGAAAGACGGGATCACCATGCGATCGCCTAGAGGTAGATTGGCGGCAGCGTGGGGAAGAAAGAGGGCTTGGCGCCGGTCAGTAGTCACATGCGCCGCCCCGGTTGGCGACTCTCTTTATGTCACCGAACCGGGGCGATTCAATTTAATCGCTTAACGGGGAGGCGATTACATTTAATTGCCCAACGGTTACCAGATTCTTTATAAGTCGCTTTTTGGTGGGGCGACAAGCGTAAATCGCCCAATGGTTTGGCGACTCGAGCCTATTTGTGTAAAAAATTTTGTCGCGGGTATATCTCTGTATTTTTGAATAAAAGATGGGTTATCCGTACAAAAAATTCATTTTTCTACCCTGAAACTCGTCAGCTTTCGGCCGGCTGAGGAATGCGAGTCCTCACCACCAGTGGCGGAGGACGGGAAAAAAATAAGATGGGGCGGATCTAAAGCAATACCATTCAAGCTATAATACTAATCAGACCCATCATCATGTCCATGGAATGGTTCACCTTGCAAAGCCAGAAAATCACAATACCCAAGGATGTTTCCAAACGAGTCTCATACTTGATAAGTGATTCTTTGCTATAGCTTGAAACCTTATGTTTTACACTTGACCTTTGGTTATCAAAATCATCAAAAGCTGTTCTAGCTTGATTATGTATGCTATTAGCCCCACCAACATGCACTCGAAGTGACATGTATGCATTCTTCCATTTTTGAAACCCAACTTTTGTAAAGACATCATAACCAAATTTATCATCCATTCGATCATGTTTAAAAAGAAAACAATAGAAGCAAAAGGCCCTATTCTTCTCCAAACTATACTCCAACCAATTATATTGCTTAAACCAATTTTTTTGAAAGGACCTTTTATCCTTTGAGGGGAATTATGACCGGTTGGTTGAGTCGGGCCCTTAGCTATGAAAGCCCTCCTAACTTCATCTATAATATTAGGAGCAAATCTATCAATTGGAATCTGAAGCCCGGATCGAAACAATATAATCTGGTTGAATTCAGTTATAAGATCACCTTGCATGTCTCTTCTTCAATTACCTCTTCCACTTGTACAGAGCCTAATTGTATTTGTTCTTGCAGCTCTTCCACTTGCCCAGCACCAACAGACTCTCCCACCTCCACTTCAACATTTCCACTTTCACGAGTGCTTGGGTTTGTGGTATTTGAACCCCGATTAAAATAGCTCTTCAAATCTAAACACATAAAAGCAAATAGACAAATAAATTAACCTATGAATTTGCAAAATGTAAATTGACAAATGGAATCTGCATATCAATTATCAAATATCAATGACACTCCTAATATATGCCTCACCTCTATGTGATTTTCCCTTTCCCCTTCTATCCATTGCTCAAGCCTCAAATCAAAATTCACAAATGACAAATCAGAGCAGAGGGCTAGATCAGAGCAGAGAGTCTGCGGCGGTGCGGCTCGCTTGGCATTGCGCGCAGCGCGCCGGTGGCTCCGTGGCTGCCGCTGTTGCCCGCCCGCCTCCGCCGAACGCCGCCGGGGCGAGGCGGTCGCAGGTGACGATGCGGCGTGGTCGCACGGGCTGGGCGTGGAGATCTGCCGGACGAGGAGCAGCGACGGGTGGAGTCGGTGGCGTCGGCGCGCGTCGGCGGCCGCCGCCTCGCCGCCCGCCGCCGCCACCGCTCGCCCCGCCGCGCGCGCGCGCGCCGCCGCCCCCAGTTCCGTTGCCACTCGCCGCAGCGCTCCTCAGGAGCAGCCAGAGTCCAGAGCTATTGTCTATTGGATAGAGGGGTATATGGGGGTCTGTTACAAAAATTCAAGGTCTGGCCTAAGCCATAGCTTGCCCTATCGGGCCCTCCGCCCCTGCTCACCACTGACCAATGGCATTATAGAATGGTTTACATCCTAATCTCTGGTGCTTGTTTTTACCCCGTAATTTTGGTGTGGCAGAAGCTGCGTTGCTTCCTGCAACAGACAAATGTGAAATTATTTAACCAATGCAGCAAATAGCAGTCTAGCAGCCGAGCCCTTTTTAGCTTAAAACTGGTTTATGTTTGTATTGTCTATAGTAACTAACTTTTAAACGATGTGTTTGTTCAAGACGGGGTTAATAGAAAAATTGTAGGGAAAAATGTATTAAGTTCAACTGCACCGGCCAAAACCGTATATGACTATTTTTTGTATGTACTACCTCTTGCAAACAGCCAAAATTCAAATATTTAAGTCATCAGTCCAAAAAAACCTACCCGACTAATTAACAGGTCAACATTGATAGTGTCGTACACTTTTCCTACTCCACCGGCAATGCTGGTTTCTGGCGCTATTCTTCTTGGCCATCACCAAAGGTTCTTTCTGTTAAGTTATATGCACTAATTGGTTCATCTAAAAACTTAAACTAATGAGAAAAAGTGGATAATATATTTCAATTCTTTTCGTCATGTTTAGGCTACGTTAGACCTAAGATGTGGGCTGTTAGTGGGTCGCAGTTATTTTTTTGTAAAATTGCATCAACCGGGTGTAAACTCAGGACCTTTTGGCTCTAATGCCATATTGAGTTGTATGCCCCAAAAGTTTTAAGCTGATAGGAAAAGGTTAGGTGAATTGATTATTACATATAACTTAATATGGTATCCAAAGCATTGATCCATTGCGTCAATCATGGCGGCACCCAATGGCACATTCTTGTCCTCTGCCTCCACCACGGCTGGTGCTGCGATCTCGATGTTTGCTAATACTCTATTTTTTTAGATAATAGATACAAATCCGGCCTCTATATCCACACGTGTGCTAATACTCTCTTGACTCATTTGTTTGGTCATTTGATCAACGTCAAGCTGATTCAAGAGAACTTATCTATTGTGGAAGGCCCAATTCCTTCTGTAGCTACGTGGCTAACAACTCCTAGGCTACATGGATGGATTTGATTTGGATCAAATTAATATAACAAATTCTGAAAAATGTAGATGTACTTCTAAATTAATATACTTATGTTAAAATTTCAGGACCGAATTCATTCCACGGTGAGAGACAAAAATGAGTAAATTCTGACAACTGATAATTCAAAAAGGAAGGAAAAGGAACAAGACAAGTGTTACTGTTCACAGCAAACTTATTGGTGCATTCTTTTCGGGTGTGATTTATGGTTTATGGCTGTGGCTGTGGCTTTTGGCACTAATATGAGCACTTGTCCCGATAAGTTACTTTGAAAAAGTTGTTCCAATAAGTTACTTCGAAACGGTAACAGAGAGGTCGTTCTATTTATTTATTCAGAGAGAGTTATAAGCCATATATTGAAAAGAGTAGGGCCATCATCTTTTTTTTTCTTCTGGCATACTTTGAGTTTGAAGTTCAAAATTAAAAGGGTAATAAAATAGAATACGGTATGTTACTACAGGGAAACAAACCACAGTTGTCAGATTTTTTAAAATCCATTTTTTATTCAAAAATATAGAAATATACCTACGATTTATTTTTTTTACAAAATTAATCTTCTGTAGCCGAACCGTTGGGCGACTGGAACCTATCGTCTAATGGCCGAGCGATAGGATGATCATTGCTACACAGTTGGGTGACAGGAATACAGTCACCCAACGGTCGAATGACATGTGCTGTCACCCAACCGCTAGGCGATAGCACCTCCTGTCGCCGATCTATTGGATGATAGGAGCCTGTTTTTTATTTTCGAAAATAACTTGTTTTTTTATTTTTGAAAATATTTTAAGATCATGAACTATCCATAACTTAAAAATAGAGATTTTATGTATGAAGCATATATGACACCATCGTTTTAACAGAGCGTAAATACATATATTGACTGGTAATCTTTGACACTTTAGCGTATATATCCATCATAAACACCCATACAATATTTCCAAGCCTTGTCCCATAAGTGATACATACTGCATCCTAGAAAAATTGACTAATATGTGGACTGTGTGGTACAACATTAGGCATAATGATGGACATATGGTAGACAATACCACTCATGTTGTTGGATACCTTGGTATGCGAAGAATTAGATGTGAAAAGATGACGAAATTTCATGTTCCGAATTAAAATAGACTTTATAATAAAGTTAGGAATAACACGGCACATAGGGTTTGGTTACATACATAAGAAACAGCATCATGCATGATGCAACAAACTAAAGTACTCGTACGATACATATGCATCTTTTTGGAATGGAAAAAATGGACCTTCAGGGGATTAGTTCAGAATGGCCTAACCTATTGCGTCGATCGGGGCCATTTTTTCCTTCCTTGCGCTCTTGGCGTTGAACTCGTCAGCGGCCACTTCGGCCGTGGCCGCTATTTCTCTCTTTTTGTCATGCTCCCTCTCGTGAGCCTCGCGCTCCCTGCATGTGCACACGTTGAGATGAACTTTCATCTCCTGACGTATACTCTCGGTTTGCTCGTTATTGCAGCACTCCTCCTCCCGGATCTCACAAGCCCTTTTGATATTGCATTCCTCATAGTTGAGAGTCCACTGGTCATGTGGGTGGATCTCTATGTAGATCCACTTGCGGTAGCCACATAGCGGTTTTGGGCTCTACGGGTACACGGAGGAAATTGTTAGTGCATACTTTAAAGGAGAAATAGTTGTGGAACACACTATAACTAGTCCTTACCAATTGCTGATAGTTGCCCGTGTCCCAATGGTGGTTGGGATAGTTAGAGGACTAGTTCACGTAACCTCAGTAATGCATGCCTAGGTTGAGGCACTGCTTATACTTGAAAAACTTACATGGGTTATAGGATCGAACAGGCAACAGAGGGGGATGAATGGTGCCTTCAAATTCTCCCTAAGTATCCATTTAACTCTTTTCTCCGATAGCTACTGAGCTAGGAAGGCTAGAGTTGAAGCTATGAAGGCTAGAGTTGAAGTCTCACAAAAAGCAGAGAAGCAGAACAGTGAAAACTTAACTGGTCGGAATCTGACTGTGTGGTCAAGACTTACCACGTGGTCATAAGTCCCAACAGCGCAGTCAATAGTTGATGAAACCTTAGACCAGAGCAACAGAGAAAACGCATCAGAGAACAGACCGTGGTCGGAGACTAGCATTGTGGTCGAAAGGTGACCTGTCGTAAACATGACACCGTGGTCGAAAACTACTCAACATGGTCAAAGAAGAGAACGTGGTCGTAAATAAAACAGAGGAAGATAGGAAGGCGCACGACTGCAAGATCCAATTTCCAAATAACTTTTGATTCAAGGATCAATTGGTCATGAACCTATGAACATAGCAAGAATAAAATCTCAGGAGGCTCCTCTGAACTTGAATTGAAAACTTAACAGAGAATAGAGATCTTCACCAGATTTCATCAAATGCGCTCAAAATTGAGACTGAGAAGAAGAGAGGATAATCAGACAATGCAAGTGGGAATATAAGGGCCAAGATGGCTTCGAGTAAGATTTCCCAACACCAGGCAAGTCAGATCATCAGCAGAACAACCGAAAGCAAAGTCTCAGATCAAGAAGCGAAAGGGCAAAACCAAAAACCAGAGAGCAAACATACAAACGAATAGAACCAACTCAACTCCACGCATATGAGCATACACAGATATAGATCAAGAGATGATATATAGCTTCTAGAGAAGAGTTTATAGCCACTCCATCAGGAGGACCAGGAGCACACGCGCTCCAACACCGAATACACGAACTCATGCAAGAACAGAAACCCTTGAGACTGCTGGATGGGTAGCCGTGCATCCCTATTTATAGTCTCTTGATACCGGAGATGACCCGTTAATCCCTGTCTACCACCGGGTTTTTCACATATGCTTTACCCGCTAACACAAGCAGACAGCAGTGCTTTGACAGAGATAGCTTTAACAGAAAGTATTCTTTTGTAGATCCCGAGTATTTCTCCAAAATGCCACTCTACACCTTCCTGGAAGTTTCCCATTTCCTTGCTGTCCAAACCTTGCAGCCACCTCGCAAGCCTAGTCATCCTTGGCATCTCCCCAACCGTTCTGGACCTCAACACCTCCCTGTGTCTAGTCCCGGTTCTTCCATGCCTCACCATGATCTAGTTCCAAAGTCCTGCAATCATCACAAACAGGCAAAGCATCACATAGCACCGCACTATAAACAAGATTCATCAATCTGCATATATCAGAAAGTATTTCAGTGAGCAAACACAGCAAAACAACTGGTCGTAAACCACCTACGACCACTCGTATGCACTGATCATGAGGTGGTTGTAGCCCTAGAAGACTTCCCAGCTTCCTACGACCACACCGTATGTTGTTACGACCATCACACAGGTGGCTATGACCATGAAAACAGATGCTACGACTTTAACGTACATGGTCCTATGAGTTACGACCACACCAACTGAGTGCTACGACCATCGCTCAAGCCAGACAGAGCGCTACGACTATGACAGACCTGGTCACTACGGCTTACGATCACTTAGACAGCGCGCTATGACCAGTGCACACAGCCAGCCGAAGCTATGACTTACGACCACACCAGTCATAATTACAACTATCGACCACAGCCAATCAGATCTACGACTATCGACCATGAAGTCGTAAAAACCTCTGTCGACTTCCAAGTTGTAAAACAGACTGCCGACCACAAAGTCGTAAAACCGACTGTAGACAACGTGGTCATAAAATCGACTACGACAACGTGGTCGTAAAATCGACTGCGACCAACATGGTCGTAAAATCGACTGCAATAGCGTGGTTTGTAAATGCCACTGTCGACCACGACACTGCCGACAACGTGGTCGTAAAAGCTACTACCGACCACGTGGCCGTAAGACCTGCTGCTAAGCAAGTCATAAAGGCTTAAAATCTTCTAGAAAGAGCACAAGCCTCAAAAACCAAACTCAATCTCTCTAAACCAAGTGTCAATTACTCATCACAAATATGGGGTCACTTCCCATGGTCTCTCATGGGTCCCTGCACCAACAAAAGGACCGCATCTCTCCCTCGAGCGGGTGTTGCGGCGACCGCTCGGTTGGAACGTTTGAGACGGGGTTGCTGCTATGGGGGGCATCATTGCAAGGAGGTGCCCTCCTGGCACGCTCCACCTATTTGGCCCAGGCCCAGCAGCTCCTGCTTATTCGTCACGGGCCGCAGCAGACCTTGTTAGTTTGTGAGTCTCCTCCTATTATTTTATCATCTTGTCCTATTGCTTCTTTTACCTCTTATCCATCCCGACGTGGTAAAGCAAGCTCTGGTGTAGTGTTTGGTTTGATTGTATAGTGTTTTCTCTCTGATCTCTTCCACCTCTTTTTATAAACCAAAGGGTTAGCATGGTGTGGTAGAAGCTGTGTTGCTTCCTGCAGCGGACAAATATGAAATTATTTAACCAATGCAGCAACTAGAAGTCTACTTGCTGCTAGGATTCAGATTCAGAGAGCTACTGAACTGAAACTAGACAATGTGAAGATTGAAAAACGAGAACCGACTTTGGCTGGCTCTACAAAGTCCAACAACAAATCCAAAGAACTAAAATCCCAACATTCCAGAATGTTGCAAAGCAGATGTCCACGGCACTAATACTGCACCGTACAACTTCCAAGATGTCATCGCATTGTATTTGAGTTACTCTGTTTCACTGTATGACTGCAACTTGCATGGCTCAACTGATATAGGAGTAGATTTAATCAGCAACTTCTTCTAGTTACCGGGTAAAACAAGCACAAGTGAAGCAAAAACATGTAATCAGTTTTATATAGTCGCATTGGTGACTGGTGACGACGACGATCTTCAGATAAAAAAAGAGTGGTTGATAAGGGTGAGCTCACCAAGCTGACGAGGACTAGCTAAAGATTACAGAACACATAGCTAAGCACGGGCGTAGCCATCCCAAAGCTGGGCTTCGGGCCCAGACCACTAAAAGAAAAGACACTAAAAATTTTTTTAGCTATGCCTATAATAAAATATTAAGGAATTTGTCAGCTGGGCCTCAGGCCATTGCCCCGGCGGCTCGAGGCCTAGCTCCGCCTCTGTAGCTAAGCGATGAGCTTACGTAGGATCGAATGGCAACAGAAGTAAATGGTGCCTAACAAAATTTATCTTAAATATTTTCAAACTCTTCACTCTAATAGGAAAGCTTTGAAGATCAAACTTGAAAACCAATCCAAAAGCAACAACCTTAACCAAAGGGAGGAAAAACTTTAGGGTAGAGCAATACGACCGGCTACCCAGGAGCAGTTTGATCGGCGGCAGCACGGCGATCTGATCGGCGGCAAGAAAGCGTTCTAATCGACAAGCAGTACGACTGGGCCAAGGAGCGGTATGACCACTCCTTGTTCCCAGAACAGAAAATCAGTTCGAATCCAAACCACTTTTGATGCAACTCTAAAAATATATAGCTAAATGAGATAAAACTTTGCATACATCTTTCTTAGAGTCTTAAGAATATATTCCATCTAAAGATCGCTTGAATCCTTGTCAAAATTCAGACATTTCTAAAAAATAAACAAAGTTGTATTAAAACTGGACAAAAATTGAAAACTCAGGATATGACTTGCTCGTGGGTAAAGAATGGCCAAGATGGTTCTAAATAGATTTCTACATGTCACAGCAAGTAAAAACATTTAAAGATTTGAAGCAAAAGCCTTTAGATCAAGAAACTCCAAAATGATGCCAAAACTAGGTAAAACCGGGCAACATCAAAGTCTTGGAAGACCTGATACCTAGATGGACAAGGAGTGATCTCCATTACTCATCTCAATCACTTCTATGTCCATGGCACACATCAAGATCAAGAAAGAGAGAGAAGTGATCAAAACCAATAAGAATAAGAGTAAATTAACCAAATCAAGAAAACACTATGAGTGATGAACAAAGTTGATCTATTGCTACTTAAGGATGAAGGCTTTATACTACTTCACTTGAAGGACAAGAGAGCACACCACAATACTCACACCTCTTAAACCCTATCCTTAGAACATACAAATGGAATGATAGATGGTTGGATGGTATTTTTTGCAAGCTTCCATCCTAACCCATTAAATAGATGAGGCAACTAGTCCACATCTAATCTTAATGAATATTATCCACTAGAACATATGGGGAAAACTCGTTAACCCAACACAACATGGATTTTACTCACACTTAACCCATTCATGCTTTTCAAAGTATATGAGCTTAAATCCGCTAAGTCTTTATACTTTGATCCACTTCATCTTCTCAGATTCTTCTTGACCTAAACTGCATACACAAGCACCGTGGTTTTGATCCAGCATAGTTTTCGGTATTTAGCAAATTACCAAAATACTTTTGCCTTGACTCGGTATTTATCTTTTCTTACAAGCAATCGCCATGCTTGCTATGTGTAGATACACCAATGGCTTACCATGCACCGACAAGTCTCTTCTATTTTAGTTCCACCAGACCACGCCTTACTTGGACTGACCAAGCCACTTGGTGCAACCATCGCTCAAGCCTTTCCTTCAACATTTCTCACCTTGTGCCATGCTTGAGATCAACCATTTCACCCAACATTCTTGATTGTTTTGCGCTTTGGCTTCTCCATGAGCGTAGCCTCGATCCTCACCATTGATTACGGTTGACTCTAAAGCTTCCTACACATTCAGAGACAAAGAAATTATTTTCAGCTCTAAGTTCTTTACAACTTGAACCATGTTAATTAAAACATGCCTCATGTGACATTAATGCACTAACCAAATATAATTCAAATCGCCCCATGACCAAATCCCAAAAATCTAAAATCAAATTTTTAGGGCCGGTCTGACCACCATCCAGAGGCTGGTCAGGCTGGTCACACTCAGTGCAAGACAACCCGCTTTAAAAAATTACAATTGGCTACAAGACAACGGTCATACTAACCAATGCGGTCTGACTGGTAGCTACCAGGCAGTCTGACCGGCAACAAGCTAGCGATCAGACTGAGTTGTCTAACAACAAAATCTGATAAAATGCAAACTTTGCAAAATTCAAATTTCTACTATACAAACTTGGCAATGGTTCATCACAACATTAACCTGTACTTTCTCACATATTCCTTCAAACCCACCCCTTGATAAACCCATTGGTAATTTCACAAAAATACAAATATGAGATGGTTTTAGAAGTAAAGAGGGAATTTTGCAAAGAGAAGCACAAAATGGTCACAAAAGGATTACAGAGACAGAAAATGACCATATGAGCTAGAAATGGAGTGAAGCCACTAAATAGTGCAAGTTTTTCACAAAAGATTTCAACTCCATCAAATAAATTGAGAAATCTCACTCTATGTTCATATGAAAGAACAATTATTCTATTTGATCTTAGCCATGGTGAGAAAAGATCAAAAGAGAGTCAAAACAAAGCACAACACAAGCTCAACTTAGCAAGAATTCACACAAAAACTTCAAATTATGCTCTAGATGCGCATTTTTACCAACCTTTCCCTTCTTTGGCAATGGAGTCATCAAGATGCGTGGAAGAAGATAGAGTATGAATGAAATAAAATGGTTGTATTTTATTCAATTTAGCTTGATAAGGAGTTATAAAAATTATCCGAAGTAACTCTAGTATTACACCAAAACATATTATGTAAAGTAGTTATGTAGATCATGGTAAATCATATATAGCTAAGCTAAACCAATTTAGTAAGAATTTGAAATTAAATAGATTTCTTGGCATGTCAAGTTGCTCAAAGTCATAGTTTACCCAAAGGTATCCAAAAGTGAGTCAAGGCATGTCAATAAACTAAATGGAACCAAGAAACTATAATTGAGTAATTTTAGAGTGCCACAAGTTCAATATTAAATCATATTCTTCAAGTACATGGATTTGAGCATAATTAGCACAATTGGCAATTTTTGAAACATAATTTGGTCTTATCTTAGTAAGCAAGTCTTGGACTAGGAGCCATCTATAACTGCCTCATAAGTTTCAACTATTTTTCACAATTTTTGTTTTCTTCACTAGAGTTTGCCATGTGCTAGATCTGAAACTTTATTCCAACCATCCCAAGAAAGAAGCTTAGAGAATGGTCATGGTCGTCCAAAACTCCCATGAGTTCATGCCTAGTGCAATGGGAAGTCATTTCATGAGAAAGGATTGGTGAGATTAGTTTTTTCACACAGAAAGAGATCATTTTTTTATTTCATTTTCTAGTTAAAAAACAATGAGTTATTCATGACCGTAAACTATACTCAACCCAAGCTGCAAAAACCTAGGAGAAGTAGATTCATGCTTTAAGAAAGAACTAGTATAGCTCAATTTAAAGCGTAATTTAGGTTCTAGACTCAACTTAATCTATTTGACATGGCAAGAATCCGAAAAGAATCACTAAAGCAAAACTAGTCATAAGATCCAACATTGATATATTTAGT
Organism: Dendrocalamus sinicus; assembly: GCA_036346575.1. Lineage (NCBI taxonomy): Eukaryota > Viridiplantae > Streptophyta > Magnoliopsida > Poales > Poaceae > Dendrocalamus > Dendrocalamus sinicus. Next base: position 54,663 of record JAYEVI010000329.1, on the reverse strand, counting down.
TCAAGTTTTTCACATTTAAGCAAGCTAGTAAGACAAAAGCTAAGTTACACATAGAAAGACTTGATTAATCTAGAAAACTAACACAAGACATGGCAAGATGTAAATCAAGATTGCATGTCACATGGGGATAATAGTTCAAGCTCCATTTAAATTTTACAATACAAGTTGCTGAAATTTAAATATACAATATGATATATTGAATACTAAAGAATCAAACTCCCCCTCAAAGCAAGGCAAAAGGAGAAATAACCCCAACTCCCCCTATAAAGAAGCAAAATGAGAAGAATCGAGAGTCTTAGTGAAAATATCAGTAACCTGGTGTTCAGACTCTACAAACTGAAGAACAGCATCCCCCTTCTCTACATGGTCTCTAAAAACAAGGTATATAATATCAATGTGTTTGGTCTTGAGTGTTACACTAGGTTTTTGGCAATATTGATGGTACTAGTATTGTCACACAGGAGTGGAACACTACCTAAGGCTAACCCGTAGTCCCACAGAGTAGACAAGATCCAGAGAACCTAAGAGCAACTACTAGCAGAAACTACATACTCTGCTTCTATAGTGGACTGTGTAACAGATAACTACTTTTTAGATGACCAAGAGATAAGAGATGTGCCTAAGAAATGAGAAGTGATAGAGGTACTCTTTCCATGACAAGTGCCAGATGTACTCTTTCTATCTATTCTACACCTCGTAAAATTAGCATCAGAAAAAGTGCGAAGAGGGAGTGTAGAATCAAAAGAATACCAAAGTCTATAGTCAAGAGTGTCCTCAAGATATTTGAAAATATGACACACTGCTTGACGATGAGAGGCATAAGGGAAAGCCTGAAATTGAGCGTATAGACACACCGTCTATGATAACTTCTGATTATCACTGACACATAAACTCAGACGGTTCAAAAAACCGTCTATGATGATAGTTTTGAACCGTGTGTGATGATCCTTTTTGTAATAGTGTAGCTTGATTAAGTGATGATTTGCTTGATTAATTGTGTTTATTCTGAATCTAATTATCAGCGCTAATTAAGATATACGGGTTGTCACCGGATGACACGTTAGTGAACAAAAGGGTTCATTAGTGTTAGATTTCTGACGACACACAAACAATTGGACTCAACGGAGATGCAAAGAGAAGGCATCAGGTGTACTCAAACTCAACAGAGATGTGCCCAATAGCTTCCTCCTAATGGGACTGCATAATCAGGTCATTCGGTAGCTAAGATCTCGAGAGAGTTTCCAAGAAGGCATCACCACAAGATGGTGAAAAATAATATTTTCCTCTTCTGAACCATCAATTGGCACTAGATGAAAGTTCTGAGAAGATCTGATGTACGATTCACTAATAACGGCGCTCTATTTCTGAGAAGAAACTCGTTGAGCTTCTGTTTAACACCAAATTAAGCATGGGCACTCCATGGACTGTGCACTGCAACATCATATGAATTTCATCGCGCATTTGTTCATACATAAGATGTTCAAAACTGATAGAGAGATGGTAGGGACCAGCTAGAACAAACTGCATTTCCTTTTTGAAAAAAAAAACTGCAACCGCACTGAACGTATTATCACACTCAACTCTTGAGCGTACTATGTACTCACATGACAAAAATGGCAAGCTCACAGTTCTTGGATGACCACTACGGATCTACATAGTACCTGCGTCTGGAAGCAAAAATGCAGAGATATGAATTGCTGATGTTGTCGAACAGCTTTACATTCTTTTATTTTCTAACTAAGCATAGAAGAAGGAAAAAACTAGGAACGGAGGAAACTGAAGCATTTCATTTCTCAGCTTGGACGGAGCCGCGCCATCGCAGCAACGAGTGCAGCCTCTCAGCTTTGCCTTACGATTCGCAAAAATTCGTGACTGTGGGCCGTTGGATCAGTGCTGTGCGGATCCGATTGAGGCTGGATTAATGGTCGGAGGAGGCCCTCGTAATTATCATAAGGATGCAACTACTCCTTGTCGCTGACAATGGTCGGAGGGAGGCAGAGCGCCGCGATCGTCCGCGCCGACGATTGGCTCCTACGATACGAGAGCGCTGTAAATTCGTCGAAGAGAGCAGAGCACATCGATCACCTGCAGTAAGAGCGCCGCGACGGAGCCGAACATCGCTCCTGCTCAAGCGGCGGCGTGGCGGAGGTCCCTTCCATCTTTTATCGTCTTGCTGCGCTCCGGTTGTAGAATTGTTGGAGCTTTCGCCTGGCTGGAAATTTGTGAATCAGAGGAGGCTGGATAGTTGCAAAAGATTACAAGCTTTCTTCCTATCAGACAGAGTTGGAGATTGCTCCACCAATTGGAGATTTTTCAAGACACGGATCCGTATCACCCTGCAACATCTCATTACAGTACAGATCCAGGTGCTACTGGATGTCATGTACCAAATCAACTCCTAAGGACGGATTAGGAGCAATGCAGATGCAGATGCAGATGCAGATGCGGTAAATATATATGATGTGCATGCAGCGCAGACGCTATCTTTGCGGGGCAAATGCATGCCATGTACATATGTAATGCCGTCTGCCATCCATCGTTCCAGCAGCCCGGCTCTGCCATTAACTGATGCTTGTAGTTCGCGGAGTTATTTGTGTATTTAGTAGCTACCTACAGGTACGTACTGCCATGGTATTTGCATGTGTGTACTGCTCATACAGTGTAATTAATCAAGTCCAGTAATAGCTAGCACAAGAGGATTGATTCTCAGCTTCGGAAGCAACTAATCAACGGAGAATCAATCACGCTAATTTACCACATTCCGGACTTGTCCAACACTCTTTATCATTAGCGTACAACTCTATATCTATCAAGGTTGTGTTAAATAGTACGCTTACTACTAAATATATAGGCCAAATTTAGTTAACTGCCACCGTTCTTCAACTAATTCGAAATACTCAAAGTTCTCTATTGATATTTGCTAGCTAGTAAGGTCACTACTACAGAAAACCGTATTATAGATGGTTCAGAAACGTCATCATTGACGGTTTTCTGAGCCGTCTGAATTTATAGGTCAGTAATGATACGAGGTCATCACAGATGGCTTTCGAACCGTCTGTGGTGTAAATATCACAGACGGTTTTTAACTAAAAACCGTCTGTGTAATTGATAATCACAGACGGTTTTTAACTAATGCTTGTAGTTTGCAGAGTTATTTGTGTATTTAGTAGCCACCCCCTTATTCAACAAATCCTCCTCGGCAACTCTTGTAAAAGCAGACGCGCCATTAATGTACTCTTCACTCACACAGTTCGCGACATACAACCAGCTTCGGTCCTACGTTATGCACATATATAACAACTTATTATTAAAAATTAAATTAATTAATTATTACTACATATATACCACATGCATTGAGGTTTTGCTAGCTTAATTTATATTATAAACACAACATCTATTTCCCCAGCGATCGACGAACCACTTATAACCAACAATTTTGACAAATTTGGCCTCCCACATGATGGGAACTAATCATGTATGGTCAAGTAGATGCAAACCATCTTCAATAGCACTCACCAAAACTTAGATCTAAATTGTAATGCAAATAAAAATAAATTTCATTACTAACCATATCTAGGGCAACTAGGAACGTATGAATCTTCAAAGCTCTCCTGCCTCCTCCCACCAAATTAACTGGCCTGAAAGCCTTGCCTCCTTTAGGTGCAGCACCAGCTAGATCTGGATCGAAATGAAGACAGATGTGGTTCTGAGCGGCGTAATAAATGATTATCACGCTTATCACAGACAATTTTTAATAAAAAAACCGTCTGTGATAATTCTCAGATTATCACAGACGGTTTTTTTATTAAAACCGTCTGTGATAATCAGCTTATCACAAACGATTTTTTAAATCTATGATAATTAATAGATTATCACAGATGGTTTTTAATAAAAACCGTCTGTGATATTTCAGTATCACAGACGGTTCATCGGTAATACTCGTTTTTTTGACACCAACAACACAGACGGTCTCCAAATTAAAACTGTCTGTGATAGTATACGTCACAGATGGTTTTGTCAAACCGTCTGTGATTTGGCATCTACTAATAGTATTTCTGTATTAGTGGGTTGTTATGTTTCTCCTAGCTAGACGTGTTCTATTGTGTGATTTGGGCCCGCAGCCTTCATGGTTTATGATGGAAAATTTTGGCTGCTGTATCCAGAATAATCCAAATTGCAAAGCATATGTTGTTGGATAATACTGTTCATCTGCAGTAATTTACAGCAGGGTCTAGTGTTATATGATTCCATCCGCTTGAAATCATCATCAGTAACACCGACGGCTATGGCTGCATCAGCGATCTTTCTTCGAAGGTTCTTCATCATTCGGGTACAGTTGTGTCAAAACGACGTTAAATCCTATGTGTGTATACTACATAAGCCAAATTCACTAGTGTATTTCTCCATGTAGTTGATTGATATTTGCTAGCTAGCAAGGTTGTCATGCTTCTCATACCTAGACTTGTTCCATTGTGTAGTTTGGGCCCGCAGCCTTCATGGTTTATGATTGAAAATTTTGGCTACTGTATCCATAATTATCCCGAAGGGCCATATAAGAAGGTCCAAATTATTATTGTGATGAACCATTGCCAAGTTGGAGGAGCTGTCATTTGATTTTGCAAAGATTGCATTTTTGTTAGATCTGTTTTTAGAAATCTTCAGGCAAACTGGTCTGACTGCCGGAGAGTTGTCAATCAGATTGGCTGGCGGTTAGACTACCGAGTTACTGCTGATCGGCAGTCTGACCATTGGGCATTTGTCGGTCAGACCAACAGGCAGTATGACCTTGACGGTCAGACTACCAGCGGTACGATAGTGGGTTACTTGCCTGTTGTGATTTTCCATAAAGTTTCGGTTGCGCAGCGATTCAACTGGTCTGACCGGCTTGTGGTTGGTAATCAAGGAACCTGAAACTCTTCCTAACACAGGTTTTATCAAATCTCTAGTCCCTCTCATTATGGACTCCTTCCATAATGTTTCCAATCTCACCATGTGACGAAACCTCCAGGAACGCACCCGCATCATCAACTTGTGTCAAAACCTCCAAGACTACACTGCCCATAACTTCTCTACGTATCACCACCTTTGATCTCCATGTACTCCAGCATTAGTTTGACCATCTCGCGTGACATCCTGAACTATCTGGACCTTAGATCTCCCCATCATTGTCCCGGTTCTTCTCGTCACTCACTATGATTGTCTTCATACTCACCTGCACATACAAAGACCAAAGAAACATTTTCTAAGCACAAGTTCTTCCCAACTTGACCGTCATCAGCACATACACTCATACCACACCTTTCACCATCCATCATCAACAATCAGGTCATCCACGACCACAATTTTGATCACTATCCAAAACTCAGCCTCGGACAACATATTATGATCATAGCATAACGAGTACTAAAAATAACAAGTACTCAAAAATACTATTGCCCCACTCCAAACACTCAGAATACCATGCATCACTACCAACTAGAACCATCGAGTCACCGACTACCAAGCACTTGAGTCCTTCCTACTACGAGTATCGTTCCTTTGAACACTGCTCACCGATCACCACCAAATCTAGTCCTACCATCGCCTAACACGAGTACTCGAAGTACTTGAAGATTGCAAGAATTAAAGCACTTGTATAACTAAGAAGTCTACAAGTACCAACCATGAAGCCAATGGTAACTGATAATAAAGCCTTTAACTACCGATCATGAGGTCTATGATAACCGACTGAAAAACCAAAGACAACGACAGCAAACCATGAAGTCTACAACCATCAACTACAAAGTCTACGACTATCGATCATAAAGTTTACAACCATCAACCGCAAAATCTATGACTATCGATCACAAAATCTATGACTATCGACCACAAAGTCTACGACCATCGATCACTATAGCTATGACAATGAAAAAGTACTATAGCTACGACCATGGAAAAGTACTATAGCTATGACCATGAAAAGGTATTATAACTATGGCAATGGAAAAGTACTATAGCTACGACTATGAAAAAGTACTATAGCTACGACCATAGAAAAGTACTGTAGCTATGACCATGAAAAAGTACTACAGCCGAATAATCCGTTCGATCTTTCGGTGGTACTTGAACGCTGTCTGATGCATTTGTGCCATTCAAAAACCATCTAATGCGCCAATGCTACTCAGACACACTTCGATGTATCTGTGCCACTCGAAAACCATCCGATCTTTCGATGGTACTCGATTGTCGTCCGATCCACCAATAGCACTCGAACGTCGTCTGAAACAACTTAGACCTAATGGAAACCACTCGAACTAGATCTAAACCACTTGGAGCAATCAAAACCACTTGAACCCAAGCAAAACCACTGAGCAAAGCAAAACAATTTGTAGCGCCCAAAATCACTTGGAACCAATGAAACCACTTGAACTCGAAACTTTCGATCGCAATTGACCGAAACATTCACAAATGCAAACTCCCAAAGCATTCCAAATATTAATTATTCATTATCACTTTTAATTATGACCATCCACATGGTCTAACAATCTCCCTTGATGAATACATTGATAACACCTCGAAATACACTCAAATGAAAGAATTTGTGAGAGATGCAAAGGAATCGACCACAACTCAGAGATCACAGAGAGCACATCCTCCTTAAATCTAATGTCTCCCCTTTCTTCTAATTTATCCCCCTTTGGCAATGAAATAATCAAGGGCTCCAAAGTGGGAATAATTATAAAAAGGAGCAAGGAGAGTAAACATCCAAAAGCTTTGTAGATTATCTAAGTTAGTTTGCATTGATTTAATTGCTTGACCCAGCCATCTTTTTGAGTAGAGCTACCTATATCATATAAAGTCATATATCATATAGCAATGTCGAAACAAGTTTTATCACGATTAAGTAATTTATATTAATGACAGGCATCTCAACAATGATTAAACTAATTATAAAACCACAATGAGATATCATACCAAAAGGTCAAAGCCTAAAACTAAAGCAAACTTTAAATCTAGGCGAGATAGCAGTCTCATGTAGCAAACCTATTGCCCTTCACTCAAATCTTAGGCATGTGGCATACTTGTAGCATACTTCTTTTTATGATAACATACTTGAAGAAATTTTTTTAATGGTGGCATACCTGAAGCATACTTCTTTTCACTTGCATGATTTTATGCCTTTTCTTTTATTTAACCTTGGCATGCTTAAAGCATATATCTTTTATTTGTGCACTTTTGTATTTTTTCCTTTTATGTAACATGCCGACTTGAGTGAGCATAAAAGATTGCAGTATGGAACATGCGAGCCTCATAGACAAGATTTAAAATAAGACTCACAATCAAGCTAATCCTTGTAGATGAACATCACAAAGTACTATCTATAATCAATCTAGTCAAAGTGTTCAGCTATGTCATATTTAGTTCAATTGTAGCAGTTAATTATCATCATCATGATCACAGCTACACAACATATGAGTGAATATGATAAAGAAAGCTCTACAACTCATTTGATTTCAATGGCTTGGACTTGATGAATTATTTGACAAGTATAATAACCAAAGCTTTCAAAATTTTAAATACCAAAATTTTGAGAATTTGATTTTGAATTGAATTGAGATATGTTTGGTCAGTGCTTTAATGTTGCATGAAGCATGCTTTGGGTAACATGGGCCAAGTTGTGTAGGACTTGTGTCCAAAACTATTTCTTTGTCTTTGGATATGTAGGAAAGTTTTTGAATCAACGTGGTCAACGGTTAGGATCGAGGCTATGCTCATGCAGGAGCTGAGGTATAGAATGTTCAAGAATGTTAGGTGGAATGGTTGAGCTCAAGCATGGCACAAGAAAGGCGAAAAATGTTGAAAGAAAGGTTCGAGCAACAGGTTGCACCAAGTGGCTTGGTTGGTCTAAGTGAGGCATAGTTTGATGCAACCAAAATGGAAGAGACTTGTCGATATGTGGCAAGCTATTGGAATACTTACACATGACAAGTATAGCTATTGCTTGCAAGAAAGATGAAGATCAAGTCAAGGAAGGATATGTTAGTAAGACAGCCAAAATACCAGAAATTGCATTGGATCAAAACCACGGTGCTTTATCGATGCTTGAAAAAGCAGTTTAGGTTAAGGAGAAGCTGAGAAGATCAAGTTAGATCAAAGACTAAGGACTTAGTGGATCCGGGCTCATATGCTTTGAAAAAGGTGCATGAGTTAAGTGTGTGAGTAAAACCTATGTTGTGTAGGATTAACGAGTTTTTCCCATATGCGCTAGTGAATAGTATCCATTAGGGTTAGATGCGGACTGATTGCCTCATCTATTTAACATGTTGGGATGGAAGCTTGCAGGACAACCATCTATCATCTCTCATGGAGCTAGGGCTGAAAACAAGCCGAGCTGGCTCAAGCCAGGCTCGGCCGAGCTTGCCCAGAGCTGCGGCTCAACTCGGCTCAGCTTGTTCAGGAAATGAGCTAAAAGTCTAGCTCAGCTTGGCTTATTTTCTAGCTTGAGCCAGCTCGCGAGCTGCACAAGCTGTGACCCCTAGATAATGAAGTTTGACAGTTAAGCATCAATTATATCAGTTTCTGCTTGAACATTTTTGCTATTAGGTAACAGATTTAGGCATTCCTTGGCCTTCCAAATCTGCAAATGAATGTACAATCCATGCTAGCATTAATTAGCAATGAGATAACATATCAGTATTTTGTATGACAAATGATTTAGTGGCATTAACTCACTTCGTTAAAGGACAAAGTTGAAGCATAGATAAGATATCAGCACACACATGGTGCATGTCATATCTGAAACCACGTATACCAAGAGCTTGTTTAGCGTCTTTCACCCCTACCCGTGATAACACTCAAAAATCAATGTCATCCTTTGCAATCGAGAGCCATTCTTCATTCTTATCTGCCACTTTACATTCTTATCCGCCACTTTAGATTGAAAACAAACCGGGCAATCTGTTTGGGCGTATAAACACAACAATATATAATCATTTCATGTGCATGTGATTTGAGAATCTAATAAAGAAATTAACCAAGCTCCAAATTAAGAATGAAAAGGCACAGGAGTAATTGAACAAAATCATTCCATTTCAAGCGTAACCTCTATCCATTGGTAGTTTGATCATCCAAGCGCTAATCACTAAACCATAATCATCAAGCACACTTTCTGTTTCTTAGGATGATGACCCACATATACCAAACCAAAGTACCAACCACATACCTCTCATAAGCTTACGCATGCACATGAACACCGTCAGCGAGGAGATGTGGGCTGGGTGCGACAGCCGGTGGATCGGGAGGTGTCAGCGACGGGAGAGATGTGGGCGACGGCGGGAGGAAGACAAATCGGTGCGGGAGCGCCGCGCACGGGGTGGGGAGGCAGTGCGGGGTGGTGGAAGACAAATCGATGGTGGGGGAGAGCATCGATGGCAGGGGAAGACAGATCGGTGGTGGGGGAGAGTGACAGCATCATGGGGAAGGGGAGCATTGGCACCGAGGAGGCCGGGGGAGAGCACCGATGGAAGGGAGACAGATCGTGGGAGAGCGTCGGCGCCCAGGGGGGAGAGAGCGCCACACGAGGGGTGGAGGTGGGCGGAAGGTGCTGGGAGAAAGCGTTATGCTCCCAACCGAGTCTTGGATGGGGAGACTGCGTGTGGTATGTGATGACTCACCGGCTGATCACCAGCTCGATCGGGCTCCTGAGCCGCTTGTAAGCAGCTCGGCTCACTCGTTGTGAGTGGAGCTGCAACCTGGGCTTGGTTCATTGGGAAAAGCCCGAGCTTGAGTTGACTACAAGGTCAAGTGGCTCGCGAGCCTCAAGCTTTTGCCTAGACCTACATGGAGCCCTCTCGTTTGGTTGATGCAATCTTGATCTTGTTGGTTTTGATCTCCTATTTCTCTTTTTTATCTTGATATATATACCAAGGATTTAATAAGTGATGGAGATGACTCATAGAGATCATACCCCATCAATCTAGGTATCCAGTTTGCAAGTTTTTAAAGTTGCCGGTTTTGCTTAGATTTGACTTTATCATGAGATTCTTGATCCCGTGGTTTTACCTCAAATCTTATGTTCTTACTTGCTATGATATATGAGAATACATCTAGAGCCATCTTGACTATTCTCCACTCATGAGCAAGTCATATTCGAGTTTTAAGTTTTGCCGGTTTTAATGCAACTTTGTCTATTATTGAGAAAGATCTAAACTTTGACAAAGATTCAAGTGATTCTTAGATGGAAGTGGTTTCCGAGACCTTGAGCAATATGTGTGCAAAGTTTTATCTCATTTGACTATGGATTTTTGGAGTTACACTAACAATGGTTTGGATTTAGACTAATTTGCTGTCACAACGTAAAAGCGATCGAACACACTTAGACCCAGTCAACCACCTCGGTCAAACCGCCTTGGCCTTGCTAGTCGATCGGACCACCAACGCTCCACCGGTCGAGTAGCCTCCTGGTACGTCAAACCGATGAGAAGCATATTTCTCCCTCTCTCTCGGGTTTTGAGTTTATTGCTTTGGTTTTAGATTTCAATTCTAATCATCATAGCTTAGTAGCTACTAGAGTGAATAATTGGTTAATACTTAGAAAAAGATGTTGAATACACCATTCACCTCCTTTGTTGTCGTACCAGTCCTACAAATCCAAATTTTAAAGCATATGTTATTGGATAGTACTGTTCTTCTGGAGTAATTTACAGCAGTCTAGTATTATATGACTCTTGAATTCATCATCAGTGACACCAAAGGCTGTGGCTGCACCTGCGATCCCTACAAATCCAAATTGAAAAGCATATGTTATTGGATAGTACTGTTCTTCTGGAGTAATTTACAGCATATTCTAGTATTATATGACTCTTGAATTCATCATCAGTGACACCAAAGGCTGTGGCTGCACCTGCGATCTTTCTTCGAAGGTTCTTCATCATTCGGGTACAGTTTTGTCAAAACGACGTTGAATCCTATGTGTGTATACTACATAAGCCAAATTCAGTAGCATATTAATTTCTCCATGTAGTTGAGAGTCTAAACAGTGACTATAAATTCTAGGTCATCGGTACACTGTCGTTCAGCAAATTAATCATCGACACTGCATACACTTGCACTCTAGGTGATTAATTTCACCATCTTGTAAGGAGAGTAATATTTCCCGATGGAGGTCATTTTCACTGCAATTATGGGTGAAATTGCCAATAGATCGATGTCTTTCTTGGCTGACAAATACTTGAAGATGACAGCGCCAGCCATGGTCTGCAACGGCTACTGCTACGGGTTCGCGTCATCGTTGAGGAGGCAGAGGGCGGCAAATTCCAAACCAGGCGATGTTGCAGCTGTTGAACATAATGAGGAAGGAGATGTACAGAGGCTACCACACCCTTGACACCTTCAGATACCCAGGCAACGAAGAAAAGAAGGCGGAAGATCACAAGGTGAGACACACTTTCACCTTATCGAAATCCAATCCTGCCAAGCGTCTCTTCCTCTCGACTGGTGACACAGAAAGCGAGAAAGAACTGCAGCAAGTGCTTGACAACTTGAATAACATCATCGTTGATGCGAGCGAGCTTACTGCGTTTTTGAAGAACTATCCTCCGTTGTACCGGCAACTTTACAGCATGCACCTGCTTCTTGACAAGTGCATGTTTGGTCGCCAAATGGAAATGGAAAGGATCGCGAATTTCTTGACGCAAACAGAACCTCCTAGTACAGTAACTTCGTGTCCTACCAATTGTTGGTCCGGTTGCTGTTGGAAAGAGCACCCTGGTTTCACATGTTTGCAACAATGAAAGAGTGCGCAATCGATCTCTCGAATCGTGTTGTTCAGTGAAGATGATCTTAACGACCAAAGTGTAAATAATTTCAAGGATGGCCGTGTGATCAAGCACCAAAACAATGCCTCTTCTTAAAATGAACCCTGCTAATTATTGTTGAATTGCCCATGGATATTGATGAGGCTGCATGGAAAAGGTTATATTCAGCTTATGCAGGTTGTGTTGCAAGAGGTAGTAAGATTATGATCACAGGTCGGTCCAGCAAAATTATAGAATTTGGTACCACATAAGCTCTTGTATTGAATTATCTACCCCCAGAAGCGTTTTGGTATTTCTTCAAGGTGCTTGCGTCTGGAAGTGCCGACCCCGAGGAACAGCCTAGATTGGCATCAATCGCCATGGAGATTGGCATGGGGATGAATTGATCATTCATAGGCGCAAACTTGATTGCTGGGTTACTAAGCTAACCTCAATGCTCAATTGTGGTCTAAAGCTCTTAAATTTGCTAGACTATATGTACGAAGCAATCTCTCTATGTTTGGTGAGCATCCAAATTATCTTATGCAGAAAAACAAGCCTACATTTTTTCAGAGAATGGCCAATGCCGATTGTTGTGTGGTCCATAACCAGTATCAAACAAGTTTTGATCATGAGGAAGTTCCAAAGATAACATTCCAGGATGTCTTATTTGGAAGTGTGAAATGTCGAGGGAGAATTGAGGACCTAGCACGGAGATCTCAGATACCTCCATACAAGAATCACATTTTCAACTCTGAGATACAAAAGCCACGGCGTATGGCAATAAAAAAGGGCTCTGATAAGGCAATTTAATAAGTTTATTTTGCCGTTAATTTTTTTATCGTCAGATTTTTCCCTAGATAGACAGACATATCCGTCAACTACTTGCACACTTTCAGATTTCCTCTGGTGCTTGTTTATCTTCTCCCCCTCATTTTTACCAGAACTCGTGTAACTGCAACTATTTGCTACTACCAAATTGTAATACCCCAAATCTACATAAAGGGAGACATTAGGGAAAAAGAACGAATTTTGTCGTCGACCCATCGACCTTTTGGAGTGTCGATTTAGTGTCGCGCAGAGGTTCCCGAGACCATCCCGGGGCGGTCGGCACCGTCTAGAGAGCCGCATATTTAGTGCTCTCGAGGTTCCCGGACCGCCTAGGGACGGTCGGCACCATCTCGCGTTTGGTGTTCATCATCCGCAAATCCTTACCTTCTTTACCGACTTACCGCTGCAGTAAAAGAAACCCCAAAACCAACATAATCATGGACCAAAATGCCCTTGGGCAGTCAATGATATGAGAGAGTAATGGGAAGGCGATTCGGTCATTTCAGAAATGCCAAGGGCAGCCCCCAACCATGCCCATACATGCTAGTCCCATGCAGCCAAACCCCATTTTCTCATCCATTCTTTCGGCCAAGGTAAGAACAAAGCCAACCGAGCACCCCTCCCCATTCCTTCTCACTGCCACACCAAGAAGCCAACACAAGCCAACCTCCAAGCTCACCACAAGGAGTAGGAGAAGAAGATGGAGCCGAAGAGGAGAAGGAGCTCGGAGGGCTAAAACGCGAGGACGACGCCAACGACAAGCGGAGGACGTCAACGACCGTCGGTTACAAGCCAAGCCGCCCACTGAGTTTGACCTCCTTCCCTCAACTCTTAGGCACAACACAAGCACATAGAGCGAGGGATTGAGGGGGAGGACTAGGAAGTAGCCGGCGGCGAGCGGAGGGGCTGGCAAGCCCCGCGCGGCCATGCGCAGCCGCACCACTGGGGTGGTGCCCGCGCGTGAGAAGGGAGGGAGTGGGGAGGCAAGGGGGCGGCAGAGGCGCCGGCGGGTCTCGGGCCGGCTGTACCGGGCTGGGCCGCGCCACGAGAGGAGCGGCGTGGTCGCAGAGGAGGCGTCGAGGTGGGGCCGACAGGGGCCAGCGGCCAGCAGGATGGAGCCAGCGCGCGCGCCGCCGCTGGGGCATCCACCGGTCCGCACGCGAGGAGAGAGAGAGGGTAAAGCGGCGGAGGAGGAGAAGCGGGCGCCGGCGATGGAGGAGGGGGCCGACGTGGTCACCGCCACGCTGCCGCGCGCCCTGCCCGAGAGTGAGAGGTGAGGAGGCCGAGGAGGCGGAGAAGGCCGCGCGCGGAGCAAGCGGGGGGAGGGCAGCGCGCTTGTGCCGCTGCGCCGCTGAGAGGCCCCAGTGGCGAGTGGATTGAGAAAGGAGAGGTGGCGGTTCGGCCAAAAGAGATAAGGAGGAGAGAGAAGGAAGGAAAGGAAGAGAAGGAAGGAAGGAAAAAAGAGAAAAAGAAAAGAAAAGAGGAGAAAAAGAAAGAGGAGAAAAAGAAAGAGAAAAAAGGGGTTGGCACTGCTTGCGAGTCCCTCAAAACTGTGCGATACGCATTACCGAGGTCGGGGTATGAGGTTAGGGACGTGGTTCTCCGTTTAAACTCCTGATTTTTGTTTTGCCGTTAAGTCGGGTTGATGTGTGCAGGTGGAGGTCGCGGGTTGGAGCCGTCCACGCATCATCCCCGAGGCTAACCAGGCAAGTGCATTGTAAAGCGGTGAATTCGGGTAGTGATTTCGATTAAAATTGAATGATTTGGGGTAAGATTACCTTTTCCGAGTGCAAATTGATAAAAGATGAGTGATGAACGTTAAGACATGACAAGTTAACATGCTTAAATGAACTTGCAAGTGCCTGGTAGAGCGGTAGACCATGGGGTTTATAAAATAGGCGATGTTTACCTGATATGATGATGCTTATGTGGAACTGAAAAGTTTACATGACATGATGATGTTTGATTAATGGTGGCAATAGTAATAGAGCGAGGTGAGCAGCGATGCCACCCTACTCACGATAATACTAATGACAATGACAATGGTAATGACAATGACAATGGATACATGCATTCACATCATGATGCTTATTTATGGATGACCATAATAATGACAATGGCATATGCATTTGCATTATGACACTCAAGAGTGAGAGCGGTAAGAAAGTCCCTAGCTACGAGTGAAGCTAGTGGACTAATCCGGAGTGCTCTTGAGTATGACCTACTTCGGTAGGTACTCCACGGGAGTGGAGCTTGGAACCCCGTATGAAAGAGGACGGGGATTGAGTGGCTCATCGACGGGTGAGCACTCCGCTATACCGGTATAAGCTACAGTTACAGACGCATTACAGATGCATTGCATTGCGTGAAAACAGAACTGAACAGTGATACAATTACAGATGCATTGTATTGCATAAAGAGTTAATAATGAAACAGATACAGAGATAGTATCGTATAGTTCACAAAGGTGGGAGGTGATAACAGTAAGATAATTACAGAGATAGTGGTGTGTATTTCACAGAGATGGAATGTGGTAATAGTGAAGTAGCTACAGAAATAGTGATGTATAGCTCACAGAAACTGGGAGTGATAATAGTAGAACAGTACAGAGATAGTGAGGAATAGCTCACAGAAATGGGAAGGGATGATTGTAGAATTTTACAGAGATAGTGAGGAGTAGTTCACAAAACTGGGAAGTGATGGCGGTAGAATAGTTACAGAGATAGTGGGGTATAGCCCACAGAGGTGGGAAGTGATAACCGATTAGTAGTATAGGCTAAAGCGATGAGAAAGAAGTGCATGTGCGTAAGCGTGATGAACAGATCATCGAAACGTAAAGTGGCTAAAGGGAAAAGAGGTTAACTGGAAAAGTGGTTAATGAAATTGGAATGATAATAGTCTAATGAATGAACCTGTTATTTGCTGTTTTGCTTTGTACTTGCTGAGTCGGTGGACTTAGCCTTGCTTTGTTGATGTTTTTAGGTGACCGTTGAAGACGTCAGGCACGGGCAGGAGTAGCACATGGATAACTGGCACGAACCAGCAGCACTCGTGTATCACTTTTGTCAATGTACTTTAGCTGTGTTAGGCTAGAGTAATCACTAGAAATGCTATGTTGTATCTGAACGTAGCAAAAATGAATAAAGTTAATGTTGGTTTTAAATTCTCCTGTGTTGAGGAAGTGGTAAGAGTAGTAGTGGTGGTAGCATCTTGGCCCAGTGAGTGGGCGGGGTGTTACACAAATAAAGCTCAAGTTTTTTTCCTTAAAAAAAGTCATTTTTGTGTTCTGTATATTTCTGTTAGTTATCATTTTCAGTTCTTCCAGGCAATAGCATAGCAAAAGCTCAATTCCAATGCCTCCATGCATGTATACAGGGAATCAAGGGTCATACAGTTGATGTATTAACCCAATGTAAGATTGAAACATCTCTATTCAGAGTTCAGGCATTGCCTGATGTATAGTGCTAATAGTAAGAATGTAGGACGATGATGGTAACACTTCAGAGAAACATGAAGCCACATAAGAGATCAGCCCTAGTTTCATGTTTACAACTTCAAATATAGTTTCCCTTATAGATAGAATTTTCAATAAAACAGTCGACTCAATAGCTGTTTCCGTGCACTTCTAGTTGCCGTTACAAGATACGGATTTATTGTAGAAAAGTTTTAGTATATCATAATCAAGATTAATTCCATCTGTGAACTAAGGACTGCTTACATCATGTAGATCTATGATAGGCTGGTCACCTGTTTTTAAGTACGCCAAATTTTGCTCTTCACCGTCCATGGGCCATCCATCTGATCCTTGCAAGTATAATGATCCCTTGATTTGGTTGAGATACGGAAGCAAAATCCTAGATCATGCAGTCATGCTTCCCCCCCTGCCTCCCATTCCTTCCTCTCTCATTCTACACCACGAGTGATCCACGCCAAAAGCATGCACATACACGTAGACCTGAGTAAGAGTATGAAAATATAATGGAAGAATGACAATTGCCACCATACTATTATGCCACTTACAGTTAGTGAACAATGCACCTGAGAAATACCTACAATGTCATGGTTGTCGGCAGCTTGATGCA
This sequence comes from Dendrocalamus sinicus, assembly GCA_036346575.1. Classification (NCBI taxonomy): domain Eukaryota; kingdom Viridiplantae; phylum Streptophyta; class Magnoliopsida; order Poales; family Poaceae; genus Dendrocalamus; species Dendrocalamus sinicus. Next base: position 37,976 of record JAYEVI010000329.1, on the reverse strand, counting down.
AAACTTTCCTTTTCTGAAAAATCTGGTCAATTCAAATGCTATATCAGATCATGAATTCGAAGATTCATTTAGTTCTATTTTATCAAATGTATTGCATGAACTACACAATGTACTCAGCAAAGAAAAAATGACTATCCGATTACCAGAACACCATTCTTCAACTACAGAAATAGCAGCGTGTCACCAGATGCAACTCAAATTTCAGCCCTGCTCACAGAGCTCCTCAAACCTTGCCAAGCTGCAAAAACAAATTATATGTATGGTTCATATGAACAAAACTTATTGAATGGAAAAGGCAAAAGCAGAAGCTAAACAAGATTTCATTAAGGGCACAAAAAAAAATACCATGATGGCCACGGACCTTTTAAGGAGAGGCGTTGGGTTGTAAGGGAACAAACCCTTCTTATGAAGATCTTCCACTGTTCTCTTTAACGAAAGAAGACATACTTTAGCATTTAGGAAAAGTTGCTGTTTGTTCTCGCTCTTTTTATCACAAGCGGAACTTAACTTAGGGCCTTCAATTGAGCTACCCCTGATACTATTTATATCCTTGAAGGTCCTCTGCCTTTTACTATTGATCTTTCCTATTTTTTCCTCATAAACTGAATCATCAACGAAAGCATGCCAACACCGGAATACCAGTCATAAGCACCTGAGAGAGAGAGAGAGAGAGAGAGACAGAGAGAGGTATCACATTGGAGCTTACATGTGCCTTTTGTGCCATTTAAAGACATCAGAAAATAGTTTTTTTCTAAAAAGACATCAGAAAAATATGGAAGCTACTAACTGACCTTAACAGATATTGAGCACAATGCACACCTACATCTTTAGATATGAGATAATCAACAAGTACCAAGTGATCATAGTGCAGCTGCAGAATAATTTTAATAAATAAACAATTAACATTATCCTTACAATGAGTATTGTAGAGTGAAACAGGATAGCAAATTTGGAAGACCTGTAGAAAAGAAGTGACTGTATGGGCCAGCAAATGGATATGAGTCCTAACTCATTGCAAATTTACTAAAACATTTCATTGCACATTTTCTAAGTTCTAACACTACATGTTCTTGCAGGATCTTGTGAAATAACATAAAAAAGAACAATATTTTTGCTTTTTGTGAAAAGCATCCCTATAATACGAAGTTATGGACCATCTGTGATTTACCAATGTCTCCAGTCTCACCTGGTCGACACATTGTTAATCTCTATTAGCTAAGAAAACCAATAGGGTTTATGTTGGACAAGACAGTAACGACTATAATATACCCAGCTCATTATATGGTCAAGCTACGATAGCTGCAGTGAAGTTATCAAGGTTTCACTTCTTATCTTCATCATGGTTAGGGCACTGACTAATTAACTACCTAATTATTCTGCAAGCTGCAGTAACCAGAACTCCACAACCAAATAAACAGTAAAGGATGGCATCCCCTATCTTGGACTGTTGAAGACTACTGGAAGCTTACTTCTACATTTTCAATAACGATAACAAAGCATTTTGTCATAAACATGTTAAAGTAGGTTAGAAATAAAACATCCTCAAGATCAAAGAAATGAGAGTCTTGTAATAAAACCAAAGTTCTTCTACATTTTCACTATACACAATAGTATATAGTCACTCGGATCAAGAAATGAACAAGAACTGAGTGTTAAGGTGCCACTTTGCGGAGATCATTGTGCCTCTAGCAATCCTAGTAGGGCAAGGAAAACATGTTGACTAACTCACCAATGAAAGCAATAGATGGAAAATGTGAACTGGGTCAAAAATGCTTGAGAACAATTTGGCACCTATCAGTTCAGACGTCCATTTAGTTTCCATGTTATCTCTGCAAGTTTGGACAAAGGTCATAAATTATAAAGGCGCCTATTGTCTGAATAAGTTTATGTGATGAACTATTATATCTCCTGCTTACAATTTCAAGGAAATAAGTGGAGCATCCAAAAGCTGTAAGAGAACGCTGAATAGCATGTCATCCTGAAATATGAAGGATCATATTACCAAGATTATTCATAATTACTCAATTAAGGAACATGTTAACACTAAATAAATTAACAAAGTATAGCAGATAATCGTCTTCAGCATTTAGCCTGGACAAACATGGAGTACAGAGTAGAGGATAGAACGTGAAGAAAAGTATTAGCAACTGTCTGACATAATGGGCATGGCATCTCAGTGAGGCTTAACATACACCCAACACAAAAGGCAACTCTCTAGCAATGTGCAGTAATATGATCCAAGTATCCTAATGCAAAGAAACAAACTACCCACATATAGGTCAAACAACCCACTTGTGAAGGCAAATCGAAACAAAGATGCACATTTAACTCCGAGTTATATACAAAACCTAAATAAAATCAACCAACTGAAAAGGCACTTTGTTTTGCCCCTGAACAATGAACAACGTTACTTAGACATCAAGCATTTTGAACAAATGCATACCTCTTCCATATATAACTGCAGAAAGCATAGGGCAATATCTGTTGATGATTTTGAGTCAAAAATCTTGTCTAAGCAACATCTCTGAAACCAATCTGAAATTTCTGATAAGCTGAAACAGTTGCAATGATCACTGCAGCCATGCACTTTGTGACCAAACATACGATCATCTCTCTTACATGAACATTGCAGTCTACTGTCATTTCCATTGTAATTCAAACATATGCAACAACTAAGGAACAAATACATAGCCTGCCTTTGTAAATGCTGAGTGGATTTATCCCGAATCTCGCCCAAACCTACAATGCTCGACAAAAAAGGGGATCCTTCTAAACTATTCTCTGGTTTAGCAATATGTTCCAACGAAGGTTCGTTAAGAAGATCCTGAAAGTGTCGTCGAAGTAATTTCAGCCAATAAACAACATGTGAGCAATCCTGCTACATGTAAGGCTTAAGCCGCATCATTACCATCTGCATTCAAAAAGAAATGACAGACTGATGAGTGTGACTACAGATTTTTTTAATTTCATGAAGAAAACCTTGATATGCAAACTGGTCAACAAAGAACTGTGCTTAGTTCATTATTATTGTATTGTATAGATGCAATCAAAAAGTTCATGCAGCAAAAATAGATGAGATCTGAAGTCTGAAATTACCAGAATTTTGTGCTTTGAATATTGAGAGAGAGACTTTTTGGGACATCATGTTGCTCTTGTAAGAAAGCCGCTAATGTAGGAATTACATCTACAAGCTTCACATACATATGTCGTCCATCTGTGTCTTCCAGGTCACTTTGCTCAACTAAAGAGCACAACAGCTGAAGGAGACTGCCTGACAGAATTCCTAACTGTGTTGAATCATTACTTAAGTTAAATCTGCCATCCTTGACAAGGCTTACAAGTTCTCTAGCATTGAGTTGATAATAAGAATCCCAACGAATCTTCTGAATATGATGAATGGATAGACAAATAAAGTCGCATTTCAATTCACAGTCACTGTGTTTAAGAAACTTTAAAATAGCGTGTAATACTCGAAACAGGCTGGCCATCGTCTGCCCACTAATATTGAGACACCGTAGCTGAAGTACTGCCATGAAGCTTGTGATACTGGTGCTTGAAATAGTAATGTTGTGCCTTACGCTTTCCACAACAGAGGAACAACAAATTGACCCTTCTCCAAAACAACTGCTGGAGTCAATTGTAGAATGTAAAGCATTATGAACACATGTTGATACTGTATGTATAGCTGCCCATATCAGCTCAACAAACTGAATCCAAACAGTTTCCTAAGAATACAGCAACAAGAATGGAATAATAATTAATTAATTTGACAGAGAAGTGCATGCACCAAAAAAAAGGAACAAAAGCATGAGAAGCGTACAAACTTCATTAGAGGATTAGATATGGCAATCAGGATATTCCCAGCTGAGTGTTTAACATAATCACTGCAGAAGCCAAGGAAAGCAACCTGAAAAGAACAAGGTAATATAGCAGGTTAGTAACTTACTAGCCAAGGCATACTATTGTATTGGACTGCAATGTACAAACAACATAAATAAATAAGATAAGTTAGATAACACTAGCCAATGATTTTGCGTGAAAGTGGATGGTGTCGAAGAACAACGCAGATCACCAAACCAAAAGGTTATAGGAAGTCGACACTATAGGCAGTAGCACACACAGGCACAGTTCTGCACATACTAGAGGGGAGGGGGTGACCTAATGGCATGAATAGTTCTGCACAAGATATACTCTCTTCATCCACAAACATAGGTTACCGTGTGATCCGTGTGGTCAACCTATTAAAACATGGTCAACTTTTAAAAATTTTGAACATTAATATATGTAAGAGTATAGATTGTGTCATGGGCGTGGGCCTTGGGCCCTTGGGCCTAGTCGATTCATTATTAGGAGGCTTTGATACCAAGTTGTCATGAACCTTAGTTCATGAGGGATAAACACCACCAAGAAGATGGCTGGATGGCATCGGCGTAGAAGGGGAGAGAGAGACTATGGACGAGGAAGACTTTGTTATTTCTCTGATTGATTGCAATAGCATGCGGTAGCCCTCTTATATAGATGAGCTCCTCCTAACAGATAGAATCTAACTCTAATTATATCTCTAACAAATATAGGAACTCATATCATATCTCTAATTATATCTCTAACAAAAGAAAACTAATCTCTAACTCAAATAGAAACCAATCTCTATTTCCTAATAATGAACCGACTAGGCCTAAGGCCTACGCCCATGACAGATTGACTACAAGAAACTAGTGTTCTTGGATTCGTGTTGCAAAATACTTTCATAAGACACAATTTTTATTATTTTTGCTAGTATATTATGATAAAAAGCACAGTCAAATCTTGCATTGGAGATTGTGAAAAGTCAAGAATGGCTTATATATGTGGACAGACGAATTAGATCATACAGGGAACAGCACAAACTTTTATGCTAGATTGCCTCTCCAAGAATAAAATAAACTATTTAAAAAAAACTAAGGCTGTGTCAAGTAATAAAATGGTATGGTCTGCAGTCGTGCCATTTATCAATCTAAGACTAAAGTAGTAAATGTAGGTAAAGCTTTTTATGCATTCAAGTTCCACAACTTCCTCTGGTTAATTATCGGTGCTATGTTGTTATTTTTTTCTTGTCCATTTAATCTATCGGTAAGAGTAGTTTTGACACATTAACATTATTGATGGATCAATGACAAGATTTGATACAAAGATCCACAGTTGATTGGGATAAAGCTTCCTCCCTACTTTTATCCCCCCAATGCTAAAGAAGGTTGCAGACAATGAAGACCAACACTATTATTAGAAAATAACACAACAGGAGTGTTATTCGTTTGTGCTGTTAATGCAAAAAAAAACTTTGAATGAGGTACTAGGCTACTATCACCAAAAACTTTGATGGCCAAATTGTGATGCCTGTTCACTGGTGGAAAGGCTGGTTCAGGGCGGTGGCCACTTTGCTTCCCCCAAAACATTCTATTTGTATATAGCAACAGAAAAGGATAGATATATTTAGTCAAAACAGTCATCATTCACTGAGGGAGTAACAGGTGTGCACGTCTTCTTATGTAAATGGTCAAGAGGGGCCATATGAGGGTCCTACCAAGTGACAACTGGGATTTTGTGGAAACGTGATGCATGAAGCAAGGAAAACAGCATATGAATTGTTCTTATATAAAAAAAAATGATCCAGGGACATCCCCATTTCCATTACTGAAACGGAAATAAGAATACATTTATTCTTACCAATATGGAGACAATATTGGCCAGGCAGCTAAATCCATCATCAAAACGCTGGTCGGGTGGTAAACAGCAACTGTGAACTTTTCCAGAACACGAAACAATCTCCTAAAGGAAAGGGAAAGAAACAAATGAATGTGTATTCTCTCTCAAGAAAGTTGTACAGAAGTCAATGGATGTTAAACAACAGATTCACAGTGAATTTCAAATCAATGAAACCTAAAAATAAGATACATGACAGGTATGAGTGATGTCACTAAACCTAAAAATAAGATATAGCACAGAATATTTCAGATAAATCTACATGGGACCTGCATCCCCCCACTATCTCGATGCCTAAACTCATAGCAATATACATGTATAAGCACAGTAAGCTGAATACGGAAAATTTCCATTAAAAATCCAAATAGAAAGAGCTCGCACTTACATTAGTGCTCATAGAAATCACACTTAAATAGAGTAATAAGACATTATATGCTGGTAGTAGATTGCTATCGTTGAATAGGGTTTTAGATATTTAATATTACTACTTTTGAAATGGAATCTGTCCCATATGGACTAAGACTGGAGGGTTAAGGGAGGGTGAGGCATAAGTTTGCAACAGAGATAGTTCTGATGCAAGAGAAGAAAGAGGGAACCTTAGTGTAGTTTTGGTTGCATAATTGGCACTGAATGACAAAAATCAAACGAAATTGCCTCATAACCGAGTTCAGTCATGAGCTAATTGATCCCATACAGAAATTGTGCAATCCATTCTACGATTCAAAACCACCGAGCGAAGCTTACAGTATTGCTTGCAAAATTGGCACTGCCTAGCTGCTCCGTGAGGACACTTACACTACAGATTACAGTTATGTGCCACTGATCTAGTACTAAATACACGTTTTGTTTGATCAATGTGAACCCTAGCCCCCTAAACCCAAACATAAGAGCAACCGCTAAATCGCTCACGTAAATCCAACTAAAACTAAGACAATTAACAATCAAACGAATAAAAGGGCCAAAACATTGGATACTGGAAGCGATACCTGATCAAATTCGCACTCTTGCTCCTCCTCCTCCCACCCTCGAATGACCTTATTTACCTAAAACAATTCCCCAAAGAAAACATGATAAACAAATAATTGAGGCGCGATGTCCAGGAACGAAATTAGAGCATGATTACCCGGGAGAGCGCGAGGAGGATCCGCCGCTCGTCCTCCCGCGTGAGCTGCGGCGCCGGCGGCTTGGTTTCCTGCAGGTGGCGGCGCAAGTGGAGTGAGATGATAGGAGGCCGGAGATAGCAGAGACTAGTGCCCAAAAGTTGCTTACGAGGTGGGGAGGAGGAGGCGGCGACGAGGTCGCAGAGGCGAGAGAGCTGCTGCTGCTCCGCGGCCGCCGCTGCCGCTGCGCCATTGCTTTCTCTCTGTCTCTTCCCACGGTGGATTCGAGTCGAGATTTCGAACTGGGAAAACTCGAGTTGCAGTGTGAAACGAGATTTAAGTGTTAAAAGTGTGAAAGGCAATTTTGGCCGTTGGATCCAGTACATGCAGTCCAGACTTCATACTTAATGTTGATTCACGTTCCATCTCAGCGACTGTTATTATCGTCCACGTCACATGACGTTATGCCCTAGCATCATATTGCACCATCTTCATCGAAGTTACATGGTCAGCTCTATAATTTTTTGTTAGGATGTAGTTTTTAAATACATGATAGAATTTAATTATTTTTACGCTCAGTTTTTACGCTTAGTAATTCAATGCATGTGATGGTCACACGTGTAAGTTGCTCTTTCAATTAGTGTTATTTGCTGAGTTTTGTGTTATAGGTGGAGCATATCAGATTCCATAATTTGAGTTCTTCACTATCTATCTAGCGTCACATGTGATGTTTTAGCTTATGTCGTTTGACAATTGAGCATTTATGTTAGGAGGTCGATTACACATACTGGACTTTTATTGGGGTTATGAATCGTTGAAGACGTAGATTCGATTATACAACACCGTCAGGGGCATACTACATTTGCTGTAAAGCCTTGCTGGAGTAACAAATAATTGGTTGGTTCCTTTTGGTTCTTGTTTTAGTTATCACTTTCTACTACATTAATTAGTTTATAAACATTATGTCTTTTTAAACCGGGTCTATAGGTAGATTATAGTAGGCGTTGTAAGAGTTTAGCTATATCAACCAAAATCGCATGTGAATAGTCATAATCCAAAACCTATAAGACAAAACCACGGCTCAAAAACCCACCATATAAGAGCAATTTCTCTCTCTCTCAACGAGAAGAGAATGCGGAATGGTGCCTAGAAGATAGACAAAATGGATCTGGATCCTAGACCCGTTAGTCTACAACGACTGCTAAGATTCAATCAGATATTTATTCAAAGGAATCCACCGCTCAGGATTTTGGTTTGGATAATTTTGCAAACAAAACATCCAGATAATTATCAAAAGAAATACAGTAATACATTTGAACAAAGAGGGACAGAGAAATTGTACATTGCTTAAAAAAAGTGTACCGCGTTAGCGTTACATGATCCAAACCAGCGAGCACTCTCTTATCGGCCCCTGATCTGTAACTTGCATCTCGTTTTTGCTACTCTCCGGATCACTGACCTGCCCTTGGTTGGCTTCAGCGGAGTAAAGAGTGCACCACCATGTGCAGACCGCCAAGCCATTTCATACTCCGTCAGATCGGGTTGACGGATGAGAAGATCGATTGCGTTTGTGGGTAGCATCTCCTCCGTTTGGCCTCCAATTCTCTCGACCGCATAACTCTCCTGCAGACCGTGGAACAGCGCGCAACACTAAAATGTTCCTGCCGGCCCCGTTAGCTGAGCCTCGCAAGTTGCAACCAAAGCCCATAAAAGCAACTTCTGTTGGAAATTTGGATGTCATGGTGTTGTTAGCACAAGGATCTGGACGCCAATTAATAACTGGTGTTGCAATGGGAGAACTCGCGCAGCTACCTAATGGGAGAACATCTTGCATAGGTAGCTGCGCGAGTTCTCAATTGTAACCTCAACAAAAGGCTTGAATCTTGGTCCGAGTAATGCAAGCATTTAATGGTAATCCCTACTACGTCCGTGCTTTCGAGAGTTGTAGCACCAACCATAGCCGAATATTTTTCTTTGGCGTCATGCGATCTTTGCTACTAAACCATATCAATGCCTCTACACCACGCTCTTCAGACAGTATGGGCGCTATCCAAAGATCATTGGTTCGGCTTCCTCGCATCTGTTTATACCGGAGTTCTTTGCCTTCAAGAAGATGCGATGAGAGGGCTAAAAAACTTGTAGTGCGCAAGTGAGCAGGCCGGTCTCACGTCTCTTACAAACTTCTTGGCTTTATCAGTGAACCATTGAATCTTCCAACATCGGAGCGGCTTAACTCATCTTTCTTCAAGCTAATCCAAGATGGAATGAGCGGTTTGATATAATGGATACTTTTACGTAAAGGGAGGAGTGTGTTACCCTTGCTCAACCTTTTAGTCTTCCAGTACTGCAGCTTGCATCTATGCAGCACATCTCCGCACTCCTCGTAGGCGCGCTTAACCATCCTCCTTTGCCATACATATCTAGGCAAAGTGCGGAGCCCGGACATATCTAGCCATCGGTAGATGGAGGAGCTCGGATGACAGCGGGGCAGTAGCCCAAAATCGTGCGGCGGTGGCTCTGCCCTTGTTTTTAACTTTGAGGTTATGATGAACTGATCGTCATGCACTACATACGTACAAGGGAAGTTTTCCTATCCCGGCCACACATGATGCGTTTCACGTCTTACAGTTTGTGTAGCGCTAGCTACGGGTTACGGGGTTAGTATATAACGAGGATAGAATAATTCTCAAATTATTACGTTATTATGCTTTCTGAGTATACCCTTTAGAGAATAGGTAGTTATAAGTCCTCCTACAACCACTCTTAAGTCAAAAGCTTTTTTATAACCATATAATCATGAGTTCTTCTCGACTATATAGTCATATGCTCTTCTATGACTACGTGCTCGTAAGTTGTCCTATGACCATCTTATGGTCGTGGACCATCTTACTGACTGGTCTATCTCTAACTATTTTGTCTACAATGTTCTCCTACATCGCAGTCGCTTTGACAAGACGGTTAGAACATGCACTTATCTCTAATAACGCACATGATCTCTCTCGACAACAATCGTTAAACAACGACGGCCACCCACGTCTCTCGACAATAACTTTCATTGGGCGGTTATCACTCGAATCGTTGGAATGTCTTTTGGGGTGAGATAACAACCGCCACTTCAAGTCAACTATATAAAGGAGGATGACAGAGAGGGATGGAAGGGATTCTAATCCAAGCAAGATGAAGCATTTCACATTACGCTTAGCTATAACCAATTCTTTGAGCAATAGTCATACGTGAAGTAGGGTTATTATTCTCTCGGAGAAGGGCGAACCCATATAAATTTCTGTGTTTTCTTTTGCATGACCATAGTTTAGTTTTAAGAGTTTCCTCGAATCCAAAAAGCATATGTAAGATCGTTATTGAAACACCGATAGTACATATTTAGTCAATATAAATATGGCTAAGATATCTAAGTGCACAAACACAGTTTGGTGCACACGTGCACAAATATTTGATTTTGATATCAAATTAATATAAAAATTCTGAAAAATGCAGATGTACTTCTAAAATTATTGTAATTAAATGTAAAATTTTAGGATCAAATTCATTCCACGATTATAGTAACAAAAATGAGAAAATTGACAACTGACAATTCAAAAAGGAAATGAGAAAGAACGAGACAAGTGTTACCGTTGACAGCAAACTTATTATCTTTTTTTCTTCTGACGTACTTTGAGTTTGTAGTTCAAACTTAAAGGGTGATACAATACAATACAGTATGTTACTACAGGGAAACAAACAACGGTCGCCAATCAGCATGTAGCTTCCTTGCTATTTCCTCTCTCATATCGATATTCTTTTTCATGATATCTGCAACGGCCTACTCCATTCCACTCGTTCAAAGGCACGTACGAATAGATGTGAATTGCAGGAATTATTCAGGAAAACTTAGCAGCTAAGCCTGATTTGTCTGACGATTTGTCTGATTTGTCTTGCGTACGTACCATGTGGGATTCCCGAAGGTTGCATCCGCGTGTGTTGCCCCATTGTCTGCATTTGTCATGCGGTGAATTACCTCTGGAGTTGGCTTCTTCTCCACTGCATTTGAGGAGAATCGAAGCATTCAACGAAATAGACTAAAATCCACCCAAATTAGAACAAGTCTTGCATCCACGGAGGAGGGAATTCACCTGGAGGAGGGGTCATGGGCTCTGGGTTCATCGCCTGGAGATCAACTACCGCAATTAGTTTCTTATCTGGATCATGTAGGACCAGGAAATTCTTGTCTTCATGGCAACACAAAGTGCAAAATTGAACTGAACCAAGAAAAGAATGGTACTGTTAGACCATATGGCTAGATTTAGGATATTTTGGTGATGAATAATTGACAATGGTTAATTTGTTATGATGAATAATTGGCGATTTCATTTAGCGGTGTTATGCGAGTTGTGTTGCGTGTGTGCGGACTGATGTTGGCCAAGTTGAGACGAACTTGTGCGGAAGAATGTTCTTTGGTCTTTGCATGTGCAGGTTGAGCATGGAGGCGATCGTGGTCGGTGTGGTGGACCGGAACTAGGATGGGAGATCCGAGTTCGGGCGGTCAAGGAGGTCACGAGATGATCGGGCTCATGCTTGGGCGCATGGAGATCGAAGGTGGATGATACGTGGAGAAGCTACGGAGTGCGGTCTGGAGGCTTCGACACGTGGCCGCGTTAGAAAAGTCGTGAGTGTGAAAACCCGTGTTAAGAAGGGTTTGGGTCCCCGAGAATTAGTGGGCCAAAAGTCTAGTTGGAGTTGGATTAGGATTTTTAAGTCCTAATTGGAGTTGGATTAGGATTCTAAGTCCTAGTTGGAGTTGGATTAGGATTCTAAGTCCTAGTTGGAGTTGGATTAGGATTATAAGTCCTAGTTGGAGTTGGATTAGGATTCTAAGTCCTAGTTGGAGTTGGATTAGGATTCTAAGTCCTAGTTGGAGTTGGGCTATGTGTGTATATATATGCATGCGGTGGCATGGCAAAGTCGATCTTAGAAGCGGTAGTGGAAGAAAAATATATATGGCTTTTGGGGTGGCCAAACGTTTTCTTTGGCATGGCATCTTTTTGATCACGCGCACAACATTGTTCAGCCATCGGTCAGGCAAGCGATCTCATATTTTGCTTAGTTGCATAATTAGGGCTTAATTTATTTTCGTCACTATTTGCATCAGCGATCTTGTTTATTTTATATCTCAAGATCTAGAGCTCCGATTGATGTAATTCCAGTTGGGTTAGTTCAATAACTGTCTCTAGTTTATTCTGAAAAAGTTTGAGGTTAATCAGGTTACGGATTTTTATCAAGATCAGTTTTAGTAAGGATACATTATTCTGTCCAGAATTATTAAATGAGGCTTAAATAGGTTTTGTGTTTAGGGAGAGTCTTAAAATTTATTTTTAGCTTCCGCAATCATTCACCCCCTCTGATTGCCTATCTTAGTGTGAATCGATCCTACAAGTGGTATCGAGAGCGAGTTTATTTTTCTAATTGATTTTAACAGGTGATTAGAAAACATGTCGACGGATAGGTATTCCACAAAACCTTGTGTTTTCGATGGTGTTGATTTTCAGTATTGGAAAGCGAAGATGGAGGCATATATTCAAGCTCAAGGCTTTGCAATATGGGAGATGGTCTACAAGCCTTATCAAGTGCCGAGAACGATGATGTGACAGTGGCGAACATGGCACAAGTGGAGACAAATAGCAAGGCAAGGAACCCGATAATTCAAGGACTAGGAAGGTGATTTTGATCGTGTTGTGCATCTTAAATCCGCATATGAGGTATGGAAAGCATTGTGTGATTATCATGAGGTTCATCTACTATTAAAGAGGTACGTCAAGACATGTACAAAAAGGATTACATGCGTTTTGAGATGAAACACAGGTGAATCAATAGATGATCTCTTTGCCCGCTTTAATAAAATTCTTAGTAACCTACGTCTTTTAATGTTACTTATCTGATGCTAAAAATGCACGTCAATTACTTGGAGCATTAGATATGTCGATATGGGAGATGAAGGTTACATCCATTAGAGAATCTCTTGTCATGAGTACACTTACATTAGATGTACTTTATTCTAAATTGAAAACTCATGAATTAGATGTTTTGCTAGAAAAATAATGGTAATAAATCAATTGCTTTAGCTTCACAATCTAGCAAGTCTAATGGTGATAATTCTTCTACTAGCTATGCTTTGTCTTCTTTGTCTTCTTTGTCTTCACTAACCGATGAACAGCTAGAGCAACTCCGGAAGATGTTTTGGAACTCCTCTCTACACGCTCACAAGAGCCTTACAGAATGTGAGATCAAGAAAGAGAAAATTTTGGTCCTCAAAGGTGCTATGAGTGTGGTGATCTCAATCATATTCGTCCTAAATGTCCAAAGTTTCTAGCAAAATTTGCAAGGAAGAAAATGAGAAGGAAGAAGAGATGGAGAAAGAAAAAGGAAGAATAAAAAGAATGGCTATATAAATCGCAAGGTGGTGCATCGTGTTCTTGCAGCTCTTGAGCAAATTAATTTGAGTGATGTGGACACGGACAGGCGAGGATGATACTCCCAAAGGCAAGAAAGATTTAACTAGGTTGTGTCTAATGGCAAGTAGCAAAAGCTCCACCGACAATGATGATCTTGGCGTGACAACTACAATGAGGTAGAACCTTCTTATAATGATTTAGGTAAAGTGTTGCTAAACTTGGTACTTTGCTAGAAAAGAAAAATAAAAGATTAAGAAATCGATACTTTGATTGAATCTCTAAATTCTGAAATTGCAAGACTTAGAGTTTTAATTCTGATGATGAATCTTGTGAGTCTGTCAAATTTTACATTACGAGTTAGAGAATGCTAGGTCACTTTGAATGCTTTAAACATGGATCAACTTAGAGATGTAACTACTAAATTTGATGAATTAAGATTGGCACATGACTCTTGTGATGAAAAATTGAAATGTGCTAATGATGAAATTGGAAAGCTCAAGTTTAGTTCTTCTTCATGTTTAGAATCAAGTATTTTAAATGTTCAATCTAAAGCTTGCTCTAAATGTGATTTGTTAGAAGCTAGACTTAGTTCATCTCAGGAAACAATTCAACAGATGCTTTATCATGAGATTTCTTCTTGCTCAAATTGTCCTAAGCTTAACACTGAAATAGAAGTTTTGACTAGACAACTTAATGATTTTACTGAAGAAGAAAGATTGGCTCAGTCTAGTGCTTCTAAAAATCTTGTGAATGAATCTAATAAATGCACAACTTGTCCCACTCTAGCTAAAGAGAATGAGTACCTAAAAGACACTTTAGAGAGATTTTCTTTTGGCAAGAAAAATTTGAATATGATTCTAGACAAGTCAAAAATAAGTGTGAAAAATCATGGTTTAGGATTTAATTTTGTTGAGCATGCCAAGAATAATCCTCCTAAGATTATTAAGTCTCTTGAACTGGAAAAATTGAAGTGAAACTTGAACCAATTCAAAGCTGTGTTTAAATCAGCTGGCTTTGTGCAAAGTTCATCAAATAATAATGTAGGTGCTAGCTCATCATCTCAAAAGAATTCTGGTTATGTTAAATTTCATTGCACCTATTGTGGAAGAGATGGACACTTGAATGAATTTTGCTTTAGGCGTGTCAAGAAAGAGAGAAAGGAAAGATTGAATGCTTTGAGACAAAAACATGCAATGTCTTTTGTTCCTAGAACTAATGTGAAAGCTATGTTTTTGAGAACTTTCATGATGGTTTTAAATCTGCTTCACATGCTAGATTGGGATTTAATTCAAATGATTCACGTTCTTTTAGCTTTCTAATCATCCACATGCACGTGATTTTGGTTCTAGCTTTGTTGCTCTGTTGATCGTGTGTCACGATCTTGGATTCCTAAATCTTATTTTACTAACCCCAATCTTGTGAGACCGATGTTTCTGTCATGTAAGAAACAGTGACAAGGATGGAGAAGATGAGCTAAATTGGGTTCCGTTTTTATCATCGCAGATTGGAACACTTGATGGTTCTTCACTCCTTTGATGGTTTGCAAGAGATTTCAACTGTTTGAAAGACCATGTGGAAAAGGTAATGTTGTCTTACATCTTGTTAAATTCTCAAGTGGCTAATTTGCACATGAAAATGTTTGATACTTCTCGTTTCCCTCAATTGCAAAGTAAGTTGGGAGTATTACATCTTATGGGATTATTCGAGGGGAGCTTGTTGTTTAAAAACTTGGAAGCTTTGTTTATTATCCTTGTCAAATAACTCATCAAATCCAAGTCATTGAAATCAATTGAGTAGTAGAGCTCTCTTTATCATATCTATTCATATGTTGTGTAGCTTTGATCGAGATTGTTTATAATTAAATTGCTACATTTGAATTAAAAGTATGACATGGCGGAAATACTTTGACTAGATTAATTATAGTTATTACTTTGCGATGTCCATCGAAAAGCATTAGCTTGATTGTGAGTCTTATTTTAACTCTTGATTATGAGGCTCGCATGTTTCATGTTCCAATTCTTATGATCACTCAATTTGGCATGTTATTAAAAAGAGTATATAAAGAAAAATTGAAAAGATGTATGCTTCAAGCATGCCATGGTGAACAAAAAGACACAAAAGTGCGCATAAAATAAAAGAAGTATGCTTCAAGCATGCCACCATCAAAAAAAAAGGAAGAAGAAGAAAAGTATGTCATTTTGAAAAGAAGTATGCTACAAGCATGCCACATGCCTAAAAATTGAGTGTGGAGCAATAAGTTGTTACATGAGACCGCTAGCCTGTCTAGAGTTAAATTTTGCTTCACTTTTAGGTTTTGATTTTCGTTGTGATATCTCATTGTGCTCTCTATAATTGGTTTGGTCATTGTTGAGATGTCTATCATTGATATAAATTGCTTAATCATATTGAAAATTTGTTTTGACATTGCTATGTGATATATGGCTTAAATATGATCTAGATAGCTCTACTCAAAAATATGTCTTGGTTGCTTTATAAAATAAATGCACAATGACTTGGATAATCTACAAAGCTTCTTGATTTTTACTTTCATTGCTCAGTCTTAGAATTATTCTTTCTTTAAATTTTCTTGATGATTACATTGCCAAGGGGAGAAATTTGGTGTGCTTTAGAGAAATTAAAGAGAATTTGGGAGAATAAAATTACCTCTCTTGTGTTGAGGGGAGAGATTTGAGACTTATGGTTTAAAATGTTTTTAGGCTTTGGTTCTTCACTTATATCTATTTGAAGCTAGTTCATCATACAATTTTGTGGTGTTGTCAATGTATTCATCAAGGGAGATTGTTAGACCATATGGCTAGATTTAGGATATTTTGGTGATGAATAATTGACAATGGTTAATTTGTTATGATGAATAATTGGCGATTTCATTTAGCGGTGTTATGCGAGTTGTGTTGCGTGTGTGTGGGTGATGTTGGCCAAGTTGAGGCGAACTTGTGCCGGAAGAATGTTCTTTGGTCTTTGCATGTGCAGGTTGAGCATGGAGGCGATCGTGGTCGGTGGCGAGGTGGTGGAACTAGGATGGGGAGATCCGAGGTTCGGGCGGTCAAGGAGGTCACGAGATGATCGGGCTCATGCTTGGGCGCATGGAGATCGAAGGTGGATGATACGTGGAGAAGCTACGGGAGGTGCGGTCTGGAGGCTTCGACACGTGGCGCGTTAGAAAAGTTGTGAGTGTGAAAACCCGTGTTAAGAAGGGTTTGGGTCCCTGAGAATTAGTGGGCCAAAGTCTAGTTGGAGTTGGATTAGGATTTTTAAGTCCTAATTGGAGTTGGATTAGGATTCTAAGTCCTAGTTGGAGTTGGATTAGGATTCTAAGTCCTAGTTGGAGTTGGATTAGGATTATAAGTCCTAGTTGGAGTTGGATTAGGATTCTAAGTCCTAGTTGGAGTTGGATTAGGATTCTAAGTCCTAGTTGGAGTTGGGCTATGTGTGTATATATATGCATGCGGTGGCATGGCAAGTGTCGATGCAGAAGCGTGAGTGGAAGAAAAATATATATCACGGCTTTTAGGGTGGCCAAACGTTTTCTTTGGCAT
Organism: Dendrocalamus sinicus; assembly: GCA_036346575.1. Classification (NCBI taxonomy): domain Eukaryota; kingdom Viridiplantae; phylum Streptophyta; class Magnoliopsida; order Poales; family Poaceae; genus Dendrocalamus; species Dendrocalamus sinicus. Next base: position 21,134 of record JAYEVI010000329.1, on the reverse strand, counting down.
GGCATCTTTTTGATCACGGCGCACAACATTGTTCAGCCATCGGTCGAACAAGCGATCTCATATTTTGCTTAGTTGCATAATTAGGGCTTAATTTATTTTCGTCACTATTTGCATCAGCGATCTTGTTTATTTTATATCTCAAGATCTAGAGCTCCGATTGATGTAATTCCAGTTGGGTTAGTTCAATAACTGTCTCTAGTTTATTCTGAAAAAGTTTGAGGTTAATCGGAGTTACGGATTTTTATCAAGATCAGTTTTAGTAAGGATACATTATTCTGTCCAGAATTATTAAATGAGGCTTAAATAGGTTTTGTGTTTAGGGGAGAGTCTTAAAATTTATTTTTAGCTTCCGCAATCATTCACCCCCCCTCTGATTGCCTATCTTAGTGTGAATCGATCCTACAGGTACTCTACCTGGAGGAGGCTTCATCAGCTCTGGATTGGCCGCTCTCTCATCTTCCACCAGCACCGTCACAGGTTTAATCCCTCCTATATTTACACAAATAATCATACCATTAAAAGACAAAAACAAGTTGCGACGCATCGTGAGTGTGCGAGACTGTAAGAGCAGGAAAGTACAGTTGAGGCGGCAGCCATGGCCACTTGGAGGTCCGAGGAGGATGTTCGCATGGAGCTAAACACTGCCTATAATGCCGAAGAGGATTCGTCGGCTCTGGTCATGGAGCGTCTGGCGCCGCTTTCCTCCTCCTCTTCGGCGCCGCCATCAATTCCATCTCCCATCGCCCCTCCAACTAGTGGCACGACGCTTGGCGGCAGTGGTGGTGGATCGAAAAGAAGGGCGCTCGTGACAACTGCTAGTGGATCAGAGAGAAGGGCGCTCGGCGATGGTGGCAATGGCTTCCTTTTCCTACACGCCCATGTGGCTCTCCCGCCCACAGAGGTCGGGCGTGGTCGTAGTCGGGCGTAGTCGAAGTCAACAGTGGTCGAAGTTGGGGCCATGGTCGATGTCGAAGGCCGTGGTGAAGTCGGGCGAAGCAAGTCGGCGGTGAGCAATCGGCGCCCGGTAGTTGGCGACGAGGCACAAGCGCGCGGAGACCTACCAACGTAGATGGTTGTTCGCTCCCAACCTATGATCGCACGTGATGGTGGCGGTTTTAACTTACGACCACGAGGTGTGATCGATAGCCTCTGATTTATGACCAAAAGCACTAGTTGATGTGTTCTGACTTACGACCATGAGGTGTGGTCGATGTCTTCCGACTTACGACCACAAGCGTTGGTCGATGTGTTCCAACTTATGACCACGAGGTGTTCTCGATGGCTTCCAACTTACGACCACAAATGATGGTCGTCGGCTTCCGACGTACGACCACAAGCCATTGTCGAAGGCTCTCGATTTAGGACCATGATCGATCATCGACCGCTGCCAACTTACGATCACCAGCGATGGTCGACCACTCCCGACCTACGATCACGCGCGATGGTCGACGACTTGTGACTTACGACGACGAGGTGTGCTTGAGAGCTCCTGGCATACGACCACGAGGTGTGGTTGATGTCTTCCGACTTATGACCACGAGGTGTGATCGACGACTTCTGACTTAATTGATGGATTTAAAAACTTTTAGAACATGTTTGTATATATATTCTAAAATTTTTTATCACCGTGAGTTTTAAAATATGTAGTATGATAAATTTTGAAAATCCGTAGCAGCGTCTGAGCATTCAACTAGTTATGAAAAAGAAGATACAGTAATGCATTTGAACATAGAAATTGTACATCGGTTAAAAAAGTGCACCTAACGCGTTACATGATCCATACCACCGAACAGTTGGCCTATAGAGGATAAGGAAAATAAAACATCATAAATGGAACACTGCTTCTAGTAGCTTTTGTTTTGGAGCGCAGAAATGTACTGTAAACCTGTCCTTGGTTTCTGGCATTTCGGTGAGCAGCTTCCGCAGAACAAGGACTGCCAGGCCGGGTGCAGACTGCCAAATCATTGTATACGCCGTCAGCTTGGGTTGGCAGATGAAACGATCGATGGCGTTTGTGAGTTGCATCTCCTCCATTTGGCGCAGGCTACCATTTATACGTTCCTCTCGTCCTCCGATTGTCTCCGTCGCACAACTTCGCTGCGGGCAGCTGCACGAGTAATAATGAGGCGCGATGGCAGCGCACAACTCTAGAGGTTCAGCTGAGCTTTGCAAGTTGTACTCAAACGCTAGAATATGGCAATTGAAACACATAAAAGTAACTTCTGCTGGAAATTTGGATGTCATGGTGTTGTTAGCACAAGGCCCGTGCCCATATGCTCCGTAATATAATGGATCTGGACGCAAAGATGCAGCTGTAAAGTTGTCCAACAAACGTGTCCTAACAGCCGAACGGGAAACGCGTTGTGTAGGTAGCTGAGCGAGTTCTCCAACTGCAACCTCGGCAAAAGGCTTGAATACAGGTCCAAGTGACTGCAAACATTTAGTGGTAATCCCAACTACGTCCGTGCTTTACGAGAGTCGTAGCAGCAACACTAGATAAATTTTTTCTTTGGCGTCATGCGATCTTCGCTAAGGAACAACATCCATGCCTCTACACCACGCTCTTCAGACCATCGGGCGCTATCAAAAGACGATTGGTTGGCCGGCGCACCTGTTCATACAGTGTTTTGCCTTCAAGAAGATGCACGATGAGAGGGCTCAAAACCTGTAGTGCGCAAGCGAACAGCGATCTCCGTCTCTTACAAACTTGCGGCCTTATCGCGAACCATTCGAATCTTCCAACATCGGAGCAGCTCAAGTCATCTTTCTTTAAGCTAATCCAAGGTGGAGCGAGCGATTTGACAGCATGGATAATCCTTTTAGGTAAAGAGGAGTGTATTACCCCTTGCTCAACGTTTTCGTTTCCAGTACCCGTAGCTTGCATCTCTGCAGCACATCTCCGCACTCCTCGTAGGCGCGCGACCATCCTTCTTTGCCGCAGCAACAACACGTCGGTGATGGGCAGCTTCTGGATCTCTCAGCGCCGCGCTCCAATTCGGTGTCGCCATCTCCAGCCTCTCAATGTTGTGCCTCTTGGGCGCGCCGCCTCACGGTTGCTGAGCACGAAAGAGACGGCTCTACTCACAGTCTCTGAGCAACAGCCGATCCCACCGCGTCCGCCATGAGGACAACAATCGCTCCGACTCTGGTAGTGAAATTAAACAAGATCCATTTAGTTTGACGCATGCCACATCAAGACCGAGACAAATTAATCTGAGTAAGCTTACTGCTAGCTGGTATCAGCTCATGGTAGATAGTACTATTATTATATCTCACCTTCTTCTAATCGCTTGCTTCTGGTGCGAAGCACTCAAAAGTGTGTCGCAAGCAAAAGCTGGTGAAACGAAATGGACGAGTATGGATCAAGATCAAGGAGTATATACACTACAATGCAACGCTAGCTTGTAGGAATAAACTGATCTAGTTACGAGCAGTACTGCAGCTGAAACTCTGGATGAGTTTGTGAAGATGTAATAGTAGTAGGCCGTGAAAGGAGGACAGACAATAATAGAGGAGGTGGGAAACAGCGAAGAAGGCGCAGGATAAGCAGCTCCGAAAGGTGGTGAGAACGTTCCTTTGAAACCTGGTAGCATCACCCTTTGAAATTATTCGCATCAAAATGGACAAGTGGTGAAACAGTTATCACGTATATATAGATATTTTGGAGAAGAGCCTACACCAAGGAACGTCGAGACCTTGAGATGTCGTTCTCGAAAAAAGAAAAGACTGAGAAGTGGCCGTAGTTAGCAAGTCGAGGACTAGTAGTAATTTGATTTGAGTGAAGGGTGCAGTAGATGCACTGCATTCGGCAGCCGTACGTCCGAAGTTTTGTCAGATTTTTACAACGAGTGCGGTCGACTTGGCCTGCTCCAAACGGTTTTAACTCCTACCTTTTATGGCTTCTGGCTTATTTAAACTACAGATCACTTAAGATGCATCGATTTCTAAGATGCTAAAGACGGAGGAAATAAATGACTTGGTAGCACGTGCAATCCGTTTGGGAAAGGAGGTTCCTTACCTCCTGATCCATGTCTTCTTCTTCTTCTAGGATTCGCTGCTTGCATTTGCGCAGTGTGGCATCACACTCTTGAGCAGCACGCTTCAGCTTCTTCCGCCAGCGCATCAGTGATGCATCATTGATCTGCCACTTATCAGATATCTCAAGTGTGGCCTCCAACTTGATGTGCGCCATCTCCAGCCTCTCCAAGTTTTCATTTGCATGCAATTTCCCTTCATGCCTGTCAACCAGACCAGATAGGATTTGGCTAACTGTCTCCTGGACAACTGCGGAACTGACAATCTCCGCCATTCGCATTCAAGCATTTGTAGCATCCCCTCCCTGCTCAGGAAATGTAATAATATATATCAGTGTGCATGAGACACGAAAATAGATGAATGAATTCTTGGTCAAGTCCTGACTTTGTGAGCTGAATTAGTAATAGGAAGGAACTTGGGACAACAACAAAGATTTAGCTTAGTATTTGCAAGATTCTACACCTAATTGAATAACATGGAACTATGGAAGTGGTGAACAGTTACCCTGTATGCAGAGATATTTTAGAGGAGAACATACTGCAAGGTGTGATGAGAACTTAAAGAAGAGGATGGATAGTGACGCCCAGGACTTTGAGAAGCAAGCCATCGATATGGGTCTGGTACGTGTCCCCATATAATTTCCCAACTCGCATGAAGTAAAATGTCTCTCTCACATGACGACTAAAGGGCTAAAGGGAGTGGAATGGACTTGACAAAGAAGGGCAAGTTCACATGATGATATTCACTCAGTTGCCCTCCTTGTCGCTAATTTTCCTGTGTTTTCTTATTCAGCATAGGAAGACACATCAGCACGAGCTCGAGTTTGGTTTGTGTCAAATCAAACGTAACAAAGAAGCACCAAAATATAAACTTGCATGTGTGCAGAACGGAGTAAAGGGAGATCAATAAAGTTCAGAGACAACAGCATGAGTAGAGAGATAACCTGCTGGTGAAATGAGCTGAATTATATCAGGATTCAGAAGTGTTAAAAGTGTGATCTGAATTCTATTCGATTTATTTTCATTTCCAATACGGACAGTGGCGGATCCAGGATTTCACGCGCCCGGGCTGAGCTTTAAGCGGCTAATAACCTATAAGTTTGAGCCAAAATTTAAACTAGAGCAATTTCAAAAGACTGACTTCATTGACTGCATTATCAAATGTAGCACTGCCCCAAAAAAGGGAAAGAAAAGGAGAAAAGGAGAAAAAAAAAAGAATGAGAAGGGTAATTTTTGTGCCTTCAATAACAATTAGACATGGAAGGCCTTATTTTAATGGTATTCACATGATAAACAGATCCACTATTGTCAGACTAACCATGTTAAAGAGATCCACTATTGTCAGACTCAACATGTCTGTTTGACTAGGTGATTGCAGGGTATTTAACAGATAAAAGCTACAAGTTCTTCTTGTAGATCATTCTACCAAATTCCTGTTCCAAAAGGCTTAAAATCATGAAAAGAATAGAAGTCCAATTCTGTTTACTTATGTTTTGCCCAAACGAAAATAAAGAGAATAGCAAATAAATAACAGTGCATGCTTGGTTTGATGCAAAAATAGCAAAGCAGCCATTTCCTTTTATTTCCTTGGCTGGTGGCATCAGCTAACTTTTTATGTTTTAGAACTTATTTTCTCCTTGGAAAAAGGATTCTGCGGCTTGTTCTGGGAAGTGGGTACATGGAGAAAAAGATACCAACTCGCTGGCTAGTACATGGGCAAATTTGGCATAACCAATTTGGAAGTAAATAAGTTATTGTGTTAGATAACAATATACTGCATTCTCATGACAAATGTTCAAATCTAAAATCACTTTTAGGAGTTGTGTAGAAAACAGTGGTAGACTAACAGTGTTAAGTTTCATTTCGTGCTGCAACACTCATTTTACTAGCTGACATGCCCTTACGAAGAGGACCTTCGATCTAGTTGGGTCAAGTTTTTCATCAGACATCGCCAACATCAGAACTGAATTACTGATGAGCTAACGATTTTAACAGCATCGGACCAAAATCCCCAGAGCACCCAAAAACCTGCAAGGCTAGCTCCAGCACAGTAATGCAGTATGGTAGTAATGATGAACTTAGTAAATCACATATACTAATTATGAGGTAACAGTGATTGTTTTCCTTTATAAATTACAAGAACAGGTAGCTTACTTGGCTTCTATTTGTGGAGCTTCTTGTCTCTAATAGCAAGGAACCTGGAAGTGAAGATAGGAGTCAAACATCGCAAACACACGCACAATAAAAATGCGTAAGAAGAAAATGCCACTCACATTATGTTTCTTCTTCTCTGTAGCTTGAATTCTTGTTCGAGGAAATGCTGGTTGAAAGCCGGCACTGATTGAAGGCACTGATTGATTAGAGGCCGGAGGCAGGAGCCCTCACTGGCGGGAGGCGGGGCCCTCGCTGGCGGGAGGCATCGGCGCCCTGGAGGGCAGGAGGCGGGAGCCCTCGCTGGCGGGAGGCGCCGGCGCCGTGGCCGCGTCGCGGTGTGGGAAGAGGAGCTCTACGCCTCTGCACTAGGTTGCGCTTCACGCGGTGGAACTGGGATTTTGCCTGTTTGGCTCATTGCGGAGGCTCATCATTCGCTTTGGATTTGGCCGTCGGCATATTCTATTGGTAAAATTTTGCTTTTTAGCCCAAAATTTGAAAATTTTTACATATGGACCCCTGGCGAAAGATATGCAAAAATGGACCCTTCTCTCGGCCTAAAGCATATGACACCAGGTACATGGCACGGCGCCATATGCTGGCGCAGTGAATTGACACTCGTCGAAGAGGTGGCATAACCGGCAGCCGTGATATGCACCTCTGGCGCAAAAAGTGGTGGCGCGTGCATCGGGACTTAAGCGGCGCGTCCCCGACCCTCCCCCTCACGCCTCTGTTCTAACGAAACCGCGCCGCGCCCCTCTATTCCCCTCTAAATCCTCTCAAATCCACCGATTAATCTCGCGATTTTGCTTCGTCGGGCAAGCAAGGTAAACTCTCTCCTCCCTTGATTTTTGCAATAGATATGGATTATTTGAGGTACATTTAAGTAGGGCAAGATTTGAATCCTAGATAAAATTAGTTCAATTATGAGCGATTTTAGGTTACGTTTGCAATGGATTTGCGTAATGTAAGAGAAATCTTGTATTTGGATAGGTTTTAGGGTTTGATTATTATTTATACATGGTTGTGTTCGGTTTTAGGTTTTTAGGGTTTCATATACCAAATAGGATGATTTCATGTCAACATGGGCAAGATTGTATGTCCACCTAACCCTTAGTAGCTTTGATTATTGTTTATATTTACAAAATTATATTTTACCACCACCCTAATTTAGATTTGCATTCTAATTCAAGTGGCAAAAGACAACTTATTGTCAATTACACCAAGTTATATATATATATATATATATATAGGAAAAATACTTTTACTCCCGGTGTAATTACACCCACCTCTAATATACCACCTAAACAAACTTGAAATACTCCTTTATCACTTTAGGTATACTCATATACTAATTATAAGATACTCAATGTGAACCACAGAAAAAATTGCAAGGAAGTCCATAGTTTTTAGCGTATTTTATAAATACCTTTATATACGTACATAAAAGGAGTATGTCAAAATATATGCATACCACCTCTGAAAAATTGTTCATACCACCTATATAATCTTAAATACTGTATACTACACGCACATACTCTCAGTTCTGTGAGATACTACAGGAGTAATTACAGGGAGTAAAAATATTTTCCTATATATATATATATATATATATATATATATATCAATAATGTCTTTGATAAATATATCTCGTATTTACAGTTAATATTAGTGACCTAATATTTAAATTATTTACCATAATTAACTTACTAATCTTTGTTGACATGTATTTAACCAAGGGTAAATCAATTTGATTCCAATTATTATTCATGTTGATTCCAATTTCATAATTCAATTTGATTATTATTTTATTTATAAATCATGTTTTATAAATTTCTTATTTGAATATTTCTTAACCATTGAATTCTAAAATTTATCACGGGATGGCGAGATCTGTGCTAGGCGAGTTCTACGAGAGGAGCACCGGCGGGCTCACGGAGGGCGGCCGTGCGTGTGTGGTCGAAATGTACATGTGTTCAACTTGATGGTCACGCAGCTAACTTTTATAGCAATTTTCGGGAGATACCCATACTGCGTCCTCGAACCCATGATGGGTTCAGTTGATGCGCTCTGACGGCCGCTATACCCCATTCTTTGCGTGCTCTTTGGGCTTCTACGATCGCTAACCTATTCTGGCGGGGCATGCGGTCTTCAACCCGCGCTTGACCGCACTTGTCGGCAGTGCATTTTCTCTATCGGGTCTATTTGTTTTCGCTTCTATATTCTTACGTGCGTAACTAATTCTTTTCTCCTTGTACTACTAACGGTGGAGGCCGAGACACACACGTTCCACCTTTCTGTGGGAGATGACCGTCACGCTACGGGGCGTGGCGATGATACTTGACTTCCCATCGAGGGACCGGATGATCGGCCGTGGTGTCCGAGGCCGGAGGCACGTGTGGAGGCCTTCACAGGCACGCCATTGCCTCCTGCCCCGGATAATGCCGAGCGAGGCGCGTCTCGGGTCCACCTTAGATGGTTGCGGAATACCTTTGGCGAATGCCTTGCTGCGCGGACGACGCCATGGTGACCTACCAGCGCGCGCGCCTAAGTCACGCACATGTTCGGCGATCTTGCTTCCCGGGCGCCACGGGGATGCCGCCGTGGATGTACATCCACGCCTCGAGATTGGGAGGGCGGCTGGGCGGTTCAGTTGGGCTCGGCGGTCCTCGCATTCCTCTACCGCCACTGCGAGCTGCGAGCGCAAAGCGCCCACGTCGGCCTTCGGTGGCTGTGTCTTCCTTCTGCAGTGTGGTAATGCATTTATTTTTCTCTGATTCTTTGTTTTTGTGCATGGCTAATCGTGTATGCGCGTATGTTCGCTTGCTAGGTGTGGATGTGGACACGCATTCCGGTGGGGTGCCCTCGAGTGTTCGAGCGCAACCTTGGCATCCAGGTGTGGATGACCTCGGCCCCACTGCGCGTACATGGGATCTGATGTCGATCCCGTTCGCGACTACTCGTGGTGTACGTGGATTTCAGCAGCGAGTTTGACACTTTGTCTCCCACGATGGTAGAAATTGGTACTGCATTTATTTATTCTACGATTCTTGGTTTTTGTACATGGCTGTCGTGTGTTCGCACTAGGTGTCTGGAAGCCTTACTCGAAACACGAGTTCTAGCGCTACCGCTCGGCACCATGTGCGCGAGGACTCCCATATTTGGAGCACGAGGCGAGGCATCTACCCACGGCGAGATTGGGATGTCGCGGATGCAGACGCACCGTCTACTCGAGCTTCGCGGCCTCGTCGTTCGGCTCGTCCCAGAGCACGTATACTACAGGAGTGATGCTCTAGCCAAGGGCAAAGGGAAGGCCAAGAGGCAGTGATGTTTTGAGACTTTTTTTTATAGACATGTGATATTTTCAGACTTATGTGATATTTTGAGACTTTTGTATAGTTATGTCGTATTTTGAGACTTATTGATAATTATACGATGTTGTTATTTAGGTTTTCAGATGTTTTCATGTGTGAATGTATGTGTATGTACTGTATGTGCATATGTTTCTGAAAAAATTTGCTGTTTCTTCTTTTTTGTCAGTGTAGCTATCACGGCACCATACCCTTTGGCGTTGAGATGCGTATATACGGCGCTTGCATTTGGCGCCAAAGAGGCGCCAAATACCTGGCGCGTATACACATCTCGGCGCCAAAGGGTATGCGCCGTTCTAATATCTAGGCGCCCGCATGTTTGGCGCGAGATAGGTGGACTTAAGGCACGGCGACCGTTTGGCTAAGTTAGAATACGGCGCCACGGTTTTTAGCGCCGTATGTGCATATCACGGCACCGTGGGCCTTGGCATCGTGCTATGCCACCACGCTCCGACGTGTCAATTCACGGTGCCAAATCATATGGCGCCGTGACATGTATCCTGGGCACCATATGCTTTGGCGCCAGTGAAGGGTCCATTTTGCAAATCTTTTCTCCGGGTCCATATGTAAAACTTTCAAATTTTAGGCTAAAAGCAAAAATTTTACCATTCTATTGTGGGCTAGCGGTGACAGTATTTGAGCTGCTGCTGACAATCACCTCGGTGAGCTATAGAGTCTTGGTGGATCATTGTACTTTGAATTTTTAGGCTATGTAAAAAAATTTCACTACTTGTTTTATTGGGCCTCGGACTCTGACCTACCTAGCAGGCCCGGATCCGCCCCTAGTTGGATCTAAGTACATGCGATCCGGACTACATACTTAATATGGATCCACGCCATACCTCGTATTGTTATTATCGTCCACGTCGCTTGACGTCATGCCCTAGCATCATATTGTACCATCTTCATTGAAGTTGCGTCGTCAACTCTATAATTTTTATTGGGTGGAGTAGTTTTAACTATATCATACAATTTAATTACTTTTACGCTCAGCATTAAATGTACGTGATGGTCACATATGTAAGTTGCTCTTTCAATGAGTATTATTTGCTGAGTTTTGTGTTCTAGGTGGAGCATGTCGATTCCATAATTTGAGTTCTTCGCTATCTATTTAACGTCACATGTGATGTTTTAGCTTACGTCGTTTGACAATTGAGCATTTATTTTAGAATGTCAGTTGCACAAACTTGGATTTTTGTTTGGGTTATGAATCGTTGAATACCTAGATTTGTTCGTTTGCTTTATTGATAGTTGTGTGTTTGAATCTGTTGGTGATTTGTTCAATTTTGCTTCGTGAGAAACATTTGGATAAGATTGTTCTAGTATTTCTTGTTGAAGATTAGTCAATAGACTTTCAAGATGCAAAGTCGAATTGATGAAGACTTATTTTGAGGAGATTTGATATTTCAACTACATGGCGAATTCGTCTCAAGGTGAAGATTGTTAAAGTGTGATCCGAATTCTATTTAGTTTGTTTCATTTTCAATACAAAGTTCTATTTATACATGAAGTCTCTTTTGTAAATACTATAAATATATACACAGTAGATCATCTGAAGTCAAGAGTCTTATTGTAAATATCTTTTATGTAGTGAATTTTGTCTTTATGTGTCCGTGGTTTTGTCACAAAAGTTTTTACATAAAATCTGTCTTATATTTTTAAGCATCTATTTTTATCATGTGTTTTATAATAAAGACAAGAACCAGATATCAACACCTATGATAAGTAGGGCGGTGGGTTGAGTATGAAATCTTATGATCGGTTGAGAAGTAAAGAGTTATGTGAGAACTATGAGCCAATATGCATAGTTGGAGAGCAAGCGGGAAAACGAGGACATCGGTGGCGAAGCAATAGAGGAGTTAGCATTTGGTTAGAATGATCTTCATTACAAACCATTCTTAATCCTGTCTTAAAAAGACACTTCGTTTGAAAGCCAATGACTATAGAAAAATAAAAAAACAGTTTTTTAGAAGCTGAAAAGAAGACACATTATACAATAGGCATGGTATCCACCATTGCATCTCTCACAATTGCTGGTTGTATATAGTAGTAATTACCAAGGAGTTTCCTATTTATGAGTCTTTTCTTTTCAGCTTTTAAAATCTATTTTTTGGTTTTTCTATGATAACTACCTTTCAAACAGAGTATCTTTTTAAGATAGAGTCTACTATTTGATTTAGTATACATTGTAGCAACCTTTTTATATAGGACAAAACCTCAAGTGAGTTTTACATTCTGTTGTACTTTCTCACAAACAGCTCAAAGTCATAAATCGTAACTAAAAGTCATAAATGAAGAAAAAACATGCCCTATTTATTATCGTATTAAAATAAAGTCAAAAAATCACTACATTCGCTCTTGCAAGCATCTTGAGTCTAGAGGTGATGCCAAATTCACCGTATCACACTAGCACTACAACACATGGCTATGGTAACACTTGAGCGCAACATAATACAAATTGTGTTCTGGGCAAAAACTCAACAACACATACTTTGTGTCCCGAGGAGACCACTGTAACACATACTCGGTATGATCAATAAGCGTGTTACAAGCATATAGTACATAACATAAACATGTGTTACAAAGCCATCAGTAACATACAATATATGTGTTACGGACATGTGTTACTCTCTCTTGTAGGGATAATCTTGTTCAACATTGATAGATTTGTACAAACAACACCACTACTAGATTGAAGATATTGATCTTTTTTAAAAGAAATTGGAAGGGCAAAGGTAGAAGTCCTTAAATTTACACTAAGCATCCCTTTGAGAAAATTGCGGTTTTGGTTTGGAACCTTAAAATTGCAGTTTAAGGTAAATATGTGGAACCTCGTTGCTATTTTTCATGTTAGAAAATCTGCTTTGTCGTGGAACCACAAGGCAGATTTGTAAAGTTGAAAATTTAATTATGATGAAAAGTGCTAACATGTTCATACAAAATAATCCAGATTTGTATAGTCCAAAATAATTAGACATTATATGGAGCGACCCGTCATTAATTAACCATAAGTGATGAATTACGGCGTTAGCGAGATTAATTATACATAACTAATGAACTAAAATACGGGAATTTAAACTTTTATATGTTAATATAGATTGAAACCAACGAGCGATGAATAACTACGTTAATACATAACTCCATCGGCGAGGCGAAGACCAATTGGTATAGACTAGAGTGAGATAAAATGTGATTGCGAAGGTAAAACTTGCAACTCAATTTATTATATATATAACAATCCGTAGTACATTAGTCATTAAATTACAATCCGTGTGGGATAAAATCAATAACATCCATTGATCGACGATTAGAAGCATATCAAGTCTAATAAAAATATTACCAATTGTATTACATAATAGCCACCTTACGAATTACAACAAATATACAATTTTGTGTCTTAACCAAATAACTATCTCAAAATGAAGCAATTGTAATACAATAGTATTTGGTTAGGAAGTTCAAGAATTAATTTGCACCAAGTCCATCTCATACATATTCGATTACATCCGAATCAACGGAGAATATAAATTACATTTAGAAAACCTATAGTATCATCTATACATCAATATTAAAAGAAGCCTGATTACAATTATAGACCATTGCATACATTAGAGTCGGTCGTCAAATTGTCACCACGTCGATGTTTCCTTGTGAGTGAATCGGTGAGTATAATGCCGAAAAGACCGAACAAAAGAACAAATCAAAATAAGCGAAGCAAAGAAGAGCGTTGCCGTCGAGCCTTTCAGTTTGCACTCCTAAGATATACTAATAATGGTTAATTGGGTACATTCATTATCTGAAGTTCCAAACAAAAAAAACTTTGCTAACACTAAACCAAACCATCAAAATAATCATATGGATATATATTATGAATACTCTTCCTCTCTTTACGGAGGCAGTGAGTTGCTTCCCAATGTACTCACGAAGTGTTCAATCATATCATAGCAAGAAGCATGGTTCATCTAAAATTATCGACCCATCCATCTGCATTCCGAGAGATGAAAGTACAAGCAGAAACAAAATTAGCTATTCGGTCATGACATATTTCCTCTACCAAAGCGACAAGAATTTCACTTTGCCAATCAAAGCTCGGATCATGTGCAATCAAATGTAAACAGAATCAAGATTAAACATTCAATTACCATTTGGGCTTTTGGAGCCTTTGTCTTATTAGTTCCTCCCATAGTTCATCGTCGTATTGCTCCAAAACAAATTCAACGGCTGCATACTGACTCAAGATTTACATTATTTTACTCAACCCCATAGACTCGAGGTTGGTTAACATAGCAAAAGATATCTTGAGAAAATGAGGATAACATAGCAAAAGCTGTTTTTGTGCAAAGATTTCACATGCAAAATAACCACACATCATTGCTTCGTAATTAATCAACAACCGATTTGTTGCATACCTTGTTTGAGCTCGAAGGATCCCACATAACTCGAGGGTTGTCGTCCTCGTTACCATTGCGGAAGATGCGTGGCCGGGTAGGGTGGAGAGGCGGCCGTGGACCAGCTGGATGCAGGGGCGGAGGAGGAGGCGGGCGGGTGGGGCGAGGAGTAGGGCGGCCCGGCGGGGCGGGCGGAGGCCGGCGGCCGGGTGCGGAGCGGAGAAGCGGATCTGGGCGGAGGAGGAGGCGCGGCCGGGTGGGCGGAGGAGGCGGATGCAGGGGCGGAGGAGGAGGCCACGGCGGGTGGGGAGGAGCGGATGCAGGGGCGAGGAGAAGCCGGCGGTGCAGGTAGGTAGGCCGGCGTGGCGCGCGGCGGCCCGTCGCTGCGAGGGACCAGATGCACGAGGGAAGACACGTGAGGGGCCGAGATGATGCAGCACGGAGGAGCGAGAAGAGCCACGGGGTGAAGGAAATCGGGGAGAGAGAGCCGAGAGAAGGGAAGCGGGGAGAAAGATAAGGAGGCGTCGGCGATGCAGTAGTGATTAGAGAAGCGAGGCAGAGGAGTTTGGTGAGTAAAGACTAAAGGCTATTGATTTTAGGACTGTTGGGCGAAATTTTCATTCTAGCGGAACCCCTTTTTTCCCTAATAGTGCTTTTGAGGAAAGTGCACGAATGCATTTTTGAGGAAAGCGTCGTATAATAAAAATTTGTCTTTGTAAATATTTAATTTAAGTGATAGATTACAGATTAAACTACTTGTTAGCATTATACTAATCATGTTAAAAGTATAAAATATCACGAATCGGTATTGGTGAAAACTAGAGCTTAATTAGAGCGGGGAGGAGGAATGGGCGTCGGCGGGCGGGCGAGAAATAAGAAGGAGGCGGGGAGGCGGGAGGCGAGGGCGTCGGCAAGCGGCGAAGATAAAGTCGAGCGCAGAAGGAGTTGAGGCGTCGGTGGAGCGGCGAGAAATAAAGCCGGGCGGAAGAGGAAGGGTTGGCGGCGGTTCGAGAAAGAAGCGAGCGAGGCGAAGGGAAAATAGGAAGGTTACGTAGAATTGTGAAAAAGTAGAGTTGCTAAATTAAGAACACTCATGAGCATGCATTGTAATAATCTTGCTTTAGCGAATTGACAAAAATAAATAAATTAACTACAAGTGTTTAGGAACTCTGCACCCGAATATTAGCTACATAGCGTTATAGACATCCGTTAGAAACAAATTAAGTGTTACGACTCTCGATGTCGGGTAAAATCTTAGACTATCATACGAGATAAGTCATGTTGTACTAATTTTAAGGAAAATTAGAAATTAGAAAACCGTGAACACATTTAAATTTGGTTCGTAGCATTTAAATTATAGAAATACGCCCGATTTCTCAAGGTTATTAGAACCAACTAGTTGGGTCCGATGATTTAAAATATACATGTTGGTTAAACTTATGCGCGTGCGGAATACATTAAGGGTGTAGTCTTAGACTATTTGGTTGCAAGTTTAAATACCGGATAGTTTAGTTTAGTCCATCTAAGCGATGAAAACCATTAATTAGTATTGGCGATTATTAGAATAAATGACAACGATGTTAGTCTACAAAACTCTAATGGTAGTTGGTAAGCAATATAATTTTAATTATGAGCTTAACATTTAATTTGCTGCAATTAGATATTTTGCATTTAAATTATTGCATTTCAGCCAAATACATGATTGCTATTCTATTGTCTCAACAGTAGCTACATAGGGCAAACTAAGGTAAATATGAGTAGTTATAATGGTTTAGAAGTGAACCAAAATTAGAGACCCTTATCTTTTAGCTCTTGCAACTAAATGAACATCCGCCATCACAAAATTTAGTAGAGACCATCAAAGAAAGGAAATATTATGACTATTCATGATGGCGGATGAACCAAAATAAAATTTACTTTTCTCATCTGCATATGAGATTTCCCGGACGAGTGGTTCGTGGCGCTTCGAACACGTAAGTTTAGGCGTGCTCGAGCAGAAGTCTGGGCATACTCGAGGATGAGCCACGGCGTGGTCCCAAATGCGAAAGTTTTGGGCGATCACGAGCGAGTTCTCGGGCGTGCTGAACATGGAGATCCGGGGTAGTGTAGGTTGCACTCGAGGCGAGCTCGGCGTGATCCCAAGCGAAAGATTTGGGCGGTCTCAAGAAATTTCCAGAAATTTTGTTGCCATGCCACCCTCATACCACTCACCAATTCTGCCTCCGAGCATGTAACTTAGGCACTCTGAACTATATTCTAATCTAATATAGCCACAGCTATGTCATCGCCATGCCACCATGTATCGCCACCTACTAGCCGCCTCTAACCCTCGAGCATGTTTTTGGTTTTTCGATCACACCGATGATTTTGGTTTCAATAATTATGAGAGAGAGTTGAACATTAAAGCATTAGAGTTTTAGAAAATATATGCGCTCTATTTTTGCTAAATATACTTTAAAATAAGCCTTATATTTTTCCACGAGCGATCAAATATTAAAATCATTTAAAAAACATTAGAGTTTTGGAAAATATATGCGCTCTATTTTTGCTAAATATACTTTAAAAAAGCCTTATATTTTTCTATGGAGTGATCGAATATAAAAATCATTTACAAATGATCTTTGTTTTATGTATGACCTGAAATTTTCACACACAAATCTCCTCCACATATTTCCCGCTAATGTAAAATCTTCCTCCAATAACCTCAGCAAATCTGAAATTTCAACCCTACACTGTGCGGTGTCCGAGTCCCTCCGACTCTACTCACCCGGTACCCCAGTGCCGCCTCTCCTCATCTCATTCATTCGGTCATTCCATTCGAGGCGCTCGTCTCCTCCTCCCCTCTACTCACCTCGTCTCCTCCCGAGCGCCGGATCCACCCCGCTGCCGTCGTCCTCCCCACCCGCCGAGCTCGAGGCGCGATCCACCCGCGCCGTCGTCCTCCCCACCCGCGAGAGCCGAGGCGCTGGATCCACCCGTCGCCATCGTCCTCTACCCGCCCGAATGCGTGGCGCGCGGTGCGCTGCCCTCCACCCGGCGTCATCCCCGAGCCGTCCTCCTCCGGTAGCGGCCGCGCGCGCTCCTCCACCTCCGCGACAAGTACCTCCTCGAGCTCTCCCGGCGGGAAGCCCTCTCCTCAGACCTCTTCGCTCCGCACCCCTACTCCCGCGCGGCTCCTCCACAGGCCCCTCCCGGTCCCCTCCTTCCCGTCGCCCCCTCGGCTCCGACCACCTCCTCCGACCTCGCCGTCCTCGACAACCTCCTCGCGCAGGTAACTTGCTTCACCAGTCGCCTTGTTCTCACTCGCTTTGGTTCTTTTTCCCCCTTCTTACTTGCGGCTAATGGTTCTTTTCGTTTTGGGTGCATTGTGCAGTGCTGCGGAGGTGCGAGAGGAGATGCTCAAGAAGTTGTTTTGGAGTAGGAGAGACCACTATTTTGGGTTTCTGTTTCTTATGGAATCACTAGGCGTTCCCATTTTCCCAGCTACAATGAGATAGGCTAGTTTTACTACAACTTATACTTTGTTTCATAGAGTACATGGCGCAAAAATAATACTTTCTCTGCTACGTTTCAGTTTCTTTGCTAACTGCGCTACATTGGCAGTGCCTTATAGATAAATGGTTCACATTTTGTTTTGGCCAAATTTGAGATGCACTATCAATAACAATTAGAAATCTTATTTAGTGCAGATTGAAGTTTTAGTATTTTCAACATTTCATCTAGGTGGTTTGTAGGGTTCTTAAGTATCATGTATATCTAGAGGACTTATTAATTGGTCATTTGACTTTTGAAGGTGAATATGGAATATGGCCTTGATCCAACAATTGGGAAGGCAATAATGCGAGCAGCTCGGAGAGTCCGCAGATGGACGTTGGATGATCACTTTCGCTTGTTATCCGCAAGCGGCGTTGGTACACAAAGCAACATGAATGCCAATGAGGTCCTACACATGCACTATCTGATTCTTGTATCCAACTTGCTAATATTAAATTATTTATAACTTTTGTTAAGAATAATTCAAGTTGGTAATCCCTACCAAAGTGTTGAATCTTAACGTTTTCTTGTCCAAGCGATTGGGGTAAATTAGACCCCTCTCCCTCTGTTTTCTACTTTATTGATTGGTTTATCTTGTTAACCCATTTAGCTAATTCTCATCGAAAATTGTTGCGAGCTCAGTTTAATGTTCATATATTGTGCCATATTGGTTATGGTCCATTGTTCCAATTTAGGTAATTGCAAATAGGGCATTGAGATTCTTGGACATAAGCGTGGTGAGAAGTTTGTACACCCCAATGACCATGTGAATAGGTCACGATCCTCAAATGATACATTTCCCACTTGTAGCTTTCACTCTGTCGATCTTCATTTCAATACACTTTTACATCTGCGGATGCTATGATTCATGTTGTTGACATTTCGGGTTATGCACATAGCAGCACCATAGAGATCAATTCAAGATTTATCCCAAGTCTACAACGATTGCATAAGTCACTTCATTCAAAGGTGAAATTTTCCTTTCCTTTTGTGAGGAACTTTAGTGATCATACTTGTCTTGTACCATTTATGTAGTTATTATGGCCTGCATGGTCACAAATACAATATTTTACTTTTGCTCAATTAAAATTCATGTATGAATAGAAGAAAAATAAAGTAAAAAGAGAAATACAATGAAATTATGAAATTATCTCAGTAATAGAAAGCACATCCTAAAAATATATAATTATACATGCGGAGTTTAATCCTACCTTATTATTAGCTTTTTTTTTCATTTGTAGAATTTGCCCAATGTCTGCTTCAATGAGTATTCTACTTTTTTGGCTTTAACAAATGAAGTGCTGATTCCACCAGAAGTTCTTTCTAGCAAGACTGTTTGGACACCGAACGGAGAGCTTGATACCTTTTTAGTATTTTTTTATTTCTTTGCCCCTTTTTTGCTGTTAACTATTTGTAATTTGCCATCATAATGATATCTCTTAAGCTTAACCTATGTAATATATTCTTGCCAAGGAGGAGGAGAGGCTGAAGCCTAACCAAGCCTCCCCCTTGGCTACGCCCCTGGATGTAGCTGATTTGGAAGACTCCATGAGTGAACAAGGATATATATCAATGGTAATTCTATTACTGAATTAATACCTTGGTCCATATAATACTACATATATACTTTTTCATGTATGCTTAAAGCTCAGTAATGTTTGCCACATGCAGGTTCGGAAGATTAATGGTTGAAATCTCATACTTGTGTTCACCTCATGGATAGATCATCGGGCAAAGATTTTGAGAAGAATAGATAGATATCATTATGTCATTCTAGGATGAAAAGTTTGTGTTGTTATTCCTAAGACTTGTTTTCTCAAATGGATTGTCATGTATGTTACAAAATTATGTGAACCATATTTTATATATTTCCTGTGGAATGCAATGTTGGTGATGGTTATAATTTTGTGCAATATGTGATTCTTGTGAAAATAATTTTGCAATTAATTAATTGTCATTTCAAAAAAATCATTACTTTTCCTCTATCTAGATCTCTGTGTATATATATTTATATGTATTAAAATAAGTTTCCACAAAATATTTTGGTGTAAGAAAGTGTGTTGCTACTCATTACAATGGTGTTACTATTGCTCCAAAAATGTGTTACTGGAGTAGCTTGTTGTAGCACATATTTGTGTTATCGAGGTAGTTTGTTGTAGCACATAATATGTGTTCTTATAGATAAGATATGTGTTGCAAGGTAGTAACATGTTTTCGACATGTAGTAGCACTTATCACGTGTTACTTCAAACCTAGCTAGTAACATGGGCTATAAGAACACTTAAAAATTGTGTTACTGCAAAGACTAGTAACACCTTTATTGACATGTAGTAGCACATAGATGTGTTACTATAGCTCTTTCCTGGTGTAGTGTAGCGTTAAGATATCCCTACTCAAAAGGGCTTATTTTGAGTGGTTTTTGGCTAAAAATCACGGTAACTAGCTGAAAAACATTGTAGCTGACGGTGGTTTATTTGGCGTAATTAAATTTAAAAAATTTTAAAAATTAAAAAACATGTTAGCCTGTCATGGATAATACAAACAAATACGGGAAAAAATCGAACCGACAAAAAAGCTCAAAAAAGCCAAAAACAAAAAAAAACGAAATTGTTAAATAGTGAAAAATAAGCTAGAAGCTCAAACCAAAACGAGCGGTGCCGACCTACAGTATCTAGCACATCCTTCTCTCTCCACGTTATTTTCCTGTCCTTGTGAAGTTCAAGAATTGATTCATGTTCATGACAACATCTAATGTATGCAAATGCATGGGACCTTGTGAGTTATACAACGCCATACGGGGTATACTACTTTTGCTGGAAAGCCTTGCCGGAGTAACAAATAATTGGTTAGTTCTTTTGGTTCTTGTTCCAGTTATCATTTTCTGCTACATTAATTAGTTTATAAACGGCATGTCTTTTTAAACCAGGTTCTAGAGTTGTAGACGTTATAAAGAGTTTAGCTATATCAATCGAAATCATATGCGAACAGTCATAATTCAAAAACCACAAGATAAAACCACAGCTCAAAAAAAACCCACCATATAAGAGTAATTTCTATCTCTCTCTCCAACAAGAAGAGAACTGATGGAATGGTGTCCTAGAAGATAGACAAAACAGATCTGGATCCTAGACCCGTTAGTCTACAACAGCCTGCTAGGATTCAATCAGATATTTATTCAAAGGAATCCACCGCTCTGGAGTTTGGTTTGGATAACTTTTGCAAACAAAACATCCGGATAATTATCAAAAGAAATACAGTAATACATTTGAACAAAGAGGGACAGAGAACCAGCGAGCACTCTCTTATTGCCTTATCGGCCCTGATTTGTAACTTGCACATCGTTTTCTACTCTCCGGATCACTGGCCTGCCCTTGGTTGTGCTTCTGCAGAGCAAAGAGTGCACCGCCATGTGGAGACCCCAAATCATTTCATACTCCGTCAGCTCGGGTTGATGGATGAAACGATCGATGGCGTTTGTGAGTAGCATCTCCTCCATTTGGCGCGAGCTACCATTTATACGTTCCTCTCGTCCTCCAATTATCTCGACCGCAAAACTGTGGCACGGGCAATGAGGCAAGATGAGGCGCCCAATTCTAGAATGTTCCCGCCGGCCCGTCAGCTGGGCCTCGCAAGTTCATACTCAAACGCTGGAATAA
>JAYEVI010000328.1:0-310661 GCA_036346575.1 Dendrocalamus sinicus | reverse complement strand
TGGTATTTAATTTTCATACTTTTAAATACTTTTAAATTTTAAAAATAGGTTTTAAACTCCAAAAATTGAAAAACCAAACAAAAGCTAAATAAAATCCAAATACTTTAAAATAATTAATTTTGGATTAAATTTTTCTAGAAAGCAAATTTTGGGATATTACAGTTTCCTAACAAAAGAATAGGGAGAGAAAGCGTACCTCACTTACGAGCAATTTATCAAAATTGGCGAAAATTATCGGATTCGGTGAAAATCGGTTTATATATCGGTCTTAAATATTTTGTTTTACTCTGATTTACTCCGATTTCAATCGATTTACTTGGATGTTTCTTCAATTAGGACTAATTTGGCCTATTTTTATTTGAAACTTTGGCTTAAATTATATTGATTTATTTCAAAAATTGGTGCTATTGACCCTACAGAATCCTGTTAAAAATTCAAAATTAATTTTGATAACCAATCGATGGGCCCGATTCTTTTTGCACATCGTAGACTTTGGCTAGGCTCACACATCATGAGTTTTTTATTTGGCTCTATAGTGTCATCTTAATTTTGAAATTGGTCTCATGTCGTACAAAATTACAAATTTAACCCTCTTGATGACGCGGAAGAACCGGCGGCTAGCGCGTGGCTCTTCTGCGCTAGCCGACCACAGCAGTAATGGGATCCACAAGATCTTTGTGCCCGCCGGACCACGTCGGTCTTGGCAAGATGTCGTGGCATCAGTGCCGCAGCAAGTGCATCTAGGCCATCTCGGGGACATAGATTATTAGCTGAGCCATAATTGCCTGTGCCCTGCTCATTTTGGCTTAAACTTCTAGTTTATAGCTTATTTTCACTATTCATAAATTTTGTTTTTCTAATTTTTTTGCTTTCTTGAGCTTTTTGCGGTTCTTTTTCATATTTGTTTGCATTGTCATGTGATGGGTTAACTTGTTTTTATATTTTTAAATTGTTTAAAATTTAATTACGTCAATAAACCACCCTAAGATACAGGTGTAATTTCAGCCATAAGCCGACTTATTTCAGCCCAACCAGCGGCACCATATATCCTAGGTGAACCTACGATGAAATATTAGTAGTACTATTTTTGTGATGAACTAAAATCATTAACTATAGCTGTAACATCCCAAAATTTGAAATTTGAAAATATGAATATCCTAAATTAATTGGAATGAATTTTCTTGAAATTTGAATTTTCTTTGGTGTTTCTCTAAATTTTGGTTGAGGTTCCAAAACAACATTAATAAGCCATTAAGCTATAAAGAAAATCTAAAGTAAAAGAAATCCAAAATTGTAGATTCGAATATGAAAAGTTGGCCCATAAAAATGATGGAAGGACTTGAATTAAAATATAGGATCCCATTTTGGCATAGAAGTATAAGTGGCTATAAGGTAATTAAATAAAATACCGTATGTGGTAGATATATGAAAATACATGCATAAGCTCAACGATGAGGAAATAAAAATATGAAAAGAAGGTAAGCTTGCCAAGTGAACAAAATATATGCACAAATATACATATATCAATATACCTAAGAATAGACATGTAGATATATAATAATAAAGAAAAAAGAAAAGGGCACGTGGCGCCGACAATCCCAACTAGCTTGACAGCCCAGTTGGCGCCCCCTTCCTCTGTCTTCCTCCACCTTGCATCGCTCGACCAAGGCCAAAGCCCCTCAGGCAATGGGACGACCAGCGCCGCGGCCGCTTCCTTTCGCGCGCATCGTCGCGCGCGCGTGAGCAGCGTAAAGCTGCAATGCCACCACGAGGACACGCCCGAATCCCGAGATCCGCCTCGGCCACTTGCCCCTGCCACTGCTGCCACTGCCACCGACGACACCATAGGCGGCGTCCGAGGCCAGCTCGCTCGCGCTCGGCTATAGCCGCGAAGACCACCATGAGCTCCCACACCCGGACTACCTTCGCCTCCGAGCAATTGAGATTTGAGCTCCCTCACGCCGGCGCCTCTCTCCCCCAACTCGCCCCGCGCTTTTCCCCAATTCCCGCGAGACAAGCCAATTCCTCTTCCCGAGCCATCTCGGAGCGCGTGAATCCACTCGGTCTCCCGAGCCTCCGTGGACCGTACCTTGCCAGCGTGAAGCCCTCCCCAGCGCGCCACGCTCCCGCCGGCCCAGCCGAGCTCCCCGGTCCCGCCGCAATCCATCGGCATCAACACAGCACCAACATTCCATTTTGGCCCTCTCCGGCCGCCCCTACGCGCCAAACGCCGCTGTCGCCGCCTCAGACTTCCTCACTCACAGGCACCTTCGCTCAACTCTTCGCAATTCCTCCCCGCTACGATAGGTAACACCAGGAGCGACTAGTTAGCGGGTGCGTAATCAGCTCGACCACTGTGTTCGATCCCCATCCAGTAGTATTTAGAGTAGGTTTTACTCTTTTGCTGAGTGGTGAAGAGAAACCAAGGGAAAAATTGGAAAAATTAATACTGAAAAGATGATAAAAATTAATTAAGAGATAAGTGAGCTTCTTAAATGCTTAATCATGGATTAATCTTCATACATTGGTAAATAAAATGCCTTGAATATTATTTTAAATCCTTAATAACTAAAGGCTTAGTAGGAATGTTGTGTAGAATTATACTCTCATGAAATGATGATTTAGTAAATGATGTGGAATTAACTAATGCAAAGTTAGAACCTAACCTATTGTCTTTATGCCCTAGCAATGATGAGAATTCTTTGTCGACTATAATACTCAAATTTAATTAGAAAATAATTTAGAGAATCTAATAAAAAATAACTAGGATGTTAATGAGACTACTTAATAGTTATATTTGGACTAGTTCATGTATGCAAAATTAATATGGTTTGAGCAATCATCTAAGAGGCTAATTATTAATTCAAAGCAATAGTAAGGGGGTGTTTGGGACTGCTCCACAAACTCTGCTCCACAAACTCTACAGTGGAGCAGCTCCACAAACACAGGTTTGTGGAGCACCCTTTAGTACTCTCACAACTCCACCTTTTTTCCTCGAGCAGTGCGTGGAGCTGAACTGTTTGGCTAAAAATGTGGGCGAGCTGAAAACGTGGAGTGGAGCAGTCCCAAACACTAAAGAAATATGACTATGGTTAAATATTCAAACTTAATAAAGATTACACTTAATTATAATGAATGCCCTAAAATTTAACGTCTTTGTTGCTAAACAAATCTCCATGGTAGATTTAATTAAGTAACTATATTCATATATGAACCATGACAAGCCTTGATAAATAAATTTGACTAGAAATAACGCTAAGCTTAATAATAACAAAGGTGTAGACAAAATGATAATGGTGCCAGTGATTAAATCATAACGTTAGATTTAGTAAATAATAATGTTGAGCATGAATAAATGTAGCAAGCTAGGACCAGAACCAATGGATCCTAATTCAAAATAAGTTATGTCTATTAATAACTAAGTGTACATAAAATGTCACACCACAAAATGTTGTCAACCTAGATTCTAAAATTAATTCAGTAAGCTAAAAATGGTATACATCACATATAACATATGCCCTGAATATTAGTGATTGACAAAGTAGTGCTCCACTAATCTCATGCACCTAACCCCACTCAAGGAACTTCCTTGATAAACACAAAAATACTAAAAGAAGTTAGTAATAAAATGATCGAGTCATCGTATCCTACTACCGACCTTGCTTCCAATCACCTGAATCACCCATTAACTCATAATCAAGCTAAATTGAGTTTATTTGGATTTATGTGGGTCTTTTGAGTTATTTGCCTTTATTTGTATGATGTCGTTTGTACGTAATTAGAAAGTGGAGCCAGAAGAATCAAGGGATTAAGCATGGTAAGAGCAAAGTGAAGATAGAGACCAAAAACTCAAGAGAAAGCATTGTGTGAGCTCAAGACCGTGGTAAACCGCGTAAGCGAGTCAATACTTTGATCATGTTGATCTTACTTTTCTGCAAATTACTTTTGTTTAAATTATCAAATTGCATGCTATTATTTTATATGCAAACACATGATTAATTCAAGGTTCTAGTTATATGCCCATTATTTAACTTGATTAATATTACATCTCCTTTGGAATATTTGAATGTGTGAACCTTATCGCCTAGCAAAATTATAATAGTAACCTTTCGAAAATGAGTCCCTAATTATACGCCATGCTTAGTCTGCATAGATACTGAGAGTATTTGAAATGCCCTAAGCATCATTGTCATCTTTAATCATGAGAAAGCTGGTTTGGAAAGTCATGGTGGTAATGGCGGTATATGTTGTTATGATTATTCCATGTTAAAGACCCCAACTTGCTTAAATATCTGGCGGATGGTTCGAGAGTGTGGGTGGTGCGGTGGAAGCACAAAGGGTAGTAGTAGAACCGCCCAAATACCACTAAGGCTGAATCTTGTCATGATCTCTGTGTAAAAGCAGTACAACCACAAGTCGCGCAAAGTGCAACTTGGCTAAGTAAATTTATCGAAACTCCGGACTCATCTTCTTGGTAGTGGAAGGAAGTGGATACGCAAGAGCAAAGGAGGCCTAAAGGGACACCGTGGAGGTTTGAAGTAACTAGCCGTACTAGCGTTGCGGGAGTGGAGCAGGTGTGCTAGTAGGCGTGGTTACATCCGTGCATAGATGGAACCCACATGAGTGGGAGTAACCCATAAGGTGAGATGACAAAGGGCTAGATACTTTGAAAAGTCAGCGTGATGGTCTACTCAACCACGTGGCTAAGGAATCATGTGGGAACGAGTGGATTATCACTTGTGGTGAAAGTGTACAAACTCTGCAGAGTCAAAACTATTCGAATAGTTGTACTTACGGTTAAGGGTGGATATGGGAACTTAACGAGATATAGTTCTATTTCAAAAACTTTGTGGGTGGAAATGGAAAAGTGGAGGCGTGGAAAGCCTAATTTGTGTTGCCCTAGGTGTCGCCCGGTGATAATATAAGCGGTTATAAAGCCGAAAGGTTAGCATATGGTGCAGATGCCATGTAACGGTGGATGGAATGCGGATCGCTATTATGATTAGTGCATCTTCCTACACATTCTTTTTGCTCAAAGCGCTAAGTCTCAGAAATTTCTATGTATTATATTTTTAAATATTGATAATACTTCTCACAAAGTAAAAATGTCAGGAAGAATAAATAGAGTTGTAAGAAAAGAAGATGGCTGTTTGGGGAAAATGCATAAAAACAGGGATTGGACTCATGTCGGTCATAAAAAGGGAAAAACGACAGTGTGGATTCTGGGAGAAATAAATTGGTGGAGCCTAAATGAATAAGATTGGCTAGACAGATGATTAATTGATTCTTGGAGAAATAGGAAATGTGAAAATAATTGCGGGATTGTAACATTGATGAGTTGTATAGTTCCTAGGAGAAGATTACAATAGTGGAATAATAGAATATGTTCAATTATTGGATGGATTAACAGAATTCTTGAGAAATTGGAGATATGATAACAATTATTGGAATATGATCTTGATCAATGACATTCTGGGTGGATGTATACCAGTGAATCGTAGACTCGATCACTGATATTTTTGGTGGAGGTAAACTAGTGAATTAGTTGGAGATAGATAATGGAAAATAATATCGATTATTGGACGAGCATTTCATGGTTTTGGATCAATAACAAAAGGATTGAATTAATAGAAAGTCCCATACGAGTGATTTTGGTGGATTTAAAAGCAAATATGTTAGATAATCATTAGAATTTAGAAATGAGGAGTTGATGATTAGCAACCTCATGATTGGATTGTTAGGAATTTAGCATACACAAGAGATTGGTGGATCTAGAATAAAGGAATTGGTAAAATAGTGAACCAAATCGGATCCATGAATTGGTGGAAAAATTTAGATTCATATGGGAGTTAGTAACTGATGTGATTAGAGAATGTCTAGACAATGTAATGGGAAATGTTTGATCGGTGGATTTAAATAAATGATTACACTCATTGTTTGGAGTCTTAGACAACATTCAATAAAGAAAGTGTATCTTCGGTGGATTTCGTCAATTATGACAATCGCTCTAGGGAGTTTTAGGCAGCAATAATAGCACTAGGACTAAATAATAATGAAGCTACTAAAAGCAACTTCTGACAAATAAAATAAACCCGAGCCTCTCCTTTGATAAGCCATGCATGCTATTTATTTGTATCCTGTGTATTGGCTCGTGGAGCACGGTGGTTTGTGCTCACACTCGCTTTCACAACAAATCCAGAATCAGAAATCAAATCACTACGCCTCAGCAGCACTATTGGACATGCTGGCTAAGGAGATGAAGAAGTCAAGGGCTAGGTCGCGAACCTCCAGTTGGCTGCCTGTGGGCATGTCCTGAAGGTCTCACTCGTGTACTTCATTCTTCCACTGCTGCAATTTAATTGATGTCGCCCTAATCGGCCCATGTGTAAGTTTTCTATTATATTATGCTTCCGCATGATATGTATTTTGATGTTCATTTCTGTAATTTGTGAGCACTATCTCGATCCGAGAATAGTGCGGTGGAATCACGAGAGGATGACAAATGTTAAAATTTGGGTCCCTACACAAACCTAGAAAACTTAACAGCCATGGAAGACACGATTCAGATGCTAATTAGGTCATGTTCTTTTTCAGCTTTTAGCTTCTATTTTTGACTTTTCTACATTAATTAACTTTTAAATGGAATGTCTTTTCAAGATGGTACTGATTTCATTTATATTGGTAAAAACCGCACATAAGTTTATGTTACTCTGTAATCTCTCATACGAATAGCCTAAAAGTTACAAGCCGCAGCTAAAAGTCTCAGCAAAAAAGAACAAGCCCTTAAGATAGAACTAGATCATGGCAAATACATATGTTAGCTAAAATTTGTGACGAGACGCACTTCTGCATGCCGGCTCCCTATCGCGGTCCTATGGTGGGCATCTCTGTGGGCCGCCTCCTACTGCATCGAGGAATTGGAGCGTGGGGTTCTTCTGTGCTCACCAAAGGGTTAGATTTACAATATCGTACAGTATAAAGCTAATTTTAAAATTAAGATGATATTATCGAACCAAATAAAAAATTCCACACAACTGCCCTGTGAGGCTCGAATTACTTCCTTGCGGTTGATGAGCTAGCTAGATAATGTACTTGGCTTTATTATTATTTTTGAAGGATACTACACTTGGCTTGGGCATGCCAAAGAAAATGTGTAGCTCGCCTGGTTCTTTGTGATAAATTTTGGTTTTATGACATCAACTTCTAACTAGGAAGATTGTTGGCGGGTGTAAGCCTCTATGTCGAGCAAATAATTGCTCAGGATTGTAACTGTAATTGCTAACTAGGAAGATTGTTTAAACATGTTGGCGTTATTTCGAATCGTCCAAACGTAGACGTTGCCTTCATCTTCTACATGAGTTCCAGTTTTTCATTGCAGTAATTCAATATTAATAAATAATATAAAAAATTAAATATTCATATATATTTTTTACATTATATCGGACGAAAGAAAACACGTACTATGAGACCACGTGGAGGTCACCCTATGGTTGTGATGAATAATTGACTTTTACATTAGAGTATGTGTGGATGTTGAGTTTGGTTTTTAAGGAGGTTGCAAAAGATTGCTTCTTGGTCTGTCGACTTCGTTGTCTATCTCGAGTTAGTCTGGTTGTCGATTTTGTGATCTGCGAGTTCATCTATCAAATCTTTGGAGCTTTATTTGTTTATGACTTGGTGGTGGGCTGGTCTACTCGGTTTGTCGGTTGTGTCTGTTGTGTGGTTAGGCGATCGATCGGCATAATGACCATGGGGTGGTTGAAAGCTTCAGTGCCAGAACAACCATGTGTGATCGATAGTCGTAGTTGTGATCGTTGGTCGTAGCTTACTACCCGGTGGTGATCGGCAGTCGTAAGCTATGATGTTGATAGTCGTAAGCCGTAGTGATCGTAAGTCGTAGCCTGTGATCGATGGTCGTAACTCTGCCTGGTCGTAATCGATAGTCATCAATAGTCGTAGCTTTCTACCTGGTCGTGATTGATGGTCAGAAGCTATCGGTTGTGGTAGTCGTAGGTCGTAACGACCTGCTTTGGTAAGTCATAGCCAATGTGAACGATAGTCATAGTGATCGTTGCGGTAGTTGTAGTGATCCGTGCGATAGTCGTAGCTTGCATCCTCGATGGTCATAGTATCTGCTACATGGTCGTAGCAGCCTGCTGTGTGGTCGTAGGCTGCTGGAAGGACCTCGTGGGCTATGAGTACTTTTTTCTTGAGCATCCGAGTACTCATAAGTCGTACTAGACTAGTCAGTGGGCTAAGGTTGTTTACTAGAATATTGATGTTCTGATCGGGGTTGTTCACTAAAATACATTTTGATTGTGCAAATTCATGATCTTTATGTATTGTGCGGTGTTGCGTGATAGTTTGCTTGTTGGTGTTGGTTATAGGACTTGAAGCTAGGTCATGGTGAGCGTAGGAGGACCGGGACTAGACACGAGGAGGTGTTGAGGTCCGAGCGGTCGGGAAGGCGCTGAAAATGATCAAAGCTGGTGAGGTGGTTGCAAGCGGGATGACGAAGCGGAGTAGGAGCTCTGGAGGTGGACATGACGGGTGACGATGAGGTGGACCGGGAATAGGTTCGGGGAGGAGTCGAGGTCGAACGGTCAAGTTTCCAATCACATAGCGGCGTTTTCAAACATGTTCAATCTTTCAATCACTGCGTGTTCTTCTATTGTCGTTTTGAGTCTAAACGAAATAGTCGCATGCTTATTCCTTGTTTGAAATCTCGACCACGTTGGTTTTGACCATGGTTGAGTTTCATATCACATCGTATTGTCTTCGATCCTGTTCGATCTTTCGATTACTTTTGTGTTCTTCTATTGAATCTAAGTGAAACGAGTTGGTTGTCGATGCACTATCTAGAACATCGATCGCTTTACGGCTATGTTGGTTTCGACCATGGTCAAGTTTCAGACTGCATCGCACCACTTTTGATCACATTCATTTTTCCGACCACTTTGTTTTTTCCTACCACATGGGGTTTCTGATTGTTCACGGATCCTCATTTTCTCTGGTTGGTTTTTTAGCTGAATCGATCATGCTGGTCACAAATCATCTATTGGCCTTCGACCTCGTTGGTTTATGACCATGTAGGTTATGACCACGTTGATCTTTTGGTTGCAGTCTGGTTTCAACCACGTCGGTTGTTCGACTACCTGTTTGTTTACGACCACGTTGATCATTTTTGTTGTCGACTAGTTCTGACTATGTTGGTTGCTCGACCACTCATGGATGTTCAACCATGTTGTTTATGACCACATTGGTTTATTGCACCCATTTTCGATCACGTTGATTTTGGTTTGATGGTTATCGAATAGTGATTTGCATTCGGTAGTCGATTTACGACTACATTGTGCTTCGTTTGGTAGTCGATTCACGACCACTCTGTCGTCTCGACCACGTTGTTGAACTTATGACCACATTGTAAGTTTTCAACCATGTTGCGATCTCCAACCACGGTGTGTTTTCTGTTGTATTCTCTCTATTGCTACAGTTTTCAAGTGAGTTTTCAACCCCAATCTTTATAGCTCTGTAGCTATCGAGAGAAAAAATTTCAAGTGAATACTTGGGAAGAATTTGAAGGCACCATTTATCCCCTCTGTTGCACATGCGGTCCTACAAGTGGTATTAGAGTCCGGTTAGCTCTTTTCAATAGATCTTAACCGGTTTTAGGAGCCATGGCAGTAGACAAGTATTCCACCAAGCCTCCTATCTTTGATTGGGGTCAACTATCCCTTTTGGAAGAGTAGGATAGAGTCTTACATTTAGGATCAAGGCTATGCAATTAGAGAAAGGTTAAGAATCGATTTGTTGTTCCTATCGATGAGCACAACACAGCGATGAATACGCCAGATGTGGAGGCAAATACTAAGGCAAGAAACATTATCATCCAGGGTCTTAGTAAAAATGAGTTTGATCGCATCTCTCATCTTTCGTCGGTCTATGATACTTGGATGATCCTCAATGCATACCATGAGGGCACCACCCAAATCAAGTCTGTCCGACAGAACCAATATAAGCGAGAGTACAACAAGTTTGAGATGCTCGCTAGTGAGTCCCTAGATGAGTGCTTTGATAGATTTTATAAGATTCTGAGTAACCTCAGAGCTATTGGTCTTACATACCGGACTCGAGATAATGCTCGCCAAATGCTTTGCCTTGGATTTTCGAGTTTGGGAGATGAAAATGACCACCATCAAGGACACGACCGACTTGTCAACTTTGAATCTTGATGCATTATACTCATGCCTCAAGACTCATGATATTGACATTGTCTCTCGCAAATTGAAGTCACAGTCGATGGCCTTGGTCAGCATCACGGTTCTACTACGGAGCATTTTACGATGGTGCTTCTAGTTTTTCTTGGGCTGCCTTGTGTAAGATAAGTGATGATCAATTTGAGTAGTTCCCAGAGAGTGAGTTAACCCTCTTAGCCAGAAAATTCTCGTATGCATACAAGAGGGTTAGGGAGAGAAAGAGTAGTGGGCCAGTGATCTGCTTCAAGTGTGGTGGCCCCAACCACATTCGAGCGAATCGCCCCAAGCTAGAGAAGGGCAAGAACGACTATGGCGGTATGAGCAAGAATGATTACATCAGCAAGAACCACAACAAGAAGCCCCCAGCTCATGATCAAGGCCAAGAAGCTCTTCCACAGCATCTTCACCGTCTTCGACAACTTTGACTTGAGCGACATAGAGGGCTAGAGTGATGATGACGGCGAGGATGATCCGCACAAGGACACCAAGGATGACGATGACTTCATCAGCATGTGCTTCTTGGCTGACAAGAATGGCATTAGCAATGATGATCTCTACAACAATTTCGATTTAGTATGCCCCTCCTACGACTAACTCAATGATGATTTCTCAAGTTAGGGAAGTTTTATGCTAAGTTTAGGACTAGGTGTGGTGAGTTAGAAAAGGAGATAGAGAGCTTATCATGGGAGCTTAGTTCACTTATATCTGCTTCCTCTCGTGACGATTGTGATGTATGTACTTCTTTACTAGAGATATGGAGAAGCTAAGAACCTCTTATGATAGTGTAATTTCTGAGCTAGATTTGCTTAAGGTGGAGAATGTTAGTCTGTTAGCTGAGATAGAGATGGCTAGAGTTGCTTCTCTTTCATCGATTCTGTGAGACTACATTTTGTACCTCATGTGATGATAAGGACAATGCTTTTAGAGGTCTATATACCATGCTTCTTAATCTGCTTGAAACATGTGAGAGCTGTAATAACTTGAAGATTAACTTAAAGAAGGCGGATCATAAAATTGTTGAAATACAAGCTGCTTAGCTTGAGCCTGTTGCTTCATATGCCAGCTGCTCTAAACTAACTACTAAACATGAATTTGTTTTAAGCAATTTCAAGGTATGTGTGATCACAATAAGAAAATGACTCAATATGCTTCTAAGGTACCGTTAGCTTACCATGACTAAAATTTGAATTGATTGTATTGGATGACAAATATGTGAGGCTAACTATGGATCTGCTAGAGAAGCTACAATCTACTTGCTCTTTCTGTCTTTGAAGTAGGAGAGAAATATAAGTAAATGCTAGAGATTTTTAGGAAGAGTCACGAGAAGTAGATGTCTAGGATTAGAACTGCCTCCTGTGTGTTACGAAGCCCTCAAGATGGAGGCAGCCGTCCACAAGGAGAGATATACATGTGCTATTTGATCTTACATACCTGGTTCTTCTTCCTCTCCTTACGGTTCCTCATCCTTTCTTTCTCCCTATTCTTCATGTGCCTCTCTTTTTGGGAGTATGAGTACCTCATGAATACTCTTGAAAAATTTATTGGAGGCGACAAAAGATCAATCTAATTCTAGACAAAAATAAGATTTGCAAGTTTAATCAAGGTCTAGGATATAATTTCTTAGAGGATGTAAGGAAACATCCACTGTTGTTACACCTATAGCGACAAGCGTGATCGAGTTGCAGGCGAGAAGAAAATTGAGTTTAAGTCTGCGGGCTTTGTCCAGGGGATTTCTGACAGTAAGAGTGTGCCACCTGCTGCTTTGACCTCTCAGAAGGTGAAGACTCATCATGCTGCTTTGACCTCTCAGAAGGCGAAGTATCGTTGTACCTTATGTTAAAAGGATGGACATGGGATTGAGAGGTGCTTTAAGCATGCCAAAATCGCGCAAAGAGACCATGTTTGTGCTCTTAGGCGTATTTAGGTCACCCTAGACTCGGAGGTGCTCCTAAGACCAACACGAGGTCCAAAGTTGTTGATAGATCTTCTGAGGTGTTTAGGTAGCATCGAGGACTTGGTTTTCCTACTCCTTCTATTTTTGGTCCTCGAGTTGCCTCTGGTCAAGGTATCTGCCGTTCTGAGGATAGATCTCATTTCCCCCATCGAGATAGCTATCTGCAGTGTAATTAGCATGCTATTGTAGGTCGGCTCGCTCTTCAATAGCGTTTGGATCGATAGAGACTTGAGGTCTACACCTAGACATTTTGATTTTGTGAGAGACGGAGAGCGTAGGGTAGCTAGAGGTCAGTCGTTTGTGTCTGTGTCTGCTTTTTCTACTCATCGAGTGACTCAGTATTGGGTTGCTAAATTTGTTCTTATTTACCCCAGTACTGAACTACGGATGATGTCTTCTCATTGACTCAGGTTCACCAGGCTGAGGTTTGGCTTGTTGACTTTGGCTTAATTTGAGGAGGAGAACCTTGTACTTTATGTATTATATTGTTCGTATACTTCTATTTCATTCTATTGCACTTTGCTCATTGGTTGTATTTGGGTTATTCTTTCTAGCATAGACTAGAGTGATTCTCATTCTTAGCTATTTAGACTTTTTTTCTCTCATCTTATGATCCTACGATGCTGCTTTTTAGTTGTTTCTCTTCTCACTAGGATGAGTTCACTCACTTCTTTTAGGTCTAGCGAGGGTTGGGCCCCCGTGGGTAGACAGGGAACGTGTTTACTCCTAGTATTTTAGATGACTAGTGACAGTCCTAAAATCTTATGGGGTAGATGAGCAAGTCTAAGCCATAGTATTCCTTCTATCTTGTCTATGCTATAAGGATTGCCATTTCTTCTTTCCATCCAAGCTTCTTCCTTCTCGCTTATTGCTTTGGTTCAAGGGAGTTCATTTGAGATTTTCTGAGCCTAAGGATGACATAACTCAACTTGAACCAAAATGCTTCTAAAATTGACTCATTGTGGAAGAGGAGATGCATTTCCTTTGTATTGCATCATATTGCATTTTATTTCAGCAATGTGCATGGTAATACATATCATGGAGCCTTGACTATTATCCATATGTGACATGGTATCTTGTTCTACATCTTGCCATGGTTTGTGCTAGCTTGCTAGATTTATCATGTCCTTCTATGTGTAGCTTAGCTTTTGCCATGCTAGCTTTATTAAATGTGAACAACTTGAATTAAATCATGTCTTGTTGGATCATGTGATTGCCTGGCTCTAGTGATCCTCTTATAATTCATGTCATGTCAAATAAGTGAGTTGAGTCTTGAATCTGTATTGAGTCAGTAGATTGAGCTATGCTAGTTCATTAGTGAAGCATGAGTTAGATTTAACTCTTTGTTCTTGAACTAAGTGAAGAAAATGCAAAAAGATCTCTTTTGTGCGAAAAAACCGATCTCACCAATTTTTCTTATGAGACGACTTGCCATTGCACTAGGCATGAATTTAGAGAGAGTTTTGGATGACTAAGATCATTTCCTTAAGTTTCGTGCTTAGAGTGATTGCATAAGGCTTGAGATCTAGCATATGGCTAAGAAAAAAATCTTGTGAAAAAATGGTTGAAGCCAACCATGAATTTCTGAAAATACCAAATGTGCTAAATTTACTCAATTACAAGTGATATCAAATACTTGAATAAAATGTCTCAATTTTGAACGTGTAGCACTCTAAATTGACTCAATTATAGTTTCTTAGTTCTATTTAGAATATTAATATGGCTTGACTCATTTTTGGATACCTTTAACTAGACTGTGATCTTGAATGACTTGACATGTTAAACAATCCAACTAATTTCAGATTCTGGCTTATTTGGCTTTAGCCTGGTAATACATGGTTTGTCATGATCTAGATAGCGCTTTCACCTTTTATGACTTGGTGTAATACCTAAAATGCCACTTTGGATAATCTTCATGGCTCCTAATGCTTAAAATGAATAAATTATAACCATTTCATTTCATTCATGATATATCATCTTCTATGCATCTTGATGGCTCTATTGCCAAAAGGAGAGAATGATAGAGAAAAGGCATTAAGGGTGAAAAGTCATTAAAGGGGGAGAAAGCTGGGTCATTTTACTATGAAAATGGTTATGGTGAATAATTGCTCTTTTGTTTGGACCATGAGCAAGTTGGACTTATAGGCGTGATTTGAAGCTTTTGTAGAAAACTTGATCTTTCTTGTTGTTTACTCCATTTCACACTTTGCCAACATGGTCATGAGTTCCTTCCTCTCTTCTTTTAGACTATGTGTGGCTTCTGTAACTTTATTTTTAAAAATAAACTCATCTTTATGCCTTTTGATGTTTGTCAATATACTTATCAAGGGGGAGATTGTGAGACCATGTGGAGGTCACTCTATGGTTGTGATGAGTAATTGACTTTTAGATTAGAGTATATGTAGAGGTTGAGTTTGGTTTTTGAGGAGTTTGCAAAAGATTGCTTCTTGGACTGTCGTCTTCGTTGTCCGTCTCGAGTTAGTCTGGCTATCAACTTTGTGGTCTACGAGTTCATCTGTGTGGGTACTAGAACTTTCACTGTTTACGACTTGGTGGTTGGCGGTGCGAGCGGTCCGATCGACATAACGACCATGGGGTGGTCAAAGCTTCTTGCTGAACAACCATGTGTGATCGATAGTCGAATCGTGATTGTTGGTCATAGCCGTGATCGTTGGTCGTAGCTTATTGCCCGGTCATGATCGACAGTTGTAAGCTATGATGTTGGTAGTTGTAAGCCATAGCGATCGTAAGTCGTAGCCTTTGATCGATGGTTGTAACTCTGCCTGGTCGTGGTTGATAGTCGTCGATGGTCATAGCTTCTGCTGGTTGTGATCGATGGTCGTAAGCTATCGGTTGTGGTAGTCATAGCGACCTTGTAGGATCGGGAGGCCGACTAGAGGGTGAATAGGTAGTTTTAAGATTTTCTTTTACTCTACTACCAAATTTATAATATGGAAGTGTGAACAATTTGGTTTTCACAAGTAAGGCCTAAGACATCTAAATATGACTAAGTGCACCAACAATATAATTCCAAATCAATATAAGCAATCCTAGGAAAACAAGTAATCTAATCAATTCAATGAATATAAATGGTTGAATATGAATTGTTAAAAGGTAAATTGAGCACGAGATAACAAACTATAATGACACTTGATGTTTTTACCGTGGTGTTCGAAAACTTGCAGATTTCCCCTGGTCCACGTTGATGTTAGCCCAAAAAAATTGGATCGGCTCCATGAATTAAGCCGAAACACCTCAAATCCACTAGTGGTAGCTCTTTCCCGCTCCGGGTAGGTGAGCTCCAACCTTCACAACTTTGCTAGGTCTTCTCACAATCTTCTTTAAGAAGATCACCGCGCACGATGCCTCCAACGCCGTTTAGGAGTTAGCAAACTCCAAGAGTAATAAGTCAAAGACTCTCGCTCGAACGAATCAAGAATCACAGCTCAATGGATACAAAGTCCACCACCAAGTGCAACACATGCACTAGGTTATGCTCTTCTCACTCTCTAAATGCAATACATGAACATAAGGAAAGAAGATTTACTCTTAGCTCAAAGAATAGGACAGCAACCTTCTCTCAACAACCCTTGAGGAGGTATTTATACACTTCTCTAAAAAACTAGCCGTTAGAGAAGAGAGAGAGAGAGAGAGAGAGAGAGAGAGAGAGAGCAGAAATCAGGCTGAGGGCCGGAACTACCGCCAACATACAGCCAGTCCTTCCGCCCTCCCAACGGCTATAAAATTAGCCGTTAGTCTGGAAAACTAGTTAGACCGCCCACACCGGGACCAGTCTGACCACCAGGTCCGGTCAGATCGCAAAACACACCGGTCAGACCGCTTCCAGAAAAATCAGCGGAGTCGCTCTCTGAAAAAAACGTATCGCGCGAAGAAATGGTACTTCCGTAGACCGGTCAGACCGCTACTAGAATGCCGGTCTGACCACCGGGCGCATGCCAGTCTAACCGCCGTTAGCAGGCCGGTCTGACCGCCGTAACCAGGCGGTCGACGCCGTAACAGTCGATCGACCGCCCGATAACGGCCGATCGACCGCTTCCTGTCGATCGCATTTGGCCTAGGTTAAAGCGATTTGCCGGTGATCGACCGCATGTACAAAGCCGGTCAGACCGCCACCTTGAAGACGATTCAAAGATAGAGTATAATGCATATTTCTCAACCACTTTGCATAAAAGCATTGCAAATTATAAAAATACACATTTAAGATTAACATGTGACTTCCAACGAATCACGAACACATCCGCAAATATCTTTTGGAATCACATCACGAAAAGACGACATGGACTTAACCAAATTCAAATTTGCCTTTTCAAACTTAAGTCACATGTAGCAATAACATTTGCATGGGCTACAAACATTCGAGACACATCTCAAATATTAGCATCATGCCTCAAGGAGAGAAATAACATGGACTTCAACATGTTGCAAAACACATTCGCAAACATTAAGTCACATGGCACAAAGAACTTATGCATGAGCTACAATCATTTTCAAATCACATTCAAAAATATTAGTATCATGCAATGGATAGAGGGCTAGAGCAATCAAGCGAGCTATCAACACTTGTTACGTTCAAGCTACTAGTTACCACCCCTCTTAATTGTACGACATCCTATACTAGTAACCCGATCTTTCAACCAGACACCAATATCGGTAAAAGACTAGAAACACATTCTTAGTCTTAGCTAATCATACCTTTGCCTTACGCATTCATTTGAAGCTTGACAATATATAATTCAACTCCAAGTTAGGGTCATGACTATTCAACACATGTGAAGTTTTTACATTGCTTGAGCATAATCATCCGCATGAACTCATCTTACGTCATCCATTATCATGAGATATATCCTGTTCATTCATCTCAATGAAACTATTAGTCCCACAATTTGATTATCATTAATTACCAAAATATACCATTAATTCATAATGACGGGTCTAGATTCTTCAAACCCGCTTTGGTAAGTCATAGCTGATGTGAACGATAGTCGTAGCAATCGTTGCAATAGTCGTAGCCATCATTGCGGTAGTTGTAGCGATCTGTGCGGCAGTCGTAGCTTGTGTCCTCGATGGTCGTAGTGTCTGTTACATAGTCGTAGTGGCCTGCTATGTGGTCGTATGCTGCTGGAAGTATCTCGTGGGCTACGAATACTTCTTTTGTTAAGCATTTGAGTACTCATAAGTCATACTAGAGCAGTCGGTGGGTTGAGGTTGTTCACTGGAATATTGATGTTCTTATCAGGGTTGTTCACTAGAATACATTTTGATTGTGCAAATTGATGATCTTTATGTATTGTGCAGTGCTACGTGATGGTTTGCTTGTTAGTGTTGGTTGCAGGACTTCGGAGCTAGGTCATGGTGATGCGTAGAAGGACCGGGACTAGGCATAGGGAGGTGTTGAGGTCCAGAATGGTTAGGAAGACACTGAAGATGACTGAGGTTGGTGAGGTGGTTGCAAGCCGGGACGACGAGAAATCAGAGCAAGTGCTACCGGAGGTGGACATGATGGGCAACTGCAAGGTGGACCGGGACTAGGCTCAGGGAGGATTCGAGGTCTAGATGGTCAAGTTTCCGATCACATCACGATGTTTTCGACTACGTTCAATCTTTCGATCGCTGTGCGTTCTTCTGTTGTCGTTTTGAGTCTGAACTGAAACAGTCACGCTGTTCACTATTTGAAATCTCGATTGCCTTTACGATCACGCTGGTTTCGACCACGGTCGAGTTTTAGATCATATCATGTGTCTTCGATCACGTTAAGATCTTTCGATTACTTTGTGTTCTTTTGTTGAATGTGAGCTAAAGTAGTTTGTTGTCGGTGCACTATCTGGAATGTCAATTAGCTTTACGACTACAGTGGTTTCAACCACGGTCAAGTTCCATACTGCATCACACCGGTTTCGATCACATTCATTTTTTCGACCGCTTCGCTTTTTCCTGCCGCATGGGGTTTCCGGCTGCTCATGGATCCTCGTTTTCTCTGGTTGGTTTTTGAGCTGAATCGATCATGCTGTTCGCAGATCATTCGTTGGCCTTCAACCTCGTTGGTTGTTTGGCCACCTGTTGTTTACGACCACGTAGGTTACGACCACATTGATCTTTTGGTTGTAGTCTGCTTTCGACCACATCGGTTGTTCGACCACCTATTGGTTTACGACCACGTTGATCATTTTGGTTGCCGACCGGTTCTGACTACATTGGTTGCTCGACCATTATGTTCGACCATGTTGGTTTCGACTGCACCCATTTTCGATCACGTTGATTTTGGTCTCGGTGGTTATCGACTACAGTGATTTCCATTCGGTAGTCGATTTTCGACCATGTTGTACTTCCCATCTGGCAGTCAGATTCACGACCACTCTGTCAGCTCTCAACCACGTTGTTGAACTTACGACCACGTTGTAAGTTTCTGACCACGTTGCTAGTCTCCGACCACAGTGTGTTTTCCTGCTGTATTCTCTCTGTTGCAGCGGTTTTCAAATGAGTTTTTAACCCTAATCTTTATAGTTCTGTAGCTATTAGAGAAAAAGATTTAAGTGAGTACTTAGGGAGAATTTAAAGACACCATTCACCTTTTCTTTATTGTCTATTTGGTCCTACACGTACATAACTAGAGTGCACTTGTGTTGTAGATCATAATCAAAGTAGCAATGATGGCACATCACTAAATATCTTGTGGTAACAACCACCATGCCAATCACTTATCGTCCCAAGTCACTTTAGTTCGTCCGGATTACCGGCCATCATAATGAAGTTACATTTGGCTTGGTAAGTAAAAGCATATAGAATCGTTTAGTAATCTTCCGCTGTACTAGCTTGCTATCACTATTTCAACCAAAAATAGCTCGAGTTACAGCCACCTGCATCGCTAAGAAAACAAGACAATAGAAAGTCTCGCTCATTCATTCTCAGTGGACCTGGATTATGACACTACGGATGGCTGTCCTTATTTGAGCTTAAGCTTTAAGCTTCTAACTTTTTAATTTTTTTGCCTTTTTGTTTATTTTTGGGTTTATTCTTGGTATTTGTTTCTTTATTTCCTTGTATTGTCTGTGGCGATATAACCATTTTTCTTTATATATATATTTTTAAATTTAATTACGCTGAAAAAGCTACCAACAGCTATAGTATCAAAAAGCTGTTACAGTAGCAAAAAAGCTAGAAGCTTGGGCTTCATGAGCCCAAATGAACACCCCTAATTTACATATCCAGAATCAAAATGTTTTGCTGCATAGATTGCCAAATTGGTTCCTACCTAAGGGATGAGAAACGGTAAAAGAGAATTCGTTTTATCTGATGTTCGTATTGAGAAAACACAAATATTGTAAGCAAAATTCGTATTCGAGAATATTTGTATCCATATTTAAGAATATTTATATTCGAGAATGTTGGTATTT
Organism: Dendrocalamus sinicus; assembly: GCA_036346575.1. Taxonomy (NCBI): domain Eukaryota; kingdom Viridiplantae; phylum Streptophyta; class Magnoliopsida; order Poales; family Poaceae; genus Dendrocalamus; species Dendrocalamus sinicus. The sequence goes on along the minus strand of JAYEVI010000328.1, from coordinate 291,039 downwards.
GTATTCGAGACTATTCGATCCGTTTCTATCCCTGGCGACCTCTCTGGGATAATTGTAGGAAACAATTTTTTGATGAACCAAAGTTACAAGCAAAAAGTGAAATTACTTTGCATAATTTCCAACTCTAAGTGCTACACTGTTAGTTTATATAGACGTGTAGTCATGTTACACAAATTTATTGTACTAATATTTGTTACAAAAGTTATAGAATATTCGCATTTGGCCAAATTAAGTTAATATTCGATTCGAATTTATATTCATTATGACATTCGATTTGTATTTGAGAATGTTCGAATTCATATTTATATTCGCTTTAAAATACAAATTCATATTCATTTTAAAAATATATATTCGCATTCATATTTGAGACTATTCAATTTGTATTTGTTCCATTCCATCCCTATTCCTACCACATATCACTACCTGTTTTTCAAACTCTTAACAGCACTCTCATGGTCATTAGCTTGACAGCACAGAATTTTGTGCTAATCCTTTTTCTTTGTGTAACACGTTTTAGATACGGTGTGTGCAGTGTGCACCTACCGGTTTCCGGTTACCACCCGTCGATCTTTCTGTCGGCGCCCGAGCCCGACCGACAGCGCTGACTGCCACGTGGGCCCACCATCCTCCAGCTCACCTTTCGCCTACCTCCCGCCGATCCATCCCAGCCCACCAAACGCACGCAAAACTAAATCAAATCAAATCGAAACCAATTTGCCGTTAAAATAATCGCGAGGTTTTATTAAGGGAAACCCGGTTCCTCGCATCGGAAGCGACAGCCGAACCACCTCACGTCGCGGCCTCCATTGGTGCCCTGTCCTTTTCCCTCTCCCCTCCATAGCTGAGCACTACCCCCCACTACTAGTAGCAGCAGCGCTCCCACGGCCGCCTCCACTCCCGAATTCCGCGTCCTTGGAGCCTTCCCGGGGAGGACTCGAGGTAATGCGGCGCGGTTCTGCGCCGTTGGTTTCTTGGCTTTTGTCCCTCCTCCATTGCTGGGTGTCTTGATTTGACTTGGTTGGATGGGATGTGTCGGTTTCTTGCAGCGCGGGATGCGGTGCTGATCCGTGCTCGGATCTTGGTGGAGCTGAGCTGATCGAGCTCGGTTCTCGTTGGTGGTGAATACTGCTTGCGCCATGGAGGGCGACGCGGAGGCCGTGGTGAGTGCCAAAATGTCGCGGAATTGGGGTGCATTTCGTGTTCAGATTTGGCGGTTTGTGGGGTGGATCTTGAGGGGGGATAGTCTGAATTCTGATGCGTTCGTGTGCAGAAGTCGGGGAGGCACGGGAGCGGGCAGGTGTGCCAGATCTGCGGCGACGGCGTGGGCACCACGGCGGAGGGCGACGTCTTCGCCGCCTGCGACGTCTGCGGCTTCCCGGTGTGCCGGCCCTGCTACGAGTACGAGCGCAAGGACGGCACCCAGGCGTGCCCGCAGTGCAAGACCAAGTACAAGCGCCACAAAGGTACAGCAGTACTGATTGATAGCCTTAGCCTATCCTCCCTCCTCGCCATTCCCACTGATCTCGCTGCCTGCAATTCTAGTGACTTAGAACAACTGAGAATGTTCGGATCTTTAGTTAAGAAGAGCAAAAATGAGGATTCTTTCGGTGGATCTCATAGCATTCTTCTCAGGAAGGTAGAAGGCGGAATGCTTCGCAGAATTTTTGGAATTCGGCGTAATTGTGCTGAATTGTAGCTGTGGAGAATGAGTAGATGGAGTACTGTCATATATGATGTTGCATTCTGAACTGCTAGTCGAGATTAGCAAAGATGATTGGGACGTTTTTTTTAAGTCTTTGCTGAATTGTGTATGAATTCTGTAGGGAGCCCACCGATCCGTGGGGAGGAAGGCGATGACACTGATGCTGATGATGCCAGTGACTTCAACTACCCTGCATCTGGCAATGATGACCAGAAGCAGAAGATTGCTGATAGGATGCGCAGCTGGCGCATGAATGCTGGGGGTGGCGGGGATGTTGGCCGCCCCAAGTATGACAGCGGTGAGATCGGGCTCACCAAGTATGACAGTGGCGAGATCCCTCGAGGATACATCCCTTCAGTCACTAATAGCCAGGTTCTTGTTAGAGTTTTAATAGATTGTTCTAAAAATGTCAGGTATGCAGTAATGCTTAGTTTCTTGAATTGGATTTTGCAGATCTCGGGTGAAATTCCTGGAGCCTCCCCTGATCATCATATGATGTCCCCTACCGGGAACATTGGCAAGCGTGTTCCATTTCCCTATGTTAATCATTCACGTATGTCTATTTGTTGCCATGATCGCTTATTTATTATTTTGTAACAACTGCTTGACATGTGCAGATGTAATTATTTTTTCTTGCTTCTTTCCAGCAAACCCGTCAAGGGAGTTCTCTGGTAGCATTGGTAATGTTGCCTGGAAAGAAAGAGTTGATGGCTGGAAAATGAAGCAGGATAAGGGTGCAATTCCCATGACTAATGGCACAAGCATTGCTCCCTCTGAAGGTCGGGGAGTTGGTGACATTGATGCATCAACTGATTACAACATGGATGATGCTTTACTGTGAGTTTCAACACCCTCCTCTCAGCACACTCTACAGAACCTGGTTGAACTTAGGAGTTATGAGGGTATCCTTTATGTTTGCACAACTAGTAAGCCTGTTTTGGGGATATTACACATCATATTCTTTTCGGCATGATTTTTCCATTTTACCATTGGAACACATTCCAAATGTTGCATGCATAGTGTCTCCCTAAAATGCTGACTAACAGAAACTTAGTATATGGGTGTTTTGGTTTTACCATGGACATCAAGTTCTAGTCCAGCCAATTGGTGAACTCAACACATCAATAGATGCATCTTCCTTCTCGTAATAAGTTCCAGCTGTACTTTTCAGCATAATAAAGTACAGAGATGTACTTCATATTCAACTTTTCAGGTGTAGTTACACTCAGTCGAATTGAGAGTTTACCTTCCTCTAAAAAAAGGGAACAAAATATATCTGAAGGTTGACAAAAGTAATATGGCTAGAGAATAAATTATCTGATCATTTCTTACCATGTTTTTTCTCTGACATATCTTGCAAAATGACCGATCATTCTGACATCTCTTGCAACATGAATTACAGGAATGATGAAACTCGCCAGCCTCTATCTAGAAAAGTTCCCCTTCCTTCATCCAGAATAAATCCCTACAGAATGGTCATTGTTCTGCGATTGATTGTTCTAAGCATCTTCCTGCACTACCGTATCACGAATCCTGTGCGTAATGCATACCCATTGTGGCTTTTATCTGTTATTTGTGAGATTTGGTTTGCTTTGTCCTGGATATTGGATCAGTTCCCGAAGTGGTTTCCAATCAACCGTGAGACTTACCTTGATAGACTGGCTTTAAGGTGATCTCCTTTTCAGTTCGTTTGTACTTAGTGCGAACACAAACTTCATTTATTCATAGTATCGATGCTGTTTTTTCACTTCCGATGACAGATATGACCGAGAAGGTGAACCATCTCAGTTGGCTGCTGTTGATATTTTCGTCAGTACAGTCGACCCCATGAAGGAGCCTCCTCTTGTCACTGCCAATACGGTGTTATCCATTCTTGCTGTGGATTACCCTGTGGACAAGGTCTCTTGCTATGTTTCTGATGATGGAGCTGCAATGCTGACTTTTGATGCATTGGCTGAGACTTCAGAGTTTGCTAGAAAATGGGTACCATTCGTTAAGAAGTATAACATTGAACCCAGAGCTCCTGAGTGGTACTTTTCCCAGAAAATTGATTACTTGAAAGACAAAGTTCACCCTTCATTTGTTAAAGACCGCCGGGCCATGAAGGTGTGTTTACTTTGTAAATATATAGATATTGATTTTGCTATCTTGTGATCCAATGCTAATGTGTCTTGCAAAAAATCGTTGCAGAGAGAATATGAAGAATTTAAAGTTAGGATAAATGGCCTTGTTGCTAAGGCACAGAAAGTCCCTGAGGAAGGATGGATCATGCAAGATGGTACCCCATGGCCAGGAAACAATACCAGGGACCATCCTGGAATGATTCAGGTCAGCATATCTCCAATACAAACTATTATTACTCAAATGACAGCTAGACATGTCTCTATAGGTAGCTATTTTTACTTAACATGTCTCTATAGGTAGCTATTTTTACTTCTTGCTCTTTAAAGGTCATTGCTTTGCTAACTCCTCTTCCTGTCCTTCTGATCATTCTCAGGTTTTCCTTGGTCACAGTGGTGGCCTTGATACTGAGGGTAATGAGCTTCCCCGTTTGGTTTATGTGTCTCGTGAGAAGCGTCCTGGATTCCAGCATCACAAGAAAGCCGGTGCCATGAATGCTCTTGTGAGTGCTAGTATTATTGAAGTCAAAATTATCTAGTTCATTTCCATTTGTTAGTTCTAATGGCAGATTAATGTTTTCCACAGGTTCGTGTCTCAGCTGTTCTTACTAATGGACAATACATGTTGAATCTTGATTGTGATCACTACATCAACAACAGCAAGGCTCTCCGGGAAGCTATGTGCTTCCTTATGGATCCAAACCTAGGAAGGAGCGTTTGTTATGTTCAGTTCCCACAAAGGTTTGATGGTATTGATAGGAATGACCGATATGCAAACAGGAACACCGTGTTTTTTGATGTAAGTTGGCAATCCTGTTTTAAGATTTGCCCGACTGAGTTCACTGGTGTTAAGTAATCATAACTTAATAAGCGATGCTAAGATTATTGGATGCACTAGTTTTAACATTCGTAACCATATTCAATAATTTTTGGGGTATTTCTGTTTGCTGCAGATTAACTTGAGGGGCCTTGATGGCATTCAAGGACCAGTTTATGTGGGAACTGGTTGTGTTTTCAACAGAACAGCTTTGTATGGTTATGAACCCCCAGTTAAGCAGAAGAAGAAGGGTGGTTTCTTGTCATCACTATGTGGGGGCCGGAAGAAGACAAGCAAATCAAAGAAAAAGAGCTCAGAAAAGAAAAAGTCAAACAAGCATGTGGACAGTTCTGTGCCAGTATTCAATCTCGAAGATATAGAGGAGGGTGTTGAAGGTACCATCTATATGTTCTGGCATCTTCTAGTGTCTAATTCCTTATATATGTATTGTTTTGTCATATGCAGTGGTTATCGTATATTTGTGGGGTTGTAACCAACATGTATGCATGCTGACATATCTTTTATATGCCAGGTGCTGGATTTGATGATGAGAAATCACTTCTTATGTCTCAAATGAGCTTGGAGAAGAGATTTGGCCAGTCTGCAGCTTTTGTTGCCTCCACTCTGATGGAATATGGCGGTGTTCCTCAATCCGCAACTCCAGAATCTCTTTTGAAGGAAGCTATCCATGTCATTAGTTGTGGCTATGAGGACAAGAGCGAATGGGGAACTGAGGTAATGCAACAATTCTCACATCAGCATTGTTTACATTCATTTTTCCTATTACTCAATTTACGTAAATAAGGATAAAATTGAGATGCCAGTCTATGCAAAATCGTGGATGCAATTAATGTTTTGGTTCCTTTGCTTTGGAGAAACAAAGAACTGTTATTGTATTTGCACTAAGTTCACAATACACTTTATGCTGCTATTGTGGTTGCAAGTTGCAACTTGCAAATGATCTGTTAAAATGTGGCATGAGCAAGGCCTGTTTCTGGTTAACCGTAATGAGGTTGCTCTGAATTCCAGATTGGGTGGATCTATGGTTCTGTGACAGAAGATATTCTCACTGGATTCAAGATGCATGCACGAGGCTGGAGGTCAATCTACTGCATGCCCAAGCGCCCAGCTTTCAAGGGATCTGCTCCCATCAATCTTTCAGATCGTCTGAACCAAGTGCTTAGGTGGGCTCTTGGTTCTGTTGAAATTCTTTTCAGCCGGCATTGTCCCATATGGTATGGCTACGGAGGACGCCTCAAGTTCTTGGAGAGATTCGCTTACATCAACACCACCATTTATCCATTAACATCAATCCCGCTTCTCATATATTGTGTTTTGCCTGCTATCTGTCTGCTCACCGGGAAATTCATCATCCCAGAGGTAAACATGGGCTACATATTTATGTTCTTCAGTAGGAAGAACTTGAAACAATAACACTGACTGAATCTATTTTGGAATGCAGATTAGCAATTTTGCTAGTATTTGGTTCATCTCTCTCTTCATTTCAATTTTCGCCACTGGTATCCTTGAGATGAGGTGGAGTGGTGTTGGCATCGATGAGTGGTGGAGGAATGAACAGTTCTGGGTTATTGGAGGTATCTCTGCCCATCTTTTCGCTGTCTTTCAGGGTCTTCTCAAGGTGCTTGCTGGTATCGATACCAACTTCACTGTCACCTCAAAGGCTTCTGATGAAGAAGGTGACTTTGCTGAGCTCTACATGTTCAAGTGGACGACGCTCCTTATCCCGCCAACGACCATTTTGATCATTAACCTGGTCGGTGTCGTTGCTGGTATCTCCTACGCGATCAACAGTGGCTACCAATCATGGGGGCCACTCTTTGGGAAGCTCTTCTTTGCCTTCTGGGTGATTGTTCACTTGTACCCATTCCTGAAGGGTCTCATGGGTAGGCAAAACCGCACACCAACCATTGTTGTCGTCTGGGCAATCCTTCTTGCCTCCATCTTCTCCTTGCTGTGGGTTCGCATTGACCCGTTCACCACCCGCGTCACTGGCCCAGATACCCAAACATGTGGCATCAACTGCTAGGAAAGCGGGTGACTGTAGAGACAGAAAGAAATGCTACCAATTCTGTTTTTCAGAATACAAAAGCGCCACTGCCACCAATTGTGTTTAAGTCATAAGGGGGTGGCTTTATTCACAGCTACGTACAGACCAGAGGATATCGCTTATCAGAAAGTTACTTGTGTTGATATGTGTTCTTTTCTTGATAAGTTAATACTATTTTGTTGAGTGGCTGACAATGTCAAGGAATTTTGTATGTTATGAAGGACACAAATAAATTATTAGTTTGTATTCTTTCAATTTTCAGTGAGTTTTCTCATCTTGGCAGCATGTATGTTGGAAATGTTTATACTGATTATCCTTTATTTACACAAGTAAGATTGTGAGCAAGATTGAAGCCTGATTGATTGACGTGGAAGCATGGCTTGAAAGCTTAAACTATGTTGTAATAAATAATTATGGGTTGCTGAAAAAAAGAGGATCAAAGGACAGCTTATGTAGTGTGTAGTAATGCAATAGTAACTGCAAGGAAAAGCAGACTCATCATTTTTATGCACACAAGACCCTTTTGTGCATGAATACCAACACTAAATGACTGAATTTTGGAATGCACAACGAAACTTTGTGTCTACGGGAAATCATAAATGCTGAACTATACTACTTAAAATTCATATAAACTAAAAGAATAATAAATAGTTGCAACTATTATCACAAGTTACTGTGCATTTTGTCCATCATTACACAGGTCTACTGGTTGCTTATCAAATTTATATTATCCACATTCAGATGTTTGCATTGATAAAACACCAAAAATGTACAAGTGGAAGATTATTATTTTTGTTCAACAATGTTATGATAGGAAATATTAGACAATGGATCTTGCGTTAGATGTAGGGTTAGTGGTGTTGGTCGAGATGTGGTGGCGCTGGCCGATGTGGATGAGGCCAACAGTCTAGGTGACCAGCACAGGATAGCAGCAATGCCCTTCTTGCCACAGGGTGTGACGAAGGTGGAAGATATGCGATGACGTTGTAATCCCCACATGACAACCGTTGTGCTCCACATTTGCAGAAGCATGACGTTGGCTGGCAACATGAAGATGGTCGTTGGACGGCGGTAACCTTCTTCCTTGATTCTATTGCTGATGGAGTTGTCGTTGGTGAAGGCAGCAATGTGACCAGTGACAATACTAGCATCGGGGAAGGTGGTGGCAGCGCAGCCATTGCAATGGTACGCGACACCTCTTCTTGCGCCTTCAGCTTGTCCACCATCTCCATATCCTTCTCGAGTAAAGCCTTCAGCTCCTTATTGCTAACCTTCAATGATTCCAGAATAAATAGTGTGGCACCAGAAACCATGGTGAGTGGCTCTGATACCAAGATGTTATGGTAGGGGATAGGCTAGGAAGGCTTAAGATCGCCCTCCTTGCGGAGGCTCTGATATGAAGATCAACTAGTTTAGAACTCAACTGCTTATTACTTGAGTATGAATGGTACGATTCCTCTCTTTATATAGATGAGGTTAGCTTCTAACAATATAAAAACTAACACAATCTAATGTAACTAATCAACTAAGGACAATATCATATCTATACTGTCTAAATATAAAGATATGCCTTTGACTATTCCTAATATAAAGATATGCGTCTAACTTTTCCTAATATGAAGATATGCTTAAGATCATATCCTAAACAAACTATTACTGTACCATGCTACAGTACCAAATAGTACTGCTTATGCTATAGTACACACGGTTGCATTGCCAAGCTGTAACAAACAAAATCTCACTATTGCTTTCAATTGTCTCATCGCACTAACGACGAGTCTGCTTTCGCCAAACTCGACAAATACCTTACATTTCGCTTGCTCCAGTTGAACCAATTTGGGCGAGCTACCTCCCTATCCTTTAGCTTGAATGTAACCTTTGCATTGGCTGGTGAATGTACTTAGTTTAAGGAGATTGCTCTTCTACATGGGGATAATGATGATCATGAACGTTCTGGGTGGTGAGATGAATTAAGAAAGTATAGTCTATTCCAATAACTAATAATGATGAACATAATTGGTTTCCTCCAAAGTCTCATTGCCACTCGGTCACTCTCCATCTACATAGTGAATCTCTCCAACACAAAAAATGTAACTATTTCTTGATTTACCATCACCAGCTACTAATATGTTTGCCATCATCAACATGGAACTATATATATGACACACAGGTTGAGAAGCAACACGATATATGACATGCAGTTTTCCTTTCTTCAAGCAAGTTTTTGAGCTTTGAGTTGAGAAAGACGTTTCAGAGGTAATATTGTATTTTGTAATCTGAATCTGATCGGATCTGACCACTTGAAGAATCCGATCAAGTTTCGCTCAAGATGTGAACTAGTTAGAAGTCATGATTATGATCATCTTACTGTTCATGATGGACTCTACACCGTGTTCAAAGGTGTTTGCATCGACTGGAGTCAGACATGACTAAACGAGCCACTTTCAACTACAACTCTTCACTGTTATCTTATGATATTTGTTTCATCTCCTAGCGGGGTATTGTTTCCGTCTCCTAGCAAGTTACTGTTCTAGTTTCCGAGTATGTCTCATTTCTATTGCCAACTAGGACTCTGTTCCTTCCTCATTTAGGACTCTTGTTCCCAAGGCTATTTATTACCTTGTAAACATCATGATAGATAGCATGCAACAATAGAAATTATCAATCTAGGGCATACTCGACATGACGTCAATGAAGTATGATCTTTTGTTGTTGAATGGAGACACAAATTTTTCTCTCTAGCAAGTCAAAACGCGAGCTGTTCTATCACACTCGATTTGGATGATGTTTTATTGAGAATCGATAAGATGCCCTACATGGTTTGTTGAGGAGAAGCAAAGGATAGATAGAAATGTTCTATCTCAAATTCATCTTCATCTATCTAATATATCCTCTAGGAAGTTATGAAGGAGGCCACCACTGTTGCATTATGGCTAAAGTTAGAACAGATCTGCATGACTAAGGATCTGACAAGCAAGATGTATTTGAAGTAGAAGCTTTTCTCAACCAAGTTGGCAGAAGGCGAATCGGTGTAAGATCATCTAACTGCATTTAAAGATGTGGTCACTGACCTTGAAGCCATGGAAGTCAAATATGATGATGAAAATTTGGGTCTTATTTTGCTATATTCGCTGCCTGTTTCGTTCTCTACGTTTAGAGACACAATTCTCTACAGTCAAGATACTCTTACTTTGAAGGAGGTTTATGAAAGCTTGGTATGCCAAAGAAAAGATGAATAGTATGGTTTCAAGCAAGACCTTAGATTTGTATGCAGAAGGTTGTCCATTTGGGACAAACCAGTCGAGAGGTCTTCGATCAGTGATTCCAAATACTTGAGCAGATACAAAGGTCGTTTGAAGTCGAAAACCAAGAAATCGTGCAACTATTGCAAGAAGGGTGGACACGATAACTCCGAGTACTAAAAACTTCAGAAAAAGAGAAGAGGAATAATAGCTTCAAGAAAGATCAACAAGATGATGAACCTAAGACCACCATCACAAAAGAAGGTTCTGAAGGGAAGATTCTTATAGCCTTTTCCTAGTGATTCAAAACCAGTGATGAATAGATTCTTGATTCTGCCTGCACTTTCCACATGAGCCGAACCATAACTGGCTTGTTACTTATGAGGATATACCATTGGATCAGTGTTAATGGGGGATAATACTTTGTGCAATATTGCAGACATAGGTTCCTTCTAGATAAGATGTTTGATGGCACCATTAAAACCTTGTCAGAGGTCCAACACATTCTAAATTTGAAAACAAACCTTATCTCGTTGAGTACTCTTGATGCCAAATGGTACGAGTTTTCATGTGGAGCTGGAGTTCTAAAGGCTCCAAAGGCTCTCTTGTTGTGATGAAAGGTGATATAAAGGAAGTAATCCTCTATCATCTTTGAGGTACTACCCTGATCAGGAAGGCTGTTGTTACATCAACCAGGCCATCTGATGCTGATTGAAAAAGCCTATGGCATATGCGTCTCAGGCATATGAGTGAAGCCGGCTTCAAAGAGTTGTGCAAAACAAGTCTGCTCGATGGTCAAAGCATCGACATATTAAAGTTTTGTGAACATTATATCTTTGGTGAAAAGAAGAGGGTGAGTTTTAGCTCTACAAATCACTCTTAAAACATATATTAAATTATGTTAACTCTAATTTGTGGGATAATCCCACTTTCCATCCCTTGGAGGTGCTAATTATATGTTGACCATCATCGATGACTACTCTCGAAGAGTTTAGACATACTTCATCAAGCACAAGTCTGATGTGTTCAAGATATTCAAAGAGCGAAAGATTGTGATTGAGAAATAGACCAGCAAGCATGTCAAGAAACTCTGAACAGATAATAGCCTGGAATTCTATTCGGGAGAATTTGAAGCGTTATGCCGATCAAAGGGTATTGTAAGGCATTACATAGTTCTAGGTACACCTCAGCAAAACAGTGTGGCCGAGTGCATGAATAGAACCATCATGAAAAAGTGTGCTGCATGTTATCTACATATGATCTATCAAAAAGTTTTTGAGCTGAAGCCACTTCCACTACTTGTCATCAGATCAATTGATCACCAAACACTTCCTCGACAAGAAAACTCTGACTGATATGTGGTCTGGTTCTCATGCAGACTACTTAAGCATAAATTTTTGGTTGTCCTACTTATGCTCATTCTGGTAATGGTAAATTTGAGCCAAGAGCTATTAAGTGCATCTTCCTAGGGCATAAGCCTGGAGTTAAATGATATAAATTGTGGAATCTTAAGAGCCTAAAGGTGGTCTTGAGCAAAAGTTTTACTTTCAATGAGTCTGTTCTATTGAAAGGAATTTCAACCAGTGATGCTCCCATTGAGAAGCCGCATAATACCAGTGTGCAGGTGGAGCACATTATTGATTCAAGATTCTCACCAAAAGCCAACAAGGATAATACATAGGATACCCCTATTTAAGCTCCAACCAGTAATCTTCTAACAGAAACTGGTTGGGACCAATAATCCATTGCAGTTGGCCATGAAAGGAGGAGAAACCAGCCTTTGAAGAGGTTAATTGAAGAAGCCAATATTGTCTTACTGTTTGAACATGACAGAAGACATTGAAGGTACTATTGAACCTTCAACTTATTTAGAGGCCATCTGCTCTGATGAGTCAGAGAAGTGGATAACTGCAATGCATGAAGAAATGGAATCCCTCGAAAAGAATTCCACTTGGGGGTTGGTCGAACTCCCGATTGAAAAAACCCATACGCTGCAAATGAATTTATAAAAAGAAGACAATAAGACCATGTTCTTACATGTGGAGTTGGAAGAAGATATCTATATGGAGCAGTCGAAAGGTTTTGTTGTTCCTAAAAAGGAGAACTTTGCATGCAAATTGAAGAGTCTCTTTATGGGTTGAACCAATCACCCAGACAATGGTACAAGAGATTTGATTCTTTTATGATCTCTCAAGTCTTCAAGAGATCTTACTATGATAGCTGCATTTTTTAAAGACCATCAATGGTTCAGCTATGTACTTGCTCCTATATGTTGATGATATGCTAATCGTGTGAAAGCATCTAGACCCCTAAAAATGGTTTTCTAATTAATGAATTTATGTGAATATGTGACTAATGTGTTTGTTAAGTGTTTAAAAGGCTAAGTCCCTAAAATGATGACAAGACGCATGCTAATCAATATGAAGATCAAAGTGGCTCAAGGCAAAGGTATATGTAGACTATGACCCTCTTTTTATTTTTACCGGTCTTAGGAGAAAGGATGGAAAACCGGATTATAGGCTAAATGTCGTACCATAAAGATGAATCATGGCAAGTAGCTCGATAGCATATTCTTGTGACATTTGGATCAATTTAGGATCGTGCATTCATTGAAAATTAAAATTGATAGCCAAATCTGTGCTCTGTCTAGAAAAACAGAAGTACCATAGTTTTAACAGCGGAACTTCCGTAAAGCGGAAGTTTTACAGTCTTTAGCGGTACTTCCGGTGCTTGGAAGCTCTGAAAAACCGAGCGGACCCTTTTTTTCTAGAGAGCACCCCTGAAGTCACTCGGTGCTCTGTCCGGACAACCGGAAGCACCGGTGTGCAATCGTGGTACTTCCGCTTGCCGGAAGCTTCGACTATATGAGCGGAGCCTTTTTTCCAGAGAGCACCCTCGGGATGTTTTTGAGTCCACGGCTAACAGAAGTACCGAAGTTTTAATGTCGGAACTACTGTAGAGCGGTAGTTCCACAGCCTTAAGCAATACTTCCGGAAATTCCGCGCTGGCTTTTAATGCCTAGTTCAGAAGCTCTGACATAGCCATTACTGTCGCATCAGAATAGGTGTGAAAGTACCGGCCCTTGGCCTGTGGTAATGGGCTGCCCACTTGACTAGGCTTTTTTTTGTTTTTTGTTGGGTCTCTCACATTGATGTCGCTACTGGTTGCTGGCCGCCGCGGGCGCAAGGCAGGGGGGAGGGGGTGGGCGAGGAGGAGTTGCCGTCATGGGGGGAGGTGAGGCTCAAGCCTTACTAAGCCCCCTGGCTTTGCCCTTGGAATCATCTCTCCAACACTAAAAATGTCAGTTCTTATTTTCCTATCTCTAACTGCAAATATGTTTGCCATTATAAAACAAGGAATTGTATAAATGACTTCTGCCAGACTTGACCAAATGGGGTGGGCCAATTGTGCCGATCTGAGGTAGGGTACCGTTGGTCCAGCCCAAACATGATACAACAAAAATAGTAAACGGGCCATACCGGCCTGGCTCGACTAGGTGTGTCGTACTTGGGCCGATACCTCAACACAGTATATGTTGGCCCTATACGGCACGTACAGTACCGTGCTGAATTACTTATGTTAGAATTACTGCACTCTTTTGAATGTGGACGGGTGACTTAGCAGAAAAATGACTTGCAATTGGTTGTAAAATTACTTGTGACTAGCAATAGACTTGTGGCAGCAAACTTACTACCAGTGGCTCCCTTGGCCCTTGCCTAGTTGCCCCTTTCCTCTTGGCCCCTTGCCTCCTGGCACTTACGGTCCTGACACTGCCACACTGTCATATGCGGTAGCAGCACTGGCAATGTCACCATTGGGCGCCCGCCGCCTCCTCCCTCATGGCCCCGCCCCCGTCAGTCTCCTCTCTTCCCTCCTTGGTTGCTACCGCCTCTTTCATCCCTACCGGCCACCACCTCCTCCACCCCTGCCCACGTCGACCACTGCCTCCTCTCTCCAGCTCTCCTTCTTGTTAACCTCCCTCCCGTCGACCACTACCTTCAGCCTTCTCCTCTCGCATAGGCAGCAATGGTGGTGCGGCGTCCATGGGCGGCAGCGACAGTGCGACAACTGCAGGCAACGTGGGGCCATGAAGGCTGAGGCAGCTATGGGTGGGGCAGCACCGGGGTAGCGCTGGACAAGCCACCGTACTCAACAGGCGATCAGTGACTCAATGGGCTAAGCGTGCTCGGGCCGGCCCGGCCCAACCCCTCTATCGTGCCTAGGTCGGAGGATAAGCACGTGGACTAGTATGGCATGGCACAATGTAACATCCCAAAAAGGGAATTGCTGTATTTTGCGAAAAGTATAAAATATTTTAATTGTTCTTCCCGTGGTCTCAAAAGCTTTGGCATATTTCGAGTTTCTCGAGTTGATTTCTAGCCGAAAGCCTAGTTAATAAAATTCAAAACCTTGGAATCAAGAACCAAGATTTAAAATCAAATTCAGAGAATCCATTTCCTGGAAGTCTTAAATTCAAGTTTTAACACCTTGAATTTTGAATATTCAAGACTAAGAGCTGAAATCAAAATCAATCCTTTCCATTTAATGTTCATATGCAAAAATTTAATTTCTAAAATTCAAGGTTTATCTCTCAATCCTAAAAATGTAATTGTTGGGCTTAAAATTTAAACCAAAATTTCAAATTAAAAACCCAAATAAAAAATTTAAAATATAGAATTATTTCTTAAGATCCCAAAAATCCCCTCTTGGACCCGGCCCACTCTTTTTATTTTTCCCTAGCCGCTTTCTTTCCTCTCCTGGCCGCTCAGCCCATTCCTTCTCCTGGCCTTTGGCCCAAGCCACCCCCTTCTTCCCCATTTCTTCCTTCTCCCACTGCTCACGGCACCACCGCCCAGGCCGACGGCCCCTTGCTTCGGCTAGCCCAACGGCTACAGCCGCCGCGACCTCACCCTGTACGCGCAATCACTACCCTACCACCGGCCTAGCTCCCCCCGTCTCCCCTAGCTTGGCCGCGCGTCGCCTCCCTCTTCCTTCCCGCCGTGCTCAATCCAGCGTCGCCCCCGCTTTTCCTTCTGGCACTCCACATTGATGCTGCCATCAATGGAGCTCGTTCACTCCCCTCCCGTGCCTATAAAGGGTCCCTAGCTTGCCTCCTTCCTCACTTCTCCTTCTCCCTCAAACCGAGCTCAGCTCGGGCTGGCCCCTGCTGTGCCTATAAAGGGTCCCTAGCTTGCCTCCTTCCTCACTTCTCCTTCTCCCTCAAACCGAGCTCAGCTCGGGTTGGCTCTGTGCGCGCCGCCGGCCCTCTCCCCGTTCCGGCCACCTTCGGCAAGCCCGTTCTGATGTGAGCGCGTCGCGGTGTGCGCCCGAGCATCCACCGCCTCCCCTCGCTGTTAATTGGAGTGCCATCGTCCGAGCACGCCGCGCGCACATCTTCTCTGCATCCGGCCGGCCGTCGCAAATTCCGCCGCCACATCTTCCGTGGTCGACCCCGGGCCGATTCCGCGCGGCAAGAGCAGCACCTCCGTCACCCGAAGCCACCCCAGTGGTCGGCCACCGCCCTCCGCCACCCAAGCCTCCTTGCCACGGCGACCCGGCCGCACCACCGCTAGCTCACGTCGCCGGCCCTTCCCGGTCTTCCTCCGACCACCCTAATAGCTCGGGTAAGCTCTTGTGCCTCCGCTAGTGCTCCGGCGCACCTCATTTTCTCCCTTCTCGCATTCGGCCGTCGGCGCCTCTCTTTTCCCTCACCACCGGCCGCCTAGGGCCGCCGCTCACCCGCCTTGGCGCCACCCGGGCCAAAGCCCTGCCACCGGGAGCCTCCTCGTCGTCGGAGCATCCCATTTCACCGATCGCCGCCACCTTCCAGGCCGTTCCCCGCCGGCGACATCGTCCAGCCATGGTGCCACTCCGCCTTCTCTGTCCTGCCACTTCTGCCCTGCTCCTCTATTTTCAGCCGAGCAGTCCCCTCTCTGGTATGACAGGTGGCCCAAGTAGAGAATGGCCTAGCTCATGTGAAGTATGGCATCCTCTCCTTCTTCTAAATCTTGAAGACTTTTATCTGAAAATATTCTTAATTGAGCAAGATAATAAAATAAGATGAAAATGATGAAGTAATTGCAAGATTATAATGAGGGCTTACAATAAAAAACTTATCTGTAATAAATTTCATAATAATAAAGAGTAGCAAAATAACATATAAATTCTTATGTAAGGCTAACACAAAAGAATGCATGTTCTATTTTCAAATAATAAGAAAATCGATAGGGATTCACTGGAGATTGATGTTAGAAATCGAATATATGAGATTAATCGTAAGATCATCTTTTATGAATTAGAGGTAATAGAAGTTGATCCTAGATAGTTAAAGTTTCATATTTAAGGCTTTATAAAGATGATTTAAATACTCTCAAATTTGACGTTCAAGCAAATCGAATATTAACATCACCTTCTATCGAAAGCTCAAGTGGTCGAAACACTATCTTTCACCCGTCGACCTAAACCTATTTATGCAAACTAAGCAAATAGATTTAACAAGGTTTTGCCACATAAAATATTGACCAGAAGATGCTCATCTCTAAAATCATGCCATCTCTCTTATTAGTGCATAAAATAGTCCTTGCCTCACATCCGAATCTCCATACATTATCTTAGAGTTCAAATGTAATAGTTGGAAATAATTAATGTTAAAAGAATTAGCTCCATCGAGGCAATCCCCGTTAATTCATGACTCACTCAACAAAAGGCCGACTATGAAAAATAGATTGGTTAATTAATAACATAACCAACCTTGTCCATAATAATAGTTGGTTAAATGATTAACTCCATACCTTAATTAAGTTATTAAAAATATTGATTCATTAAATTGGCAGTTGCAATCTTAGATAAATAGTGCCACATGAAATATCAAAGTTACACCGAGTATTTAAAATTATACTCATCTCCTGTAAAACTTCCACATCTTAAATCACAAGTTCTGTTTCTCTCTCCTATCTTCGATAACCTCTTTTATCTGTCCATAAGACCGGCCTGACTCATGGAATTTTCTTGATAAATATGAATTATTAAAACGTGAAGGACCGAAATGGCAACAGAGGGGGGGGGGGGTGAATGGTGCCTTTTAAAAATCTCCCCCCAAAGTATTCGCACTAATTTCTTCTCCAATAGCTATAGAAGCTATGAAGCAAGAAATTCGCTTACTGGAAGCTAGAAACAATTCTCCCGATTGACTAAGGATACTCACAAAAGAGGCAAGACCAGATCATAAAAAAAAACTTTCCCTGGAGAACTGACTGAAAAAGATATGTCCGACAAGATCTTTTTAGACTACACAAACCAAAGAGAATTCAGCAAAAAGAGATCATTTGCTGGCTGAAGGTTTGCTGCACACAGACTTAAAGCATAGCTGAAAACAACAGGCAACCAGCCAAGAAACAGTGGAGCAAACAAGCTGAAAACAGCGAAGAAATAGAAGACAAAGTGCTGAAATGCTGCTGAAAACAGAAGGTAGCAAAAGATGCAAAACCGTAGGGAAAAAAGGACTGCAAAGAAGCAGCCGTAGACTGAAAAGAAAAAACAATCTGTTGGCTGAAAACAGATTTTACTGCCAGCTGCAAAGATTGAAGTGCTTTCGGATTAAAGACAGCCAGAGATTTCAGCCACCCGAAAGACACAAAGACTCGGCTTGAAAAATCTGCAGAAGACACTGAGAGCACTGATATTTCTGCCGAACTCAGGGAGACCAAGAAGCAGAACAGATTTTTAGAGAAAGTTTGCAACCAGAAAATTTCGACAAGAGAACTGCAAATAACTCGTTTGCTCTCAGGTATAGCAATACAAAGAATCTTAAGAACATACCCTGTTCAGAGCATTGAGAAACTGCAGCTACTAAAGCCTTCAACTCAAAAAGAAAAGAGCATAGAGAAGAAGAACGGAGCAAACACAAGACAAAGAACTGAAAACACACAAGGATTTCTTTAATAAAAGACAGAGACATGGATGATTAAATGAGTTTTCTCACAACCATCTCACACACCAAGAACACACCCTCAACATCCCCATACGCAATTAGGATTTGAGGAACTCACATAGTAGGAAGAAAATGGGCACTATCTCTGCCTACTACTCCTCACAATACAACAGAAACGTACTCATACATGGAGAGCAAAAACACCAAAACCCTCACACCAACTCTCTCAAGCCATCTCTCTAAATCAAACCCTAGCACTAGAGAGCACCTCTCTATTTATAGCCCTTCATAACGGGTTCACATTTGCTTTGCCCATTAAGTTTTTGCGCTTTACCCACTAACTCTAACCAAATCCACTTCCTTTAGTGCAACTTTGCGTATTCACCAAAACACCCCTCCGCACCTTCCGGGAAGCTTCCTCATTCCTTGCCTTCCAAGCCTCGCAGCCACCTCGAGTCCTCGCCGTCTTCGATACATCCGACCGTTTCGACCTCAGCGCCGCATGTGCCTAGTCTGGTCATCCCGTGCCTCGCCACGACTCCACCTCAATGTCCTGCAGCCATCACAGACAAGAAACAAATCACATAGCACCGCTCAAAATATTATAACCATACATTAGCACCAGAAGAAATACTCAAAGCCCAAACTGATCGAAGCGAAAAAATAAACGACCTAAGAACGTTCGACCTAGTTCGACAAGGTCCGACCGAAGCCAACTGCACCACGCAACGTCTTGGCTCGAACCACTCAAATCAAACTCAAACTTTCGTCAATTACTCATCACATATACGGGGTCACCTCCACATGGTCTCTCAATCTCCCCCTTGATGAGTATATTGACAAACCCAGAAAAAGCGTAAAGTTGAGTTTGAAATTGAAGGAAAGTCAAACATGGTCTAAAGAAAATCAAGGAAGCTTATGACCATGTCGACAAGAGGAACACTAGAGCAAAAAGGATAGTGCAAATTGTTCTCCAAAGCTCCAGAAAGTTCCCAAATGGCTTTTTCTCCGCTATTCTCCCCCTTTTGGCAATAAAATCATCAAGAATGCAAAAGAGAGAATAAGGCATGGTGTTGGATGAAATGGCTGAAGTTTGTTAATTTTAAGCATTTAGAGCTATGAAGATTATCCAAAATAACCATTGGAGTATTACATCAAGCCATAACACATAAGTATGCTATCAAGATCATGACAAAACATGTATAATCAAGCTGAGCCAAATAAGTCATAATCTGAAAATTAATCGAATTGCTTAGCATGTCAAGTCAACCATGATTATAGTCTAGCTAAAGGTATCTAAAGATGATGCAGGCCATGCCAATAATCTAAGTGGAATCAAGAAGCTAGTATTGAGTCAATTTAGAGTGCTACAAGTTCAAGAATGAGACATTTGTTTAAGTACTTGATATTTGTGTAATTAAGCAAATTTAGCACAGTTGACAAATTTTTCTTTTCCAACCAGATTTTTGTTTAGTCATGTGCTATATCTCAAGCCTTATGTGACCACTCCAAGCAATGAGCTTAAGAAGATGATCTTGGTCATCCAAAACTCCCCTTGAGTTCATGCCTAGTGCAATGGCAAGCCGTCTCATGAGAAAGAATTGGTGAGATCAGTTCTTTCGCACAAAAGAGATCTTTTTGCTTTCTTAAAAGGTTGTACTAATGCATGCTTCATCAAGAAACTAGTATAGCTCAATCTAAAGCTCAATAAAGATTCAAGACCCAACTCAGCCTATTTAACATGGCATGAATCATAAAGAGATAACTAAAGAGAGACTAGTCTCAAGAGCTAACATGACATGAATTAGTTCAAGTTGAGCATTTTAATCAACCTTTCATGGCAAATACTTTACTACACATATAAAGCCATGATAAATCTAGCAAGTAAGCACAGATCATGGCAAGATGTAATGCATTGTAAACAAGTCATAACAAGATAATAATCAAGGCTCCATGTAGTTATATTACAAGGCTAAAATGAAAAAATCCAGCTCCCCATCAACATGTGATGCAACCTTTAGTTCAAGTTGAGTTATGACAATATTAAGATCTAGAAGCTCCCAAATGAACTCTCCCTGAACCAAAGCAATAAAACAAGAAGTTGACAAGAAAATCAGAAAAGGCAGTCCTTAAAGCATAGATAAGATATATAGGATACTATGGCTCAGAATGACTCTCATCTACCCCATATGACTCTAGGACTATCAACTGATCATCTAATACACTAAGGAGCAAACATGTACCCTGTCTACCCTATAAGAAGTGAGTGAGCTCAACCTAGTGAGAAGTGAAACAGCTAATAAGCAGCATCCTAGAATCACAAGATGAGAGAAAGAAGTCTAAACAACTAGACAAGAGAAACACTCTAATCTATGCTAGAAGGTCTAACCCAGGTGCACCCGTATGCAATGCAACAGAAAGGAGTAAGAGCATAATAATCAGGATAAAACATGAAGCACAAAATTTCCCCTCACAACAGTCCATAAGGACAAACCACCCCAAGCTCTCCCCGCAAGGCTGAAAACCTAGAACTATCCAAAGGCTTCGTAAAAATGTCAGCCAACTGGTGGCCACTCTCCACAAACTGGAGTATTATGTCACCCTTCTCCACATGGTCTCTAAGGAAGTGATATCTAATATCAATGTGCTTAGTCCGAGAATGCTGCACTGGGTTCTTGGCAATATTAATAGCAGAAGTGTTATCACAAAAGAGTGGAACACTGTCTATGGCTAACCCAAAGTCCCGCAGGGTCGAGACCATCCAAAGTACCTAGCTGCAACAACTGGCGGCAGCAACGTACTCGGCCTCTGCGGTGGACTGTGCAACCCCAGACTGTTTCCTAGAAGACTAAGAAACAAGAGAAGTGCCAATGAATTGGTAGGTGCCAAAAGTGCTCTTCCTATCAATCCTACAGCCAGCAAAGTCTACATCCGAGTAGGCTCTTAAGGAAAGACAGGACGAGGAAGAGTACCAGATACCATAGTCAATGGTAGCTCGAAGGTACGGAAGGATGCGCTTCACCGCCTGGCGGTGAGACACGCGAGGAGAAGCTTGAAAGTGAGCACACAGAAACACGGAGAAGTGTATGTCCGGCCTCGAGGTAGTGAGGTACAAGAGGGAGCCAATCATGTTGCGATGCTCCTTCTGATCAACTGGCTCGCTGTTCTCATCTGGGTCAAGAGAAGCTGTGGATGCCATGGGAGTTGACACTGGCTTGCCATCACTCATGTTAAACCATCTCAGGAGGTCACGAGTGTACTTGCCCTGATGCAAGAAGGTACCCTCCCGAGTGTGCTTGATCTGGAAGCCAAGGAAGAAGGTCAACTCGCCCATCATACTCATCTCAAACTCGGTGCTCATGACATCCGAGAACTGTGAAACAAGAGTATGAGAAGAGCCGCCAAAGATGATGTCATCCACATAAATCTGGACGAGCAGAAGATCAGTGCCATGCCTACGAATGAACAAGGTCTTATCTACCTTACCCATCTCAAAACCATGACTCAACAAATAGGACTTAAGCCTCTCATACCAAACTCTAGGGGCCTGCTTAAGTCCATACAAGGCTTTGGAAAGCTTGTAGACATGGTTGGGTATTTGGGGTTCTCGAAACCTGGAGGCTGTCTCACATAGACATCTTCCTCAATAAACCCATTGAGGAAGGCACTCTTGATATCCATCTGGTAAAACTTGAAACCTTTAGAAGCTGCGAAAGAAAGCAGAATTCTAATGGCCTCAAGTCTAGCTACAGGGGTAAAGGTCTCCTCAAAATCTAGACCCTCAACTTGAGAGAAGTCCTGAGCTACCAGTCTAGCCTTGTTCCGAATGGCAACCCCATCCTCACTCTGCTTGTTCTTTAACACCTACTTAGTCCCAATGACATTGTGACCTCGGGGGGGCTCAACAAGCGACCGGACCTTGTTTCTCTTGAAATTTTCTAACTCCTCATGCATGGCATTGACCAAGACTCATCAGAAAGAGCATGACAAACTGATAAGAACATGTACCCTGTGGATACAACCATATTTGCTATACTTGTTGTTCCAATTACAAGAGCTCCTACGCATCACTTAAATTATGAGGTGAGCTCGTTTCAAAGAGATTTTACTTTATTTGATAAAGAACTTATGATATTACATAATGAGAGTTTGTTGCGTTTGTTATCATGTACCAAGATTTATGATCAAGATCATGCAATACGTGACACTACACATATGTTAAAACCGAGGACGGTTTTCATCAAGAAGGGAGGATGATGTGACCACGTCACCAACACGTCACGACCATTGCGCCAATATCAAAATTGAACTAAAGGTGAATTCGTTTCTTCAACTTCAACACATTTTAAATGAGAATATGATGCTACCTAATGATGAATATATATATATTTGTAGCACCACATCACTTTGGAACCAATTGAAGCAAGGGTTCAAGTGGGCGAGTTTTGGAATCCAATTCGGCCTCGGATCAATTCGGATTCAGCATGACAAGCCAACTTCAAACGGCCATAACTTTTGATCCAGAAGGCTTCTTGGGGCCCGTGAGTTCGTTGGAAAGCTCTTGGAGTCTACTTTCAGATGGATCTGGTCTCACCTCCAAATTCCGCTCGAGTAGATTAGAAACTGCAAAACAAGTCACGTTGCTTTTCCAGTCCGAGTCAAAGTGGGCCGAGGGCCTTGTAACTTGGGCTATTTGGGCCGGGACTGTTCACATGAACAGTACCATGGCTGCGTGAACAGTAACTATGAATAGTACCACATCCCTTTTCATTAGATAAGTGTGGCTTCCCCCTCCCCTATTTAAGGAGGTCACACACCTTTAGTTTTCCTTGGGTTTTTCTTAAGAGATTATTCTGCTTAGTAGTTTCACCGCATGTTCGGTTGAGGAACCCCAACTTGTGAACTTAAATATTATTCACAATTTCAGATTGCATCTTAAACTCTCTTGCTTGTGTTCTTGATTCGCTTGCAGGAGATAGCCTTCTTGGCGAGGTCAACCGTGTTCAACACGGTTGATAACCAACGGAGCGATGGTGTAGTGATTGCGAGGGTTCGATCTGTTTTGGTCGGAGCCTTTGGATCATCAACGTCGAGATCTCCACAATCGACTTATCAGTACCTCTCGGAAGATCGGGCCATCGTCACATCACAAACGTCCTTGGGCTCGAATGAGGCAACAAAGGCAGAATAGAGACAGAAATGTGACATACCAGACTTTGAGCGAGTGACACGCTCAAAGAGATCTCCAATCATCTGCTCGAAAGGATGGTCTTTCTGGATATGTCGAGGAGGTCCTGGGTGAGATGAAGAAGTGGCCTCTACCTCATGAGCTGACAAGGTAGGAACAGAGCCACTAGCTCCAGAGGAAGCAGAAGGCATGGGCTGATCACCTGGAGGTGCAGTGGAAGAAGGCACCTCAAGGGGAGGATGATGAATTGGATCCGGTAGATAACCCTCATCTCCATCATCCTCATCATCCACAAACTAAAGCCTTCAACTCAAAAAGAAAAGAGCACAGAGAAGAAGAACGGAGCAAACACAAGACAAAGAACTGAAAACACACAAGGATTTCTTTAATAAAAGACAGAGACATGGATGATTAAATGAGTTTTCTTACAACCATCTCACACACCAAGAACACACACTCAACATCCCCATACGCAATTAGGATTTGAGGAACTCACATAGTAGGAAGAAAATGGGCACTATCTCTGCCTACTACTCACACTACAACAGAAACATACTCATACATGGAGAGCAAAAACACCAAAACCCTCACACCAACTCTCTCAAGCCATCTCTCTAAATCACACCCTAGCACTAGAGAGCACCTCTCTATTTATAGCCCTTCATAATGGGTTCACATTTGCTTTGCCCATTAAGCTTTTGCGCTTTACCCACTAACTCTAACCAAATCCACTTCCTTTAGTGCAGCTTTGCGTATTCACCAAAACGCCCTCCTGCACCTTCCGGGAAGCTTCCTCATTCCTTGCCTTCCAAGTCTCACAGCCACCTCGAGTCCTCGCCGTCTTCGACACATCCGACCGATTCGACCTCAGCACCGCTTGTGCCTAGTCCGGTCATCCCGTGCCTCGCCATGACTCCGCCTCGATGTCCTACAGCCATCACAGACAAAAAACAAATCACATAGCACCGCTCAAAATATTGTAACCATACATTAGCACTAGAAGAAATACTCAAAGCCCAAACTGATTGAAGCGAAAAAAATAAACGACCTAAGCACGTTCGACCTAGTTCGACAAGGTCCGACCGAAGCCAACTGCACCACGCAACGTCTTGGCTTGAACCACTCAAATCAAACTCAAACTTTCATCAATTACTCATCACACATACGGGGTCACCTCCACATGGTCTCTCAAAAAGAAAGTCATCAAGCAAAAGATTGAGCCTCATCTTTTTCCCAATCGGCAATGGTTGGCCACCCTCTTGTCCAAAGTAGATAATTCCTATAGATACCTCTTCACTTTGTCCCTCATGATTTTATAATTTTCCCTCACGGTAAAGCTATTCATACAACCCGTTGTCTTGATCAAAATCCAGCTACCGCAGTGTTTGCTGCACACTAATCCGAATCATCCTGCTACTCGCAAATCTTAATAAATGTCTAATTTAACTTTAATTGGGCTTTTGAAAGTATTTGGACTTATTTGGTCCTTCCTTTTCTTTGTTGCATGTTAGAATCTGAAGACTTGTCGAGGCGACACACTCGAACAGGATCAAAACTTGGGTAAAAGCGAGGACCCGTAAATTAAGATTACTGACTGAGAAGGCTTTGGATTAGATCAAGGCCATGGTAAATCAAGAAAGGCAAGTCATCACTTTGATCATATTGATCCCACATTTTATGCAAATTTATGTTCCTTTAACTTATCAACTTGCATGCCTAATTTAATATGCAAATGTATGTCAAAACATAAGGTAGCTACATGCCCATTTGCTGTTGTATTAAATTTATTATGGCATTCCTTGACACTTGAATCACTTAATCCTTGTCACCTTAGATATTAATGATAATCTTTACTAGCTATAGATTACATTAAAATGCTATGCTAGTCCGATCCAGGGTGCTAATTGCCCTGATCATCGATCTTTGAAAACATAAGAACTTGATTTGGGACAGTCATGGGATGTACTACAACTGTTTTATGCTTCTCAAAACCCTAAAAATCTGCTATACCTGTCTGGGAGGTTGGTGAGAGTGGATGGTGCCGATGTCGTACGAGAACAAGTGGTTTGTGGTAAGAACCGTCTGGACAAATTAAGGACTGAATCTGGTACTTACCTCCTTGTGTAAAACAGTACAACCAAAAGTCTATATGGGTACGACCTAGCTAATTAACTTGCAAAGGTTTAGTTTAGATATCACCACAGAAAGTGGGTGCCAGGACATACTGGTTTACTCATAGTGGGATACAGGGACCGACTGTACCCATACAGCGCAAGAGGGGGCATCTGATTGTGGCGGATAGAACCCTTCAGCGGTGAAACCTCAGCGGGGTGGTATCTAGCTAGATCGGAGTAAGATAAAGGCTTTGTGATAAATCATCTGGGTCTCATGCCTAAGGAAGCATGTTGGCTATTAAGATGACTTATCTCTTGTGGTGAAAGTGTACAACCTCTGCAGAGTGTAAAACTGTTCGAGCAGCTGTGCCCACGGTCAAGGGCGGACATGGGAACCTACTTGAGTTAGTTCAATTTCCAAAAATATTTGTGGTGGGATAAAACCTATCAGAGGGATGTACTCTGACCTTGAATTTTCCTGGGGGGATGTACTCCAGCGGCGAAAACTAGCATTGGTAGAGGTGATCATGCACTGTAAAACGTGGATGTAACCTACACTACAATTAATATCGCATTCTCACAATCAATTTCATATAATCTGCTTCAGTTAAAAAGTGCTAAGTCTCAGGAGTTTTCCTTACTTATTGTAATTCCAAAGCAAGGCATTTAGCAAACAAAAGAACCTCAAACCTCTCTTGACAGCTTTGCATCTATTATTATTGCATCCTGTGTGGTGGCTTGCTGAGTACCGTCATACTCACTCTTGCTTATTTACCATTACCTAGTCAGAAATAACAGGAATGTCAAGCCTTGCGATGCTAAAAAGGGGTCGACAGAGCTGGAAGACGAAGAGGCCCTGGACTAGGTTGTGCACCCAGTTGGCTGCCTGTGGGCAAGTCATGTGGGTCCCATTTGTGTGAAGTTTTCGCTGCGGCATTTTATCGTTTTCGACCTAACCGGCCCATGAGTAAGAATTACTGTATTATTTACGCTTCCGCATGTTATGTTTGTGGTATACAGTAATGTCACTATGAGCACTATCTACTGATCCAGGGAATAGTGCGGTGGAATCACAAAGGATCTGGGTTTGTTAACCTGGTGTCCGACACACAGTAACTTCTTCGGGCCAGCCATGCTGGGTATAAATTGGGCCGTACCCTATCTGGGCCCATGCCGGGCTGTGCCGGATGGCCCATTTAGCCAGGTCTTCCACAAGGTTGAGATAAAAAAGTGTGCAAGAGGGAAATTGCATTTCTTGATCTCATGCAACAAGTATCAGTGGATGTGAAGTATGATCCCATGCAACAAGCATTAGGGCAAAAGAATGCTGAAGAATTCACTTTTCACATTATTTGTATGTACTATGTGCTTATTGAATGCTTCATATTGCAGGCCTAAATCACATATTTTGGGAGGTACTCAGTGAGCAACCAAACTGTTTTTTTGAAGCATAACAACAGAATTGATGAGATGCCTTCTGAAATGTTTCCATTCTATTTGGTTGCATCTTAATTTATAACTTTTTCTCATGTGTGACAGCTCTGGACACTTTTCATTCTGCAAAGCTCGTTCTTACATTTACTAATCCGACAAAAAATGTCTTGAAACATGTGTACTCAAATAGCTTGGCTGTCATCCACAACTCCATATAACTAGTTGATGACAATCAAACTGTGCCAAGAAATAGCTTTTAGATGCTCATTGAAGATAGAAGTTATGTTGGACGATGAATAGGAAAAAGTAACAGTGAACTATAGCCTGTCTGGCACTGACAGAGTTTCTTCAGTTTGCATCTGGTAAGCCAGAATCAAAAGGCTACTGTTGTGCTACACCAAACTATCAAAGAGCATGATAACTTATATGTTCAAGTGGACAACGCTTCTCATATCGCTGACGACCATTTGATCATTAACCTGGTCAGTGGTCTTGCTGGTATCTCCTACGCGATCAACAGCAATTAACAATCACGGGGACCGCTCTTTGGCAAGCTCTTATTTGTCTTCTGGTTCATTGTTCACTTGCACACATTCCTCAAGGGTCTCATGGATAGGCAAAACCACACACCAAACATTGTTTGTCATACCTCCTTGCTTCATCTTCTCTAGTTCTCCTTGTAGTGAATTTGGATTGATCCAATCACCACCCGTGTAACTGCCCAGATGTGCAAACATGTGGCATCAACTGCTAGGAAAAGCAGGAGATTGTAGAGACACAGAAAAAATACCATGAATTGTGTTTCTTAGAATACAAAAATGCCACTGCCTCCAATTGTATTTTGAGAGGTGCTTCAATACTTTCCTCAAAGTGACTTACATAACTTTTAAAGTAGAACTGAATGGTGGATAGTGATTACTTACCCCTTCATATGCTTTGAGATTAGTGCTATTTTTTAATACTATTGTATTTTAAGTTATAAGGCAGTGGCTTTGTTTACAGCTACGTACAAATCAGAGGATATTGCTTATCAGAAAGTTACTTGTGTTGATATGTATTCTTTTGTTGATAAGTTGTACTATTTTGTTGGGAGTGGCTGACAATGTCAAGGAATTTTGTATTTTATGGAAGACACGAAAATATATTAATTTGCATTCTTTCAATGTTCATCCATTTTTTCAATCTTATGTCAGTATGTATGTTGGAAATATTTAAAATATATTATTCTTTATTTACATAAGTAAGCCAGTACTAAAGGTTCAAACTAATTGATGTATGATTTATTTACATAAGAAATGTTGTACTACATAAATTATGGGCTGTAGGAAAAAAAAGAGGATCCAAGGATAGCATATGTAGTGGTTAGTAATGCAAAAGTAACTTCAAGGAAAGGCAGACCCATCATTTTTTTTGCAGATAAGATCCTTGTGTCCATGAATGCTAACATTAAATGACTAACATTTTGGTATGTAAATGCTGAACTATATTTAAGATTCATATAAACTAAAAGAATAGTAAATTATTGTAAGTATTATCACAAGTTATTGTACATTTTTCCATCATTATACAGGTCCATTTGTTGCTAAGCAATTTTATATTCTCCACATTCAGATGTTTGTAGAGATAAAAAAACAGCAACGCTGTATGCATGGAAGATTCTTATTTTCTTCCACATAATCTCGCCATTGCTGTCAAATGTTCCATCGCAATTACAATGAGGATGTTGATCTTGTGAACTTGATCCAATGCCTTATGTTCTGCTTGCACCAATTGGACCAACCCGAAGGAGCTAGCAAGACGCACTTTAGCTTGAAGGAAACCTTGGGCTTGCAATCGCCAGAGTAAGTACTTTATTTAAGGAGATAGCTCTACTCTTTTGGAATTAGAAGAGTGGTAGGTGGTGGTGAGCTAAATCAGGAAAGGGTAGTCTACTCCAATAATTCTTATTGATGAACATAATTGGTTTCCTCCAAAGTCTCATTGCCACTAAGTCACTCTCTATCTCCATAGTGAATCTTCGGAACACCAAAAATGTTAGTTCATGTTTTTCGACTTGGAGATAATGTTCTACAAGGAATCATATCTTAATCCTACTTCACTAGAGGAGAACTAGTGGGGCACTATATAAAGCCATGAGGGTGGCTATAGAAAACACAAGCAAACCACAAACTAACTCATTCAAAGCATCAGATTCTTGTATATGGTAAGCATTTTATGGTCTTAAAAGATTTGAGAGGGTTGTGAGAGAGCAACAATCCTTTATACTCTTTTGAATTGTGCTTAATGAATTTACGGTCGGTTTGGCCAAATCTTTCTCTCTCATTGTGGCTACTTCATCGCTGTTATTTTCAGTTCTCTCTATGAGATTCATTTACTTCATTCTTGAGATCGTGCATGCTCATACCATATCTTACAAAATCTAATCCAATCCAGAGGCTGTTGCGCATAAGAAGGGGTATTAGAGTATAACAAGTGGTATCAGAGTTAAGACCAGATTAATCTGATTTGTGAAAAGGTCAATAGAGTGTCAAGAAGCATACGATCAATATCAACATCCATGATGTGGAGTCTAGCAGAGAATTTGATGATTGAGGAAATTTCAGCGTGTGGCAATGCATGGTCAAGAATGTCCTTGTCTAACAAGGCATAATTGATGCTCTTGAAGTGGACAAACAAAAAATGACATCCAAAGAAGACTAGAAGGTGATGAAGCGAAAGGTTGTCGGTATAATCTATTATGTCTATTCGATGAGGTAAAGTACTCGATGATCAAGGAAAACTCACCGAATAAATTATAGAGTAGCTTAGAAGAATTGTATATGACAAAGTCACTGACAAACTGGTAGGTGCTAAAGCGATAATTGTATAGGTTGCGCATGGAAGAAGGCGCATAGTTTGTTGACCATCTCAATGCATTTAATAAGCTTATTACACAGCTGACTAATGTGGATGAGAAAATTGAGGAGGACGATAAGGTCGTCATATTGGCGTCATCTCTACCACCATTATAGGAGCAATTAGTGATGAATATTCTCGTAAAAAAACACTGTTGACTTCAATGAAGTAATTGCATATCAATTAGACACAGAGTCCTTGAAAAAGTCATAGGAATCTTTGTCCTCACGTGATCAAGTATTGGCTGTTGTAGGTATTGCAGACAAGAGCAAAAGTCATAGGAAGAAGAAGGGCAAGAGCAAGGGCACACATGTATGTTATCTATGTGATGAGGAAGGTTATACGATAAAAGACTATCCAGTTTGAAGAGAATCAAGGGTACATGCTCAGTGACAGTACCAAAGATGATTCAGATGTAGTAGTTATCAGTCAATTAGGTACTTCTCATGGATGGGTATTAGATTCATATTATTACTTTCATATATGTTCAAAAAAGGAGATGTTCAATGAAGGATCTCTACATCCAGTACATGGAACTATTCACTTGGCAAATTGCAAGGAGTATGCAGTTGTTGAGGTGAGAACGGTTACATGGAGATATATGATGAAGCACATCACACACTAACGGGAGTTTGGTATGTTCCCAGGTTAAAGAGGAATCTAATATCTATGAGGTTGCTTGAACTCGAAGGTTATGAGGTATCACTTTGAAGTAGAGTCATACGAATTATTTGCAAAGGGCAGGTAATCATAAAAAGTATCTATAGTAATAGAATATATTGATTGAGGTAAACCTAAAGGAAGGGTAGCCAAGGGGAGATCGGTATAAATACCGGCTGGGAGAAGGAAATTATTTTGTCAATGGTAGGTACTCAGATCTTATTTGTAGTTATGTACAAAACTGCAAAGATAATTGCAAACTTTGGCAATCGCAAAGGTGAAGGTGTGAGATGTTGGAAGAAGAAAGACGTGATGAGACCAACCGCACGGTACCGACTAAAGAATCTAGACCCGTCATTATGAGTTAATAGTATGTTTTGGTAATTAATGGTAATCATATTATGTGACTAATATTTTTATTGAGTTAGATGAATAAATTATGTTCCATGATGATGAAGATTTGGATGGCTTCATGTGTTGATTGTCATCAAGTCAAGCAAAGGATATCATGTGTTGATGGCTAAAATCAAGGATTTGAACTTGGAGTGAAGTTGTTCGTCATCAAGCTTCAAGAGGTTGTGCAAGGTAAAGGTATAACTAGCATATGCTAAGTATGTGTTTCCTAGTTGTTTTTCCAGTCTTAATGTTTGGGGAAAGACCGGGTTGCTAGTGTAGGTTGCCGTACTATTAAGAGAGATCTTGACTAGTTGATTGAGTGTGTCATGTATTGATAGCTCATTTTGTTTGCTCTAGCTCTCCGTTGCATAACGCTATCATTTGCAAATATGTTTTGTAAATAGTGAATGCTCCCGCATAATCTTTGTAACATGTAACTTAAGTTTGCGAATGTGTTTTACAAATGGAGAGTCCATGTCCCTAATCCTTATGGCATGATTTTAATGTGTGCGAATGTATTTTGCAAGTTGTTGTGAATCATGCTTTGACTTTTGTTTGCATGGTATTATGATTTGCGAATGTGTTTTGTAAATTTATCGAAGTACATGCACTCTGTCTTTGCTGAAAAATGCAAGGCGATATGACTGGCTTTGTGAGAGCAGTTGGACCGGCCATGTGGTATGACCGTCCTGTGAGTGGTGGTATAACCGGGCAATCTAACCTGTCATTTGTTGGTGGTCTGACTAGCCACGGTTTGATCGACTCATGTTGGGCGGTTAGACCGACAGGCAGTTTGGCTAGCTCCATGAGAGCAGTATGCTCGGACCATTACGATATGACTGGGTATTTGTTGCCAGTAGTATTTTTCATAGAGCACTATTTTGGAAAACGGCCAGGTGGTCTAACTAGCCTTCATAGCGGTTGGTCCAGCCTAAGTGGTTGGACCAGCCCCTATGAGGGCGGTCTAACTAGTAGCACTGTAACAGCTAGTTTTTAGCCATTGCAGAGGAGGCAGTAGTAGCGACCATTAGTTGATGGTAATACTAGTAAAATAGCTAATTTTGCTAATTTCTTGCTCCAACAGCTAGTTTCTTAGTGTGGGGTAGAAATACCCCCTTGTGGTCTATTGGGGACAAGAATGCTAGTGCACTATTCTTCTTCCTTGAGCTAAGAGCAAGCTCTCTCACCTTTTATGTGCATGTGTTATACTTAGTGAGTTTGGAGAGGAAAATCTTTATGCATGTGTTACACTTGGTTGTGGATTTCGTATCTTTTCAGCTTTGGCACTTGATTAGTTCAAGTGACCATCTCCGACTTGTTACTCTTGAAAATTGCCGACTCTTAGACAACATGGAGGCGTTGTGGTCTGGTGATCTTTTAAAGAAATTTGTGAGAAGGCCTGGTGTGTTGTGAGTGGTGTGGTGTGGTGCTTGCCATCTCTAGAGTGGAGAAGAGCAACCCTAGTGGAATTGAGATGCTTGGCTTAATTCGGTTGGCTTTACCACAACATGGATTAGAAAACATGGGCAAGTTTCTGAACACTACGATAAAACATCATGTGTCAATTGTGGTTTGCTTCCTTATATATGCTCATTTACACACTTGTGGTTTGCTTCCTTGTACTCATTTACATTCTTACAATTACATTCTTAGAATTAAATTATTTACTTGTCATCTTAGTGTTACAAACCTTAACATAGACTTATGATGTTGGTACACTTAGGTGAAACTAAATGATTTAGGCTTTAATTGTGCAAAACCAATTTGATTTACGCTTCCACATATAAACTTAGTTTTAGCCAAATAGAATTTGTAAAAACATCTATTCAGCCCCCTCTAGTCGGCCTCTTCGACCTTACACCGACGAGTAGGTAAAGCTCAGAGGCAGTACAAACGTATAGCATGGAGGGTTATAGAAACAAGAGGTGTGGTTAACCAAACCACACAACCAAAAAGCTCTCAGGTGAAATGTCCGGGCGAAGTCCAAATTCTGACTTGTACATTACGATGATGTGCATAAGCCCATATGCTAGGGGCACTCCCAAAGGTGGGAGAAAAAAACAAAAAAAAAGATAAAGAATAAAAAAGGTGGAGCTAACTTGGAGAAAATTCTTGGAGGTGCACAGTAACTTCAACGGATAAGACTTAATGTAGAGATTGTTGAGTAAGGTGACTCATATCTTAACCTACTAGGACTTTGAGATGTGTGCTATAAAGACTCCTAACCTAATAGGATTTCTGCTTCACTATAAAGAAGGATTAGTGGGGCATTATATAAAGCCATGAGGGTGGCTATATAGATAATACAAGCAAGGCACAAACCAACTCATCTAAAATATAAGAGGTCCATGAGCGGATCATAGTCTAGGTTATTTTTAGCACTAGATTCTTGTATAGGGTAAAGATCCAATGGTCCTAAAATGTTTGAGAAAATTGTGAGAGAGCCACAATGTGCTGAACTCTTTTGAGATTGTGCTTAAAGAAGTTATGGTCGACTTCACAAAATCTCTCTCTCATCATGATTGTTTTGTCGCTCTTATTTTCGATTCTCTATAAGATTCGTGTATTTTATTCTTGAGACCATGCACACTTGATATGGTCTCCAGTGCATTACTGATTTTATTTGTGTTCCTTTAAATTCATGCACACAGGTTGAGCTATCGGTCGTGGAAGGAGAAATCCTAGAGCGGCTGGGGAAGAAACGTATGGTTTCTATTGAGCATGCACTTGTGCATGGAGGGGCGCTGGATCGGCCGCGGGAGAAAGCGTGTGCGGCGCATGGGCCGGCTAGTGTGCGGCGTTGGCCGGTGCGGTGCATGGATCGGACACGTGCAGGGCGTAGGAGACCGAGCAGTAGGCCGCCGTCGCGCGTGGAGACTTTGCATGAGGGGTTGGGCGAGCCAAAAACGGAGCGTGTGGCGCATGCATGTGAGACAGGAGAGAAAGGAAGGAACCTGTTGTGGTTACAGACCAAACAGAGAGAGAGTATGGTAGTGGAGAGTTAGGTGAGTAATGGCTTAGGGTTTCTCCCCATGGCCTGTGTTGTATATATATGTCCACATGGGGAGTGCTTTTACAATTATACCCTTACATCCGAGTATTCCCCTCAAGGGCACTCATGTCATTACACATGTCCCATTTTGGGCCTTATATTCCTCTAACAGGCCTGCTGGGCTTAGGTGGGGGCCACCCCTACAATAGGAGCCTCTCATGGTGAAGGGCTTCACGGGCCGAAGCCATGTCGCCGATTCCTTTGGCCTCCTCCGTCCCTGCGGCCTGCGAGCTCCTTAGATGGTTGGCAGAGCCTTATTTGCTGGTATTTTACTAGACCCGCGGCGGAGGTGCGATGACGGATGTGTTGGCCAGGTCGAATGCATCGGCAGAGATAGGCGAAGCGGGCCCCAAAGTCGTCGCGCGAGCGCCAAGTGGCAGCGGACTCCGACGTCGAGCGCTCTTGATTGGTAAATGACCACCGGCCTGCATGACGAGACTTGGTTGACGCGGCGTGAGACTTGAGGCGGCGGCGTGGCCATACTGTGTTGTGACGTTCCTTGTTCTGCCGTCCACGTGGCGAAACATGCTTAGCGCGGCACGGGGCTTGAGCTTCCTCCGGTTGGGCTCCTGCTAGTTGGGCTCCTGCCGGTTGAGCTCCTCCGCTGATCGGGTATATATATTCTGCTGGTGTTGCGTTGTACCTGCATTGTACAGTCGGATAGATGGCCTCTTGCTCACGCACCGCGCTCCCATACGGAAATGGCAAGGTTTGACCTGTTCTAGTAGACAGATATGCTTGAGTTCATCTGCGTCCGCTGATTGTGCCAATTGGCGCTATCATCAGGGAATGTTGATGCACTGAAGCTTATCTGTCTATGAGAATCCGTCAAAACCTGCCGTAAATCAACCCCCGCGTTCCCAACATACAGGAAACCCACGCGGCTGGATCCCCGCCGGTTTAGGCTATGAGGTTGTCGCGTGGACTCTGAAGCCGAAGTGGCCGCCTGCGCTGCTCCCACGGCTCGAGGGCAGCAATTGGGTGCATTGTGGGTAGACCGGCGTTCGCTCGCCTTCACCCTCTGCTTCGCCCGAAACGTCTACCGAGGGGACGCCTGATTGCTAACATGCGGGGCTGAGTCGGGGGCCCAGCTGGATCCCAGAAATGTAGGTGGCGTCGAGGCAAGGTACTCCCTTGCGAAGGTGGGGCCGGGAGCGACACCGGTCTTGTTGCCGAGGCAGAGCTCCCGTCGAGGCTGCTTGGCCCGTGGTGGCTTGCTGTTACACCCCGGCGCAGGGCCAAGGCATGGGGTCGAGCCGAGGTGGAGGGCGGAGTTTCTCCGCTATAGCGGGGACTCGCTCGTCTTAAGCTGTCAAGTCGACGCGGCCCTGGTGAGGCAGACTTCGCACCCCAGACTCCCCTGGGTGCGGGGTGGTTGCGGCTTCGCGGACCGGTAGTGCGCTTTAATGACTCCTGGAATCGCACCGACCTCTGAGCTATTGTCAGGACCCAGATTTTACAATCCGGATTCCTCTGTGATTCCACCGCACTATTCTCTGGATCAGTAGATAGTGCTCACAGATTACAGTTCTAAATATCAAAGTACATACCTTACGGGCGTAAATATAATAGTAGACTTACTCATGGGCGATTAGGCGAAATCGATGAATTGCAGCGGCGGAAGAGCGAAACACAGGTGGGACCTTCAGGACATGCCCACAGGCAGCCAACTGGAGGTTCACGACCTAGCCCTTGACGATTTCATCTTCTTCTCCATCATGACCAAAAGTATTGCTGAAGTGTAGTGATCTGATTCCTGATTCTGGATTTGTTGTGAAAGCGAGTGTGAGCACAAACCACCGTGCTCCGCGAGCCAATACACAGAATGCAAATAAATAGTATGCATGGCTTATCAAAGGAGAGGCTCGAATTATTTTATTTGCCATAAATTGCTTTTAGTAGCATTATTATTATTATTTAATCATAGTGTTATTGTTGTTGCCTAAACTCCACACAGCGATTGCCATAATTGACTTAATCCACCGAAAATATACTTTCTTTATTGATTGTTGTATAAGACTCCAAACAGCGAGTGACATCATTTCATTAAACCACCGAACACACACTTTATATATTGAGTGCTGTCTAAAACTCCAAATAGCGAGTGACTTTACATATCATGCGGAAGCATAAATATAACAGTAGACTTACTCATGGGCCGATTAGGCCAAAATCAATAAATTGCAGCAGCGGAAGAACGAAGCACATAGGTGGGACCTTCAGGACATGCCCACAGGCAGCCAACTGGAGGTTCGCGACCTAGCTCTTGACATCTTCATCTTCTTCGCCATTATGATCCAAAAGTATTGTAGAAGTGTAGTGATCTGATTCCTGATTCTGGTTTTGTGGGGGAAAGCGAATATGAGCACAAACCACCGTGGTCGCGAGCCAACACACAAGATGCAATTAAATAGTATGCACAGCTTATCAAAGGAGAGGCTTGGGTTATTTTATTTGCCAAAAATCGCTTTTAGTAGCATTATTATTATTATTAAATCATAGTGTTATTAATTCT
Organism: Dendrocalamus sinicus; assembly: GCA_036346575.1. NCBI lineage: Eukaryota > Viridiplantae > Streptophyta > Magnoliopsida > Poales > Poaceae > Dendrocalamus > Dendrocalamus sinicus. The sequence continues at coordinate 254,906 of JAYEVI010000328.1, read as the reverse complement.
ACCTAAAACTCCACACGGCGATTGCCATAATTGACTTAATCCACCAAAGACACACTTTCCTTACTGATTGCTGTCTAAGACTCCAAACAGCGAGTGTCATCATTTACTTAATCCACCGAATATGCTCCTTCTTTAATTGATTGCTGTCTAAGACTCCAAACAGTGAGTGACATCATTTAATTAATCCACCGATCATATACTCTCTATACTGGTGGCTGTCTAAAACTCCAAACATCGAATGGCATCATTTAGTTAATCCACCGAATTCACATTTTTGATATTGAGTGCTGTCTAAAACTCCAAATAGTGAATATCATCAATTATACAATCCACCAATATCTTTTGTATTCTAAATTCCTAATAATCCAATCTTGTAATTTCTATTCATCAACTCTTCATCTCTAAATTCCAATGATTAACTAACACCATTGATTTTAAATTCACCGAAATCATTCATATTCAAACCTTTTGTTATTGATCCAAAACCATAATTCATTCTTCTAATAATCAATCTCATTTTTCATTATCTATCACTAACTAATTCACTAATATACCTCCACCAAATACATCAATGATCAAATCTACGACTCACTAGTATACATCCACCGAGAATATACTTTATCAAGATTATAACCCACTACTTGTTATGATTCCTCCAATATTCTCAGAAATTCAATTCATCTATCTAGTGTTTAATCCAATCCTATTAATTCCCATTATCGCCAATTTCTTCCAAGAATTTATATTAATCATCAATGTAGTAATCCAGCAATTACCTTTGCACTCCCTAATTCTCCAAAAATCATTTAGATCATCTATCTAGCCTATATATTCATTTAGGCTCCACCAATTTATTTCTCCCAGAATCCACACTATCATTCTCACCACTATGATTGACATGAATCCACCAACATCTTTATGTGTTTACTGCAAACATCCCTTTCCTTTGCTCACGACTCTATTTATTCCTACCATATTTTATTTTGCAAGAATAGATGTGTCATTATTCGAAATACAATACATAAAAATTTCCTTAGACCTAGCAAATTTGCACAAAAACATAGTGTGTAAAGGAATGCAATAATAATAGCGATCCAGATTCCATCCACCGTTACATGGCATCCGCACCATATGCTATCCTTTCAGCGTTATAACCGCTTACATTACCACTGGGACGACACCCAGGACAACTCAAATCAGGGCTTTCCACTGCCCTTCCACATTTCCATTCCCACCCACAAAGTTTTTAAAATAGAACTATATCTGGTTAAGTTCCCATGTCCGCCCTTGACCGTGGGCACGGCTATTCGAATAGTTTTGACTTTGCAGAGTTTGTACACTTTCACCACAAGAGACAGTCAACCCGTTGCCCACACGATTCCTTAGTCATGTGGTTGAGCAGACCATCACAGTGACTTTTCCATCATTTCACCCTATGGGTCGCTCCCACTTGTGGTGGGTCCCATACGTTGTGCGGGATGTTCTCCTTCTGAACGTCTAGCAGCTGGCTACTCCCCTGCTAGCCCGCCACAGCAGAACTTCACCCTCTACGAGTGTCCCATTCAAGCCGTCACACAGACAGCCGCTTGCACTATCTCACCACCCTCTCTGTGAGGATGACTTTGAGTCAGTAAATCTACTAAGCCAAGTTGTACTTTACAGACTTGTGGTTGTACTGTTTTACATAGGAGGTCATGACAAGATTCAGTCCTTAGTGGTATCTGGGTGGTTCTACCACTATCCACTTTGTGCTTCCACTGCACCACCACATACACACCCTCGAACCATCCGCCCAGATATTTAAGCAAGTTGGGGATTTTGGAAATATAAAATAATCATAGCCAACATATACTAGTCATTACCACCATGACTGCCCAACCAAATCTTCTCATGATTAAAGTGATGCTTGGGCGTTCTCGCGCCCATGAATACCTAAGCGATACTAAGCATGGCATATAAATTACGGACTTATTTTCGAAAGGTTACTATTATAATTTTGCTAGGGCGACAAGGTTCACACATTCAGATATTCCAAAGGAGGTGTAATATTATTCAATGCAACCAATGGGCATATATCTAGAAACTTAAATTAACATGTATTTGCATATAAAGTAACATCATGCAATTTGATAATTTAAACAAAAATAGTTTGCATAAAATGTAGGTTCAACATGATCAAAGTATTGACTCGCCTGGCACGGTTTACCGCTGACTTGAGCTCGCACGATGCTTTCTCTTGAGCTTCGACTCTTTAACTTCATTTTGCTCTGACCACGCTGGATCCGTGAAATCTTCAAGACTCCGGTTTCTAATTACGCGACAAACGACTGAATCCATATAGAAGCAAATAACTCAAGAGATCCAAATAAATCCGAATAAACTCAATTTAGCTTTATCATGAGTTAATGGGTGATTTGGGTTATTTGAGGTAAGGTCGATGGTAGAATATGATGATTTGACCTTTTATTAACAATTTCTTTTATTATTTTGGTACTTATCAAGGAAGTTCCATGAGCTAGGTTAAACCTAGGTTTCAGTGTACAAGATTTAATTAATAGTACTATCATTATCTTGCCTATACTTTAGCTACTATTAGGCTTAGCTTTATTTCTAATTTTAGTTTAAATTTATTTATCTCTCAAGGCTTGTCATACGGGTTCATATATTAATATAGCTACTTAATTAAATCTACCAAGGAGATTTGTTTAATGATGGTATGTTAAATGTTAGTGCATATATTACAATTAAGGCTAATCTTTTTAAATATTTAACCAAAGCCATATTTATTTGTTATTGCTTTGAATTAACAATTAGCCTTTTAGATGATTGCTCAAACCATATTAATTATGCATACATGAACTAGTCCAAATATTAGTGGCTTAATATCAAAATCTTCTAATAGTCAAAAAGGGTTCTTCTAATTGCTTGGGGCCTAGAGATGATGGTTATGTTTTAAACCATGCTATGGTTAATTCTACAATATTTACTAGTATGCCATGGTTTAGGACTTATTTCTTTAGGCCATCCTCGTTTGTTAAGTCGTCATTTCATGTGAGCATAACCTAAACAAGACTATGGCTAAATTCCTCACTATGCTTTTAAAATAAAGATTGAAGGCACATTAGTCGTTAACATTTATTGGTTAATCCATGACTGAAAATTAAATAAGCTCATTTATATCCTAACAAAATTTAGCATCTTTTAGGAATTTATTTTCGGTTTTTTCCTAATTTTCCTTCTTAACTGTAGCCGCTGGCAAAATCATTTAAAAACCTAACTCTATATTGCGGCCGGGGATTGGCCAGACCCACGGATCGAGCGCCTGCTGCTAGCTTGATGGGTTGGGGCATTACGATGGAAGGAGGTGGAGAATGTAGTTAAGCTGAAGGTACATGGCGCTGGAGACAGAGGAAGTTCGGGGGTGGTGCGGCCGGTGGCATCGCCGGCGAGGGGTGGTCGGAGGGGAGTGGGCGACAGCAAAAATGCATTGCTCGCGCTGAGGGGAAGACGGTGGAAGTGTCGGCGGGGACCGAGGGGCTCCGAGACGGGCCAGCAGCGTGCGGCGGCGGCGACCTTGGGGAGGTGCTCGACGCTGGTGAGGCACGGGCGACGAGAGACTCGGGGAAGGTCGGGAGGAGCTCCGCAAGGCTCCGGGGGTGGTGTGGGTGAGAGGAATTGGACTCTCTCGGTGTGGATCGACGGGAAGCTCCGTGGCCGCCTGCGGGGAAGAAGACGTCTCGCCGGCGACTGAGGGGCTCAGAGCGCGATTGCCTGCGGTGGGAGGACAAGGGGGATGGGGTGAAGTGATTGGGGGCACGCCCTCCCTCTTATGGAGCGGGGCGGCCCAGGCGGCGAGAAAGGTCCGGCGGTGGGAAGGACCGCGGTTTTGCCGAATCACGGGGCTCGATGCAGGCGTGCACGGCAAGTGGCGCGGCGTAGAGAGCAGAGAGCGGCGACGGGACATGGCGTGCACGGGGCAGAGAAGAAAGAGAAAACGCAGGGGCTCGGTAGGGAAGGAAGAAAGAAGAAGAGGAGAAACGAGGTGGGGCCGTGGGTCCTGACGGAGCCGGGGCATGAGAGGAAGGGGCCATGGCGCGCTTGATGAGAGAGGAGGCGAGGCGGGCGCGAGGTCCGTCTGCGAGAGGCCGGGCGAGCTGGGCCATGCGGGAGAACGGGGGTTTGGCGAGCTATTAAGCGGCGACTAATTCTTTTATTTGTTGTATATGTTTGCATATGTATATACAAATATATTTACATGTATACATGTTTTTAGTTGTTTCTATTCTTGTATATGTATATGTATATACCTATTTTATTTATATATATACTTATATTTATTTATTTATTTATTTGCACATTCATTTCATATACATGTATATATGTTTCCTTCATGCCAATATTTTTGTATAATTACATTTTATGTCTTGCTCATCTTTCTAGGCCCTTGTATGCATACTTGTATAGGTTCTATTTATTTTTGTTTCCCTTTATATACTATTATCTTCAAAATGATATTTTATATTTTATTAACTCAGATTTCTCTCCCCTTATACTGGATCATCTTTTCAGATTCGAATTTAAAGTTTTGAGTTTCCTTTATTTACATATTCCCATGTATAGCTTTACTAATATTGATTTTGTTTTTGGTCTTTCCTGAATTTCTTTAACTTTTGGGAGCTCAATCAAAATTTAAGAACACCATGAAAATCCAAACTCAAATATAATCTTTGACAAAATAACTCACGGCTTCATATTTTCAAATTTAAAAATTCAGGATGTTACAATTGTCATTGCTGCTGTGCACGTCGTGTTGTTCCATCGGGGTGTACACCATCGCGACTGCGACCCTTGAGAGCGGGCCGAAGTCGGAGCCGGGGCCTCGCTGTTGGGGCGCCAATCCTAATACCGTTGCTGCTGAGGCTGACTGACTCGTGGCTTTATGCTGATGCATCCCAGCATGGTCCCATGCCGGGCCAGAAACGAGCTGCCTCCGAGCAAAATTGGGTTGAACGACCGGAGTCTCCCCGCTAGGACGAGGGCTTGCCAGTTGGTGGTCCCGATGGGACGGGGTGCAGGCCGGGGTCTCCGTTTGCTGTCCTTATTCCCGCGGGCACGAGCGTGTGGTGAGGTGGCCTTTCTCGGAGTCCGTGTGGCTTCCGACGCCTTCGCCGCGATGTCCCTTCATGTGGGTGCGGCCAGAGTCGGCGTCAGGGCCTCGCCGCTGGGGCGGGGGCTCCTTTTGGACCGTTGTGGTTGATTGGCCCCAAGAGTTGGTTGACACGCGTCGGAGGCTATATCGGGTCGTGCGACCTGTATTTAATTCCTGTGCTGGCCAACACGTGGCGGGATGCGACTGGCGCGTCGTGCGATATCAGGCCCTTGTATGACCACGGTCGCAAGTGGCATACGTGCGCCATCGCGACGCTTCGGCTTCGCTTATGGGGAGATGATTGGTTGTCGTCTACCGGTTGCGCTTACCGATGGTGGGGAGGCGAGGGGTCTTTAAATACCCCCTGTGGTACCACATCTGTGCCTCCTTCACGCGCTTTCCGATCGTTCACGCTGTCCCCTATACTTGTTCTTCTTGGCCGTGCGCTCCTTTTCATCATGAGTAGCTCGTGGACACCAATGGCGACCTGCAGCGAGCGTGCTTAGGTGGCCGACGGCTACGCCATCCACCGGTGGTCCTCGCCACTTGAGGTGAAATACGCGCTCGAGGAACGCGATCCAACGGTGATAGACAGGTGGTGGGCGGCGACGAAGAAGAAGGAAGGTCTGTACTCTGGCGATTTAGGCCGCACGCTCGTGACGGAGGACACGATCCGGGCGCTGCTGCGCGAGGGGAGGCTATCGGACCGCCAGGCGGTGCGGTTACCGCGCCCGCGAGGCGGAGCCACGCCACGAGAAGTCGAGGCGTCGTCTTCGTCGCCTACTTGGCCGGACTCCGTATTCGGCGCGCGCGATCGTTGGCGATGTCTGCGGACCTTCAAGCTGAGTTGGCGCAATTGAATCCGAACGTAGTGGCTCGCCTAGCCGTATACAGCTGGGCCCTGCGCTCAGAAGCGTGTTGGCCCAGCGCCTCAATGTTCGCATACTTGCACGAAGCACGGTGTCAGCCGAAGGAGCGGAAGGATGGGGCGTGTCGAACTGGCGATGTCAACCGTTACTGCGGGCATCATGCGGGAAGCTCTTCCCCGTGAACTCGACGCGAGAGAAATGGGAGTCCAACTGGATGAAACGGTGGTTCTACCACTGTGTGGTGAGTGGTAGCGGCCTTGAGTGCACGGGCCGGCCGATTGCCTTCAAGACCACGCCCGGTCTAACCCTCGACCACGAAGATAGGCGAAGGGTGCGCAGACTTGTGGGGGTCACCACCCGCTTCAATATGCGCGACCTCACCGAGGAGTACATAATGTATGGTGTGGCGCCGCTCGCCTGTGATTGGCGCCTCACCGCCGGGAAACTTCAGGACGACAACGTTCAGCCATCCGTTTGTTCACTACCGGCACCAACTGGTCATCGTAAGCCTCGACCGCGCCCTCCCCTCCATTCGTATGTACTGCGTCGTGTCTGATCGTGCTCTTTGTGCCGCGTAGGAACTCGCCTGGAGGACGCGGAGCGTGCAGCGCGCGTGTTCCTTGGGCCATACACCGCTAGGGAGCACAAGCAACGCACGGCTGCGACCGCGAAAGCGGGATTAGGGTAGATAAACCGTGTGTGCGAGGTCCTAGGTCTTCCCGTGCCGGATCGCGCCCCTCCAACCCCGCAACACCAAGACAACGGTGTCGCAGGGACAAAAGCATCATCCCGCAAGAGGACCCGGACTGCTCCGACCATGCCTTGTGCAACGGCTGTCGCTGCTCCCGCCGGTGTGGCGAGCGCGGAGTCAGATTTGGCAAAATACGCCGACTCAGACTTGGAGGAGGGCGTGGGTACTGGTGGCGAAGGTGCCAGGGGCGGGGAGCGCGCCGTGGGTTACCGGGAGAGGGAAGTCTCGCCGCCCATGACGGTCGCTGAGGTGGAGCTGGTGTTGGTTGGCGGCACCGAGGCGAAGTCCTTGTCTGCAGCCACGACCGTGCCGGGGCTGCCCTTCACGGGGGTAGGTGAGGCGCGATCTTCGCCAATAGTGGCGGCCGAGACGGAGGTGCCCCAGCGGTAGTTCACGGTGGAGTCCCGCGCGAGTTGTGGCTGCGAGGCCCCTGCGTGGTCTTCTGCTGCTGAGAGGCCCCTTCGGCGTGATTCTGGGGCGGGGCCTTCACCTCTGGTGAAGCGGCCACGTTTGCGATCCTCCCTTCACCGGACTTTGAGGGGGTTCACCGTAGCGACTGGCATTGGGAGCTTATGGGACTTCGCCTCGTACATCGAGGTTCCCCTGTCGCGCGCCCTCCTGGCTCCTCGTGGCGGGGGAATAGGTGTCGCTGGGTCCCATCCAGAGGTCCCTCGGCCCTGCGGGCCGGCGCCGTCTGCGGGGGCTGGTGTCGTCGCTACCCCGCCCAGGGTTAGGAAGGCGTCTCAGCGAAGTCCCCCGTCCGCTGTTGAGGGTAGGCTAGTATGGCATACCTTTGGTGTAGTTTCCCGTGTCTTGTAGGACTCTAACCGGCACCTCCTCCTGCAGCGGCACTTATCCCAGAAGAAGAGGTGTCCCACGAGCGTGGGGTCTTAGCGGCGGGCGGCGCAGACGCCGTGCGCCGAGCCAGCGAACCGTCCCTCAATCGGATGCGGCGAGGTATGGGCGGGATTGCGGACGACGTGGCTGCCAGCATTGGCCAGCAAGCGTTGCAGACCTATGGGACGGGGTGCCTTGGGGACGCGTTAGAAGTGTCGGGAGTGAGGGTAAGCACTGTCCTTGGACCACTCGGCCGTGCAACACTTGCGACTCCTTTGCGCGCGAACACTGCGTGTTGGCCCAGACCTGCGCGCGCGCTTCGCCCGTGGCGAGGGCACTACGAGTCGGGCTACGAGGCGCGAAGGGAGCTTCACGAAGCTGCGGGGGCGCGCTCGGCCCAGGATGCCCGCATCCGCCGCTTGGAGGTGGAATGCGCGGCGGGGGCGGCGCACAGAGTTCGTCACCATAGCGTGGGAGTCGGCCGTAGAAGCGGCGGCGAGAAGGCTGCGGCGGGCGAGGCGGCCTCTGCGGCAAATCGCTATCTTTGGAGAAGGAGAATGGCGAGCTTGCCTTATCCACTGCGCGAGCGGGACCGGGCTGCAGGCGGCGGCCGATGGGCGTGTGGGATGCCATGCTTGCCTTGGAGGACACTCTTGAGGGCTCATCGCCGAGGTGCGGACCACTCGCCGGGCGGAGGAGCTATCCGTGCGCTCAGATGGATCGGAGCGCGACCAACATTGCGCGTGGCGCGCGGCGACCGGCAACCATTGTTGCGTCGTGACCTCGTGCGATCTCAGCGCTCTGCGTACGGGGGCTCCGGCCGCGTCGTGGTGGTGATCCATAATTGGAGATGCCGCCCGGGGCCGGGGTGACGTCCAGCGCCGTCCGCACCGTTTGCCGCCGTGTACGGTTTTTCCATGAAAGGATTTGGGACTACATCGGGGCGGATGCAGCGAGGGTCGAGCTTCAGAACAACCTGTACGACGAGGGTGACCTCGGCCAGTGGCTAGACGAAGTCCCGCGGCACGAAGGGGGCAGCCCCACGAGCTCGGGGGGCGACATGTAACATCCTGATTTTCAGAGCCTTTTTGAAGCTTTTTTTAAATAAAATTCACCATTTGAATTTTTCTGGAATTAATTAAAGCTTAATTGGAATTTTATTAAATTGAAAGGATTTAATATGATTAAGATAAACATTAACATTTGCCAAGATTATTTTATTTGAGTTCCTTGAGCCTCAAGGGCTTTGTTGGTATTTTCCTGGGTTTTTCTGGATTTATTTGCTATTTTCTAGAGCTCAAAAGAATTTATTTGAATTTCGGAAAAGAAAAAGAAAAGAAAAGAAAATCCAACGGCGGGTGGGCATGCCCACCAACCAGTAAGGCCAGCCCGGCCCGTCCGCGCCCGCCCGCTGCTCGCCGCGCCACGTCGCGCATCGCGCTCGCGCGCTCTCCTCGTCGATGGCGCCGCGCGGCCGTCATCCGCCGCTCTCGCGTCGCGCGCCCGCTGGATGGTGGCCCGCGTCGCCTATCGGGAGGTGGTTTCGCCGCGCTCGTCGTAGCCGCCGCTCTCCGTGCCAGCGGCGGTGGGGCCCACTGTCGGCGTATTGTCCCGGCCGGGACTCCGTCTCGTGTCGGCACGACTCCGCCGCCGCCTCGCCGTCTCCGCCCGAGACACCTCCGCCGTCTTCCATCCGGACACCTCGGCGTCCGTGTATTTAAGAGGCGACCCGAGCTTCTCCCTCATCCGCGGCCGCGCCTCGCCCGCCGCTCTCCGCCGCGGCGATCGTGCGCCGCGCCGTGTCGCCGTCGCCCGTGTCGTTCGCCTCGGTGCCGTGCTCTGTCGCCTCGCCGCCGTCCCCATCGTCGCCGGTGAGTCACCGACGCCCGTTGCCGCCTCGGCGCGCCGGTGAGCCTGCCGCCATGCGCCGCCGCGACCATGCCGCCGCCGATCCGCCGCTGAACCCGTCGGCGCTCCACCCGCGTCCTCGGTCCCGCATCGCGCGTCGGCCACGCGCCGACATCGCGCCCCTTCACCTTCCGCGCCGAGTCGCGTGCCGAGCCTCACGCAAGCCGGCCCACCGTCGGCCGAGCCCGTGAACCGTGCGCCATGAGCCACGTCACCTGCCCGGTCGGCATGCCACGCCAAGCCGACCGTCGACCCTAGATCCGGCGTGGCATGCCACGTCGGCGGCCGAGCATCCCGGTGCCACGTCATACGCCACGTCGGCGCGACCGTCACCTGCTTAGTCGGCCGCCACGTCGGCTCGGGCGCACCGTGTCTGCCGCGTGGTCGCCACGTCGACTCCGCCGCTGCGCCCGGCCACCAGTCGACCGCCTTTGTTTCGTGCGCCGAGTTCACCGTGACCCGTTCTCCGTCGCGCGGTCCACGGCCTGGTGCCTTTCCAATTTCCCGATTTTCTTTAGATCCAATTTTCCAAGAGCCCGTTCTTCCTCGTCCTAGCTCGATTGACCCGATTCTTTTCCTAAATTCATATAAAATTGAGCTCTTCCTTTTGGTTCAGGTTTGAAAGTTTTTGGGGTTCATTTGAATTTTATTTGATTTTATTTTTGTCTTTTCGTTGCGTTTTCTCTCGTTAGATCGCGTGTTCGAGGAGGCGGAAGTTGGATTTGAAGATCAAGAGCCCTCAGTGAGCAAGGCCAAGGCAAGTCGTGTCCTTTGATCATGTTGAACCCAGTTTGCAATCTATTATTTAATTATTTTGTTTTAAATTATCTTGCATCGCTATTTTTATTCAAACCCTTGTATTGGTAGTTATCGTCCCGATTGGTTATTTCCCTCCTTGATATTTTGGAATACCTTGATGCCATTGTCACCTTAGGTTGGGAATTTTATTAGTGATGCTATGTTATTTGTCACATTGGGTTGATGCGATTAGAATGCTTAGCCTTGCTTATTTTGCGAAAGGGTTCATCATCGCATGTGATTAATTAATTTGACTTAATGAGATATTGAATCGTGGTTGGTGCCACTGTTATAAAATTTGTGCCGTGACGTTGGTGCGTCATTGGCGGTGGTTATACAAAATTGGTTTTCACTCGGGCGAATGATCGTGCGATAAAGGGAAGTGTTGGAGCACTTCAAGGGATGTGGTAGTCTCGCGAGAACACTTAAGGACTTAACTTTGTGCGCCATTGATCCGAGTCTTACCGTGCAAACCACATATGCGTATGGGACAGACACAGGTGATTAATTTGTGATGTTTCAGTGCGGTTCCGCCATTGGGATGTCGGTGGGTGCAGTATACATTCCACGGGCGCAAGGGGTGTGATCACGAACCCTAGCGGGCGGGATTGGGTTGGAATTGAACATTGTAAAGGCCTTGTTGTGATTACCTTAAGTGAGGCTAATCACATCGTGTGGGTACTGATTGTGCAACCTCTACAGTGTAAAACTATTCGAATAGCGCGTCCTCGGTCATGGACAATGCTCGGTGATTTCACACGAGGTATAGTTATTTCTAAAAGTTTTGGGCAGTGGGTGGTTAATTCCTTTGTTGGTTGGGAGGTCCTTAAGTGGTTGGTTTAGCTTATGGATGGGAGATCCATAAGTGGTTACTTCAATTCCTTTGATTATTGTTTATTATTGTTTTACTTCAAATGCGCCTTCAATCTATTTATTTATTTTCAAATGCCATTTTATGCAAATTAACATTTTAGCCTTCCATTGGTAAGCCTTGCATACTATATTGCATTCTTTGTTACAAACGGCTTGCTGAGTACCAATGTACTCATGGCTTTATGCCCCTGTTGCTCAGTTGAGGAGGAGGAGTATCACCAGGCGGAGGTTCGGAAGGAGAGTACTTCGACGTCTTCGCGGATTAGGCCGTTCTCCACTCGATGCTTTGTGGGCGTGTCGATTGGGCTGCTGCGCTTTCTTTTGGTTTTCATTGCTAAGTTTTTGTTAAGCCCTGCAGGCTAGTCTATTGTAAGCTTGGCCATAAGGTCGTACTCGATAATTATCAATATAATTTGGTTTTCCTTAGAATATCGTGATATGGATGATATTTATCTTTGTACATCTTGTGTGCACTAGCGTGATCTGGACTAGTCACGAGAATACACAGAGAGTCGGATTTGTATATTCGGGTCTCGACAGAGATGGTATCAGAGCTATATCGACTGTAGGACGAAGCCCTAGCTAGAATGGTCGAATTAGTCAAGATTTCAAAATATATTTTCTAAATCAAATCAACCACATGATTGTCTAGTAAATCTTATTCTTACCTCATTCTTAGGATTCTTACTCTTTCCCTCGTCTGAAACATTGTTTTCCAAACTTAATTTGACTTCTTACCCCCATAATGTCCATAGATGTCTCGAGTGTCCCTTGATCAAAGTGAAAGTTGGCATGGAATTCTTCAAGCTGTGCTGTGAAGTTTGGATCGAGGAAGCACCCAATATGTCCAGACAAGATTGGAGATTTTCGTGAAGATTAGGAGCCATTAGATTTGAACCTTGTTATAGTTTTAGTATCGTTTAGAACGTCTTGCTTCTTATTTGCCGTTGGGTGTGATGTGAGCTGCAGTTTTGCTTCTAGCATTATGATGCAGTCATATCAAAAGTCTTTTTGTGGAGTTTATTGCTTCTTTTGTTAGCCTTTTCGGCTAAGTGTCTGCTTAGTTTAGGTTGCCATTAGAATATCCCCTTAGACGAGTTTACCGCTTACCTTTGCTTTTCCCTCTTACCTATTGAGCCTTGAAGAGTCAGATTCAATACATACCAACCAGCCCGTGTACCGCAACAATTAGATTTCAAGACTCGGCTCAATGCCTCATCATGATGTTTCGGGACCACATACATCAACGTCGGCAATCGACCTCGGGGAGAAAGAAGCTATGCAACTCCATTTAGTTGTTTCAAGTGCAAGAGCGGTCGTTTAAGCTGCAAGTGTCGCGAGCGTCAAGCAATCACGCCAATTCCGTTCAACCTTGGAAGTACCCCTGCCAAGACTCCAGGAGCAAGCCGTGGGCGTCGTCAAGACAAGGAAGCCAAATAACTCGGGCGTTGCAGGGAAGCCTCAACAACGTCGTCTCAGAAGTCGCACTGGTAACCTATTCTTTTAGTGAGCACGAATCTCGGGTCGAGATTCATTTAAGGGAGGTTTGTAACATCCACGATTTTGAGCCTTTTGAAGCTTTTTAAAATAAAATTCACCATTTGAATTTTTCTGGAATTAATTAAAGCTTAATTGGAATTTTATTAAATTGAAAGGATTTAATATGATTAAGATAAACATTAACATTTGCCAAGATTATTTTATTTGAGTTCCTTGAGCCTCAAGGGCTTTGTTGGTATTTTCTGGGTTTTTGGATTTATTTGCTATTTTCTAGAGCTCAAAAGAATTTATTTGAATTTCTGGAAAAGAAAAAGAAAGAAAAGAAAATCAACGGCCGGTGAGCACCGACCCACCACGGCCGGCCCGACCGGCCAGTCCAGCGGCCCGGCCCGACTGCTCGCGCGCCACCACGTCGCGCATCGCGCGCGCGCGCTCTCCTCGTGCGATGGCGCCACGCGGCGTCATCCGCCGCTCTCGCGTCGCGCGCGCGCACGGATGGTGGCCGCGCGTCGCCTATCCGGAGGTGGTTTCGCCGCGCTTCGATCGTAGCCGCCGCTCTCTCCGTGCCAGCGGGTGTGGGGCCCTGTCGGCGTATCGTCCCCGGCCGGCACTCCCGTCTCCGTGTCCGGCACGACTCCGCCGCCGCCTCGCCGTCTCCGCCCAGGACACCTCCGCCGTCTTCCATCCGGACACCTCGGCGTCCGTGTATTTAAGGGGGCCGACCCCCGGGCTTCTCCCTCATCCGCGGCCGCCACCTCGCGCGCGCTCTCGCGCGCCGGCGGCCGTGCGCCGCGCCGTGGTCGCCGTCGCCGTGTCGTTCGCCGCCGTGTCGTGCTCTGTCGCCTCCGCCGCCGTCCCCATCGTCGCCGGTGAGTCGCCGCGCCGTTACCGCCTCGATCGCCGCCGCCGGTGAGCCTGCCGGCCATGCCGCCGCCGCCGACCATGCCGCCGGCGGACCCGCCCGCTGAACCCGTCGGCCGCTCCACCCGCGTCCTCGGTCCCCGCGACCGCCGCGTCGGCCACGGCGCCCGACATCCGCGCCCTTCACCTTCACTGTACCGAGTCCGCGTGCACCGAAGCCTCTGCAAGCCGGGCCCACCGTCGGCGAGCCCGTGAACCGTCGCCATGAGCCCGTCACCTGCCCGGTCGGCATGCCACGCCGGCCGACCCGTCGACCCTAGATCCGGCGTGGCATGCCACGTCGGCGGCCGAGCATCCCGTGCCCGTCATCGCCCGCGTCGGCGCGACCGTCACCTGCTAGTCGGCCGCCACGTCGGCTCGGGCGCACCGTGTCTGCCGCGTGGTCGCCACGTCGACTCCGCCGCTGCGCCCGGCCTTCCCAGATCGACCGCCTGTTTCCGTGCGCCGAGTTCACCGTGAGACCCGTTCTCCGTGCGCCGGTCCACGGCCTGGTGCCTTTTCCAATTTCCCGATTTTCTTTAGATCCAATTTTCCAAGAGCCCGTTCTTCCTCGTCCTAGCTCCGATTGACCCGATTCTTTTTCCTAAATTCATATAAAATTGAGCTCTTCCTTTTGGTTCAGGTTTGAAAGTTTTTGGGGTTCATTTGAATTTTATTTGATTTTATTTTTGTCTTTTCGTTGCGTTTTCTCTCTCGTTAGATCGCGTGTTCGAGGGAGCGGAAGTTGGATTTGAAGATCAAGAGCCCTCAGCTGAGCAAGGCCAAGGCAAGTCGTGTCCTTTGATCATGTTGAACCCAGTTTGCAATCTATTATTTAATTATTTTGTTTTAAATTATCTTGCATCGCTATTTTTATTCAAACCCTTGTATTGGTAGTTATCGTCCCGATTGGTTATTTCCCTCCTTGATATTTTGGAATACCTTGATGCCATTGTCACCTTAGGTTGGGAATTTTATTAGTGATGCTATGTTATTTGTCACATTGGGTTGAATACGATTAGAATGCTTAGCCTTGCTTATTTTGCGAAAGGGTTCATCATCGCATGTGATTAATTAATTTGACTTAATGAGATATTGAATCGTGGTTGGTGCCCTTTGTTATAAAATTTGTGCCGTGGCGTTGGTGCGTCATTGGCGGTGGTTATACAAAATTGGTTTTCACTCGGGCGAATGATCGATGCGATAAAGGGGAAGTGTTGGAGCACTTGAGGGATGTGGTAGTCTCGCGAGAACACTTAGGACTTAACTTTGTCGCCATTGATCGAGTCTTACGTGCAAACCACATGTCGGTATGGGACGGACACTGGTGATTAATTTGTGATGTTTCAATTCGGTTCCGCCATTGGGATGTCGGTGGGTGTCGTATACATTCCACGGGCGCAAGGGGGTGTGATCTGAAACCCTAGCGGGCGGGATTGGGTTGGAATTGAACATTGTAAAGGCCTTGTTGTGATTACCTTAGTGAGGCTAATCACATCGTGTGGGTGCTGATTGTGCAACCTCTGCGAGTGTAAAACTATTCGAATAGCGCGTCCTCGGTCATGGACAATGCTCGGTGATTTCACACGAGGTATAGTTATTTCTAAAAGTTTTGGACAATGGGTGGTTAATTCCTTTGTTGGTTGGGAGGTCCTTAAGTGGTTGGTTTAGCTTATGGATGGGAGATCCATAAGTGGTTACTTCAATTCCTTTGATTATTGTTTATTATTGTTTTACTTCAAATGCCTTCAATCTATTTATTTATTTTCAAATGCCATTTTATGCAAATTAACATTTTAGCCTTCCATTGGTAAGCCTTGCATACTATATTGCATTCTTTGTTACAAGCGACTTCTTGAGTACCAATGTACTCATGGCTTTATGCCTGTTGCTCGATTGAGGAGGAGGAGTATCACGGCGGGAGGTTCGGAAGGAGAGTACTTGACGTCTTCGCGGATTAAACCGTTCTCCACTCGATAGCTTTGTGGGCGTGTCGATTGGTTTGCTGCGCTTTCTTTTGGTTTTCATTGCTAAGTTTTGTTAAGCCCTGGGCTAGTCTATTGTAAGCTTGGCCATAAGGTCGTACTCGATAATTATCAATATAATTTGGTTTTCCTTAGAATATCGTGATATGGATGATATTTATCTTTGTACATCTTGTGCACTAGCGTGATCTGGACTAGTGCATAATACACGGAGAGTCGGATTTGTATATTCGGTCTCGACATGACACAAATCCACAGTGTGTTGCGTGGCCTTGGCGCATTGGTGTGCGTTGTAACATGAGCCCTTTTGCCTTATTAATAAAGTACAAGCTGCCTCGCCCCGTGTCTCGAGCGACTACGGATCGCTACTAGTTTCGACCTTGTGACCGGCGCCTACGGCGTTAGCGGAGGCCGAGAATCGCTGAACTTACGGGCAAGCCAGACTTCTTCAGGTGAAGCCATGGCGCGAACACAAGTGAAGGAGGAGCCTGCCGAGTAGCGGCTCCCGACACCCAAGAATGCCTGTACCCTTATTACGTTTCCTTGTAAACATCTTTTGATGAATATAAATGAAAGAGAAGGGGGGTTGTCCACGCTTTCATCCTCGTTTACGATTGCGCGGTCTCTCGGTAGATTGGCGAGGCTACAACACGCCCACCGTAGTAAACACTTTACCTGAGGCAGACCCGCGGGCGCGAAGCTGGCGCCTAAGGTGGAGTAGGCACGTGAGCACTCCGTCCCCTTCCTTTCGAAGCAGTGTCAGCGGAGCTGGTGCCTAGGTCAAAGTAGACGCGCGGGCGCTCCGTCCCCTACCCTTCGAAGCGGTGGCAGCAAAGATGGCGCCTAAGTCGAAGTAGACGTGCGGGCACTCCGTCCCTTACCCTTGAGCGGTGGCGGCGGGCCGGCGCCCTAAGTCGGCAGACGCGCGGCGCTCCGTCCCCTACCTTCGAGCGGTGGCGGCGGCTGGTGCCTAAGTCGAGGTAGACGCGCGGCGCTCCGTCCCCTACCCTTGAGCGGTGGCAACGGCGGCGCCTAGGTCGAGGTAGACGCGCGGCGCTCGTCCTTTACCCTTGAGCGGTGGCGCCAGCTGGCGCCTCGTCGGCGTGACGCGGCGCTCCGTCCCCTACCCTTGAAGCGGTGGCGGCGGCCGCACCTAAGTCGAGGTAGACGTGCAAGCGCTCCGTCCCCTACCCTTCGAAGCGGTGTGAGCGGCGCTGGCTCCTAGGTCGAGGTAGACGTGAGAGCGCTCCGTCCCCTACCCTTCTAAGCGGTGTCAGCGGAGTTGGCTCCTAGGTCGAGGTAGACGCGAGAGCGCTCCGTCCCCTACCCTTCGAAGCGGTGGTAGCGAAGCTGGCGCCTAGGTCGAGGTAGACGCGCGAGCGCTCCATCCCCTACCCTTGGAAGCGGTGGCAGCGAAGCTGGCACCTAGGTCGAGGTAGACACGCGAGCGCTCCGTCCCCTACCCTTCGAAGCGGTGGCAGTGAAGCTGGCGCCTAGGTCGAGGTTGACGCGCGAGCGCTCCGTCCCCTACCCTTCGAAGCGGTGGCAGCGGAGGCCAGCCTCTAGTGCATCTTGTCGAGACGTACGGCGTAGAAATCCTAGACCACGCGCTGTTTATACTCCGGGAAGCACACGTGAAGAATACCTACGCATGTGCGGGAGCCTTCGCGTCTTGTTTATACTCAGTAGAGTGCGTGGGACAATCCACCACGCCTTATTTATACTCCGCAGAGTACGCATAGAGATAACACCCATGCGTGCGCGGGAGTATCCGCGTCTTGTTTATACTCAGTAGAGTACGTGGGATAATCAACCACATTTTATTTATACTCCGCAGAGTACGCATAGAGATAACACCCATGCGTGCGCGGGAACATCCGCGTTTTGTTTATACTCAGTAGAGTACGTGGGATAAGCAACCACGTTTTATTTATACTCCGCAGAGTACGCATAGAGATAATACCCATGCGTGCACGGGAACATCCGCGTCTTGTTTATACTCAGTAAAGTGCGCAGGGACAACATCCGCGTCTTGTTTATACTCCGTAGAGTGCGTGTGGAGGCGGACCTCGGTGCTACGTCCGGTTTAGAGTCCGTGGACTGCGCGCGGAGGCGAGCCTTCTCGCGTTGCGGGCGGTGAAGTTGCGTGCGGAGGCGGACCTCGATGCTACGTCTTATTTATACTCCGTGGAGTGCGTGCGGAGGCGGACCTCGGCGCTACGTCTTATTTTAGAGTCCGTGGACTACGCGCGGAGGCGAGCCTCCGCGCGTTGCGGCGATGAAGTTGCATGCGCGGCGGACCTCGATGCTCGTCTTATTTATACTCCGTGGAGTGCGTGCGGAGGTGGACCTCGGCGCTCGTCTTATATTTAGAGTCCAGGATGGCGCTGCGAAGGTGAACCTCCGCGCGTTGTGGCGTGATTGCGTGCGAGGCGGATCTCGGCGCTTCGTCTTATTTATACTCGGTGGAGTGCGTGCGGAGGCGGACCTCGGCGCTACATCTTATTTATACTCCGTGGAGTGCGTGCGGGCGGACCTCGGCGCTCGTCTTATTTTAGAGTTCGTGGACTGCGCGCGGAGGTGAACCTCCGTGCGTTGCGGCCGGTGAAGTTGCGTGTGGAGGCGGACCTCGACGCTACGTCTTATTTATACTCCGTGGAGTGCGTGCGGAAGCGGACCTCGACGCTACGTCTTATTTTAGAGTCCGTGGACTGCGCGCGGAGGCGTCCCCCCACGTGTCTTTGTTTATACTCGTGCCCGCGTTTTTCACAGAGAGTGCGCGCGCGAACGCGTGTCTTTGTTGTGGGAGACAAGAAAATTTGTGCAAACGGTGAACTTTATTAAACTCCTATTTGCGCGGGTGAGCGGTTACAAAAGGTGGGGTGTCAATCACTGACAGCTTAAGGACAGGAGTGGTCGCCGCTGTCGTCGCCCGGTGATGAGGTGGGGCGCGGCAGGAGCCTCTACTGCGGGGTAACTCAGGCGCGGGGAGTGCAGGGCGCTCTCCGGGGTGACCCGGGGTCTTCGTATCTGCACACCTGACCTAGGTGCCTTGGCGAGCCTCATGGCACGGACCCCTGGCGCCGAGCTCTATGCACCGAGCCATATCTTGGTGCAGCCTCCTCGCGTAGGCCTTCCGCTGTCGCGCCGAGGCGAGCCCCAACGAGGAGCCTCCGAAAATGACGTTTATGACCCTATGCTGAGCTCCTTCCGGGGCTTGCAACTACAGGAGGCCCTCTCGAGGTTGCTGCACATGGGCCTGAATCTGCAGGAGGCCTTCCTGGGGCTATATTCTTTGGTCCTGGGGGTGTTGGACGTGAGCCACGACAGGCGCATGCCTTCGGGTTTTTATCCCTAGCGACGCTCTGCCGGAGCGCTGCGATAGTGGCACAGGCACGCGTGTCGTGGTTGCCCTGGCCGTGGACTTCACACCACTGCTCGTGGTGCTGGTCGTTGTACTCTTCGCGGGCTCTGTCGTCGCGACCCCACCCGCGCCCCCACCCCCGGCCACGGCGCCCTCTGCCGCCCCGACCAGCGGAGGCGTTGTCTTCGGAGCCACCCTCGATGTCGAAGACATAACGAGGTTTCCTAGACTTGCATTGGTTGCGCTTGGGCCTGTCACCCGACGAGTCTTCGTGTTGGATATCCTTGCGCTCGGGGGCGTCCTTCGATTGCTCCTGCTTACGCTTGCCCTTCGAGGAGCCCTGCTTTGGCGAGCCATCGTTCTTTGCTGAGCCCTCCGCCTGGTTGGTGTCGAAGTCATCACCGTGTCGCCGCCGCGCGTCCTCTTCCGCTCTGGCATATTCTTCCATCTTGTCGAAGAGCTTTGCGACCGTCTTGATTGGTTTGCGCGTGTTGTATTCGGCCATCGGTCCCGGGCGGAGGCCTTGTATCACTGCATTGATGACGGTTGTTTCATTGACGTCCTTTACCTGGCAACGTACTTTCGTGATGTGTTTGAAGTAATCCCAGAGCCTTTCCTCAGGTTTTTGCTTGACTGCGAAGAGCTGGTCCGCATCGACGCGTTCGACGTAGTTTCCCTGGTAGTTGTTGTAGAGTCGATCACGGATCTGCTCCCACGCGTAGATGGACTGCGGCTCGATGGTGAAGAACCAAGAGAGCGCCACCCCTTGCAATGCGAGGGGGAGTCCCTTGGCCTTCATGGTGTCGTCTCCGCCAGCGGCTTCGATGGCGGTTTCGTACGTGTGCAATTCTCACGGTGCAGTGTCACCTTTATACGCCTCGATGACACTCGGGAACTTGAAGTCCTCGAGCCATGCCACCGCGCAAGCCGCGGAGACTAGGGACTCGGGTCCGCAGCGTCGTAGTGGGCGCGGCCCGGGCGTAAGAGCGTCGCGGCTATCCACCCTCTCGGTGGGCTCGGATGCAACCCCGCGGGCGTGTTGGCTCGAGCCTCTTGTATGTCTCGCCGCGGCCCGCGGAGTGCAGCCGACTCCGGCGAAAGCAGCGTTGAGGGCCGCCCGGCGGCGGTCTCCACCGTGGATGTGGTTGGGGCGTCGGTATGCTCGGCGGCGCTACCGGGATGGCGGCGACCACGGCTGCGCGCCCGGGCTGCCTGCCGGCGTCGTGGAGGACCACAGGCCCGTGATGAAGCCAGCGTCGTCGCCGGGACCGCTCACCGCTCCTGCGCCGGGTGGGAAAGTAGATGCGCCTGCATTGTCACCGCCGACCACCCGGGTGGCGCTGTTGGTGATTGTTGCGGTGCCTGCTGCGGGGTTACCCACCACACGTGGGGCGGTTTCGACGGCCGCAGCGACGGTGGCGGGGTTGGTCGTCGCGGCGGTGGTGGCGGGGTTGGTCGTCGCAACGGTGGTCGCGGGGTTGGGCGTCGCGTCGTGAACGTCGGTGTTCGCAATCGTCACACCCGCACCGCCACCCATACCTGCGGCTGCCAAAGCCAAAGCTCTGGTATTGACGCGAGATTTCGTGGCTCCCCCCTTCTTCCTCGCCGCCGATGGTGAAGGTTTCTTTGGTTCCATCCTCCTTCGGATTTGGAGGCTTATCCTTGTCCTCCCCACGGACGGCGCCAACTGTTGTGGTTACAGACCAAACAGAGAGAGAGTATGGTAGTGGAGAGTTAGGTGAGTAATGGCTTAGGGTTTCTCCCTATGGCCTGTGTTGTATATATATATGTCCACATGGGGAGTGCTTTTACAATTATACCCTTACATCCGAGTATTCCCCTCAAGGGCACTCATGTCATTACACATGTCCCATTTTTGGACCTTATATTCCTCTAATAGGCCTGCTGGGTTAGGTGGGGGCCACCCCTACAACAAAAAAGGAATCGGTGTGGCAGTGGCATGCCAGGACGTGCACCACGATTAGGGATGGTAATTATGTTTGTTTACCTGTATATCTATGGGTAAATTCTTTAATAGAGTCGGATATGAGATATTTTTTTACCTACGGGTATAGAAATAGGGGGAACACTTTACCCATCGGGTAAACGGACACAGGTATGGGTAAGCTCCACCCGTACCTGCCCCACCCGTTTACCCGCAATATAAATTGACAAGTGGCGCAGTCATAGCAATATCTCTAATTACTATTGATTGTTATAAATTTTTCCATATCTCTAATTGCTATTGATTGTTATAAACTTTTTTAATAGCTATTATATTTCCTAGCAACATTTGTTGCTTATATGTACACATCATTAGTTCAACTCTCGGATGGTGACTCGGTTTGCGGGTAGCGGGTATGCCCACTAGGGGTGAAAACGGTGGGGTTTTCCGATGATCCGTCTCGAATCCGGTTGGTAGTAAATTCGGTAAAGCGGTTTGGTATCGGTCGGATTCGGTTTGAATACGGATATATGTATCAGTTCGGTGGCGGATTCGGTATAGCTAATAACCGACCGAATAGGTTGGTATTGATAAATCGGATAATATCCGAATAAAACCGAATTGATATCCGACTAGCGCTCGGCCCATCGGTGAATCAGCCACCACACGGCCCACCGCCACCGCCCACACCACACGGAGAGGAACCTCGCCGACTCCTCCCCTCCCCACCCACGCCAAACCCTAGCTCGATCCCGCCCGGCCGCTCGCGCCGCCCCGCATAAAGAAGCCTGGGCGTCGCCCTTCTTCTCCTGTCCACCCCGAGCTGACCGTGCGCAGCACCTCTTCTCCTCGCGGCCTCCCAAGGAAGTCCCCGCCCGTGCTCGCGCCCACCACCCCGGCGGCGCTGCTGCTGCCCGCCGGGTTCAACAAGGGATTCGCGGCCAAATCGAGATGGGGGCGAGGTGGGAGGACCCTCCGACTACACTGCGCGCGCGAGATCGGGAAGGGCTCGCAAGGGTGAGGCGATCGCCGTCAGGTCATTCCCAAGGCCAAGGTGATGTGCCAAATGCCTGAATTTTGATCCTTGTTTTGGTGTGCTCTCGGTTGAATCTGAAGAAAGCTGGGCATGCATCGCATACTAGTTTTACGAAAAGTGATCTCATGGAAATTTAGAGATGGTGTAGATTTGTTAATGGCCAATGTTTTCTTCTCACGACAGCATGGGCTGATGTACTAACATGATACTATTCCACATTGTGCATTGCAAAACAAATGACTAACTTCATTGCATGCCCTTATGATTATATAGAGTATATGATTTTCCTTTCTATGCATTCTACCTTAGGTCTTGGGTAGCATATATGATTTTGTCTTTGTAAATATGCCCACTTGAACTATGAGATTTGATTAAGTTCACGCATTGTTTGTTACTTGTGGAATTTACATCCGATGTGTCTAAACTACTTGGCATTATTTTCTATTATTTTTGTGGGCACTGGTTTAAACTACACAATTTTAACATCACTGTGGTTGATCTTTTGTCGGATGACAACATATATTGCTATAGAGGATGTCAGAAGGAGGTGAAAATCTTGAAGGCTTTGGCGGGACACAAGAACTTGGTCCAATTCTCGATGCCTCGAGGACAACAACGTGTATATAGTAATGGAGTAAGCTTCTAATACACAAAGTTGTAATGTGTTTTCACTTTATATTCCATATGCTTGTATAATAAAGTTTTCTATCTGTTTGATATGTTTCTTCTTTGTTTGTTTTTTTTGTTTCATTAGGAGAGTATGGTTCATCTTTGATAGTTTTCAGCATGAATTTTATCTTATTTTAAAGGAGTGTAAATTTTATTTATTTGATGAGGTGGATGTAAGGATGCTTATGGTACCTTTGCCTCTTGCTTTTCAGATAAAAGAATGTGGATCCTTGTAGAAGTGAGAGATGTTTGAATTGTAAAGATTGCCCTTGCTGGGAATTGTCTTAATATTGGCACAATGTCAAGGGTACCAAAATGGAAGATCGAAAAGGCCAAAGTTAAGGTTGTATTCCGGCTGCAATTCCATGCAACAAATGTAAGTTCTGATACATTAACTTTAAGCCCATTTCTTTGCTTTCTTGGTGGTAGTTAACATAAAAATGATTAACCATGTTATCTGATTACCAAAATGACTCAGAATTTTTTGCATGTTTCTGCCATCCATCATCCATGTTTGAATAATCTTTGTTAGAATAGGAATTCCTTATATGTATTTTCTTACATGTACATTACATACATTAATAGGAATCTCCTGTACATCCGTATATGGAACTAAAGTATAAGCTTTTGGAACTGTAATTATCCGTATTATCCGCCTATATTATCCGTTTCTGAGCCGAATCCGTTACATATCCGTCCCGACTGTACCGTATTCGAAACTCCGAATATTCCGAATTCGTATTCGTATCCGGTCTTACCGTATTCGACTCCGAATCCAGAGAAAAAATGTGGGTTAGGATACGGTTTAAGCAATATCCGTCCGAATCCGATCCGTTTTCACCCCTAATGCCCACGGGTATTGGTGAGATTTTTCATCTGTCATCTTTCGTGGATATACCCGTGGGCGTAAATCGGGTTCACGGGTACGGGTATGGGCAAGCACTACCCGTACCCACCGCGCTCGATTGCTATCCCTAACCATGACACGAGCCAGGAAAGGGATGCAGTGCAAGCCAGAAGAAACCTAACCAGAAAGTGGCGCGGCATGAGCCAAAGCAGAAGGAACTAGGGCTACTATTTTGGAAAGCAATCCGTTTTCCGAGGCCGAGTCCGGTTGCCACAGGATTTCTTTGGATGTAGGTGTTAGGAAACCTGGACTCTACTAGAGTCCTGATCTAATTGGGCACCCCCACAGTAGACTATAAATAGGGACCTAGACCCCCTCATTATGTACCACGATGCAATCTAAAGCAATAAAGAAAGACCGGAGTTCTCTCTACCTCTCGTGTTCAATATATTATTCGTGATTACGTGATTGATTCGTTCTTGTTCTAAGCGGAGGAATCGCTCGGA
This sequence comes from Dendrocalamus sinicus, assembly GCA_036346575.1. Taxonomy (NCBI): domain Eukaryota; kingdom Viridiplantae; phylum Streptophyta; class Magnoliopsida; order Poales; family Poaceae; genus Dendrocalamus; species Dendrocalamus sinicus. The sequence goes on along the minus strand of JAYEVI010000328.1, from coordinate 230,969 downwards.
TGGTCTCGGTGTCGGTTCCTCAACACGTTATCAACGCGACTTCGCTCCGGTGAGCGAGGTAATCATCGAAGCACAAATTGATTTTCTAAGATCGCTTTTGAATCGTATTTTCTTTTAGCGTTCTAGATTGAAATTCTACGGTGCAAATCCGCCCCAATCTACATGCGCGAGCGGACTTGAAGTCACCGGCACAATGCCGATCGGTAGATGTGAAGCAGGGTAGATGTTGATTGCGTTGTAGAACGATGCAAATCCGCCTAAATCTACATGCGAGCAGATCTGAAATCGCCGGCACAATGTCGATCGGTAGATTGAGAAAATGGGCAGATGTTGATTGCATTATAGAAACAGGAAATTTATGCATTGTTTTCTGTTGATAATTGCACGAGGAATTTGCGCTATCTCTGTTCGGTTCGCATCTGCATGAACACAAATATATATATGTCCGCCGCCGCCATAGCCCCTTTCGGCAGCCACCCGTGGGGAGGTATGGGCTAGGGTAAAGAAAACCCTAGCCGCGTGGGCCGGATGGGCCAATCGAATTAAGCGGGCCGGAAAGGAAGCATGGGCCAGCAGCCCAGCAAGAAAAAAAAGGAGAGGGCCGGCGCCGGATTTTGCTTTGCGAAAAAGCCCTTCCAGTTTTCATAAATTGCAAAAAGGCCCTTAAATCTACATTCAAGTCCAGATTTTGCATAGAGGCTTCAGTAATTCTGAAAATTACAAATAAGCCCTCAAATTTATGAGCGGGTCCAGAATTTTGCAGAAAACCCCTCTGTAAATCAGAAAATTACGCAAATTTTTCTCTGAACTGAAAATTTGCGTAAAAACCCTCTGGAATTGCAGAATTTGCTGAAATTTCATATTTTAGCATAAAAGGGCCTCAAAAATCCGAATTTTGAATTATTTTTAGCATTTGAAGCTTATTTATTTATGCCATTATTATTCTCTGTATTTTCTGTATTTATTTACTGTTTTGGTTAATTGTAATTGCTGAAAATTGCTTTTAATCACTGAAATTAGCAGTAAAATTATAGAAAATGCACAGAAAATTATGAAACATTATGGGAAACTATTGCACCACTTTATTTACCTGTAGTAAATTTTCCATGCATGTTTACCTGCAGTAAACTTATTTTATTTCGTTCATACACATGTAGATGACTGGAATTTCGAACCGGGAGTTCGAGGAGCTGGCCCAGCATGGCCGAAACTATCTGACATGGGCATCCGATGTCGAGATTGTGCTTGGGGGCCGGAAGCTCGGCGCAGCTATTGGGATAAGCGGACAGAAAGACGCTAGACCCACACCTGAGGAGAATGATCAGGCACTTCATTTTCTCAGGCACCATCTCTGCTCGACTCTCAAGAATGAGTATATGGCAGAGAGAAATGCGCTTAGCACTCGGACCGCACTCAAGAAGCGTTTGAGAGGCTCAGTACACCATTCTTCCTCAAGCGAGCGAGTGGATCGGATGAGGTTTGCCGACTTTAAAGCGGTCGGGAGTACAATTACGCCTTGCAGGATTTGTACAAACCTTAAACTCTATGGCAAGGAGATCGAGAGGACCGAAGATCGAAGACCACGTCCACTTTCCACCCCAGTCTTTATCGGGTTGCGCGAACTATCGTCAAAACGGTTACAAGGAGTATGCCGAATTGATTGATATGATGCGGTGGCCGAGGCTCGGAGACGAACTTCTCCGCAAGAATTACGTCTCGCGACCACACAGCGACTCACCGCCATGAAGCCAACGCTAGCGACCTCAAGGTGCGAAAGCCCTTAATGAAAAAAAGGGGAAGAAGGGTAAGATCGTTGCCCAGAAAGGCAAGTCAGATGCTCCAAACGACAAAAAGGCTAAAAAGAGTGACAAGACCTATGGCCAGCAGAACCAGGGTTGTTACAAATGTGGCAAGTGGGGACATTGGTCGCGGATATGCAAAGCACCACAACATGTCATTGATGCCCACCAAGCTCAGAAGAAGAATGGCAAAGGGCAGCCTGAAGCCCACTTTGCAGTCATTGAGGGGGAGCGACTGGCAAACTGGGAGATGATGGAGGTTGAGTCCATCCCGGCAGTAGCACCCCCTTACGACTTAGAGGCAGCCACATCCATGATCTCTCTTGAAGAGAATGTCACTGCTGAGGAGATAGCCGAAGAAGTCAATTATTTTCTAGTTGATTCCGTCTGATGCACAGAATGCATAAGACGTTAATTGTCATTTATTTTGTGTTAAATGGACAAGTTTAGAACTTGCATGGTTGGTGCTTTAGGATTTTGCTTTCTCATAATGGTTGGATGATTTTGGAATAAAGCATTCATTTATTCAGTTTATATTGGCATTATATGTTCTGATATTGGCATATTTTATTTATGTGTTGAATGCCTTCTAATACATGTTAATTAAATACGTTATATTAGAACACGTGTGGCGCCCTATGGAGGAAGTATGCCTTGCCGACAGCGGCACAACGAATACCATCTTAAGAGAGACTAAGTATTTCCAGTCGATCCGTAAGAGCAATGGCAGCCTTACGACAATCGCTGGAAGTGATGCGTGTATAATCGGTTCTGGAAGAGCCACAATTATACTTCCCATGGGCACAACTTTGGTCATTGAAGAAGCCTTATTGTATCCATAATCGACTAGAACTCTCCTAAGTTTTAAGGATATTCGCGCAATGGTTTCCACGTTGAGGCGGCGAAGAGTGCGGTAAGGAATACTGCTCATTCTGGGCGCGAAGAGAATGGCAAAAGAATATTAGAAAAGCTTCCTTCACTTGAAACAGGGCTATATTATACCAAAATTAAAGCGCTTGCAGCGCCTGCATCGATTCAAAATGTGTTTAGAAGCTCTAAACTCTTACATCTCGGCATGACAGATTAGGCCATCCAAGTCTTAGGATGATGAGAAACATAATAAATAACTCACATGGGCATAATATTAATGTAAAGAATTTCCCGAATCATGAAGATTTTGTGTGCCCTGCATGTGCCACCGGGAAACTAATTACTAGACCCTCCACTCTGAAAGTGAAGGATGAAGTCCCTGCATTCCTGGAACGCATCCAGGGAGACATTTGTGCTCCCATTCAGCCCGTCTCAGGGCCGTTTAAGTATTTCATAGTGCTCATTGACGCTTCTTCGAAGTGGTCATATGTGGGTTTGTTGTCCACAAGAAACCACGCCTTTGCAAAATTGATCTCGCAGATCATTCGCATCAGAAATGTGTTTCCAGATCATCATATCAAGTCCATTCGAATGGACAACGCCGGAGAATTTACTTCAAAGGCATTTGATGATTATTGCATGGCGATGGGAATTGCAGTTGAGCACTCGGTACCGCATGTCCATACTCAGAATGGTTTGGCAGAGGCTTTAATTAAAAGAATTAAATTTATTGCCCGACCCCTCTTGCATAAAAGTAATTTGCCAGCTACATGTTGGGGACACGTAGTCCTTCATGCAGTGAATCTCATCAACCTTAGACCTTCGGCCTACAACATCCATTCACCTATGCAACTAGCGCAAGGGTCACCACCGAAAGTTTCCCATCTTAGGAGGTTTGGATGTAAGGTTTATGTACCGATACCACCTCATGAATGAATCGCAATGGGCCCACCGCAAGACCGGGATATCGTTGGTTATGAGGCGCATCCATAATCGTATTTGGAACCTATGTCCGGAGATTTGCATCTGCCCGCTTGATTGCATCTTCGATGAGGATAATTTCCGTCATTAGGGGAGAAATCAACCGTTGATGAAAAATGTCGAAATTACGTGGAAACCACGGAATTCATGCACATGACCCGCGCACTAGTGAAATCGAGAAAGAGGTCCAGAAGATCATCGACTTGCAAGCATTAGTAAATCAACTGCCCGATCACTTTAGTGATTTGAATAGCATGATTAAGTCGCATGTGCCTGCACACAATACACCGGAGAGGGTTGAAATACCAAAGAAAATTGAAGGTATCCCTAATCCCGTCCGCAGGCCTCGAAATAAAGGGCGAGAACTCCGGTTCCTCGAGTCCAAAGTAACCGGGACGCCTTGCGAAAAAGGATAAAAGGGATTTATCACAGCCGATCATTGAAGTCCCCCAGAATGAGAAGGGGAGCCAGTTGAGACCTGGCACAAATATGACACCTTCCGAAAAGGGCATACCGGATCTGAATATCCCCATCGGCATGGATGTGTGCGCACACATCGGAGCCGAAAAACTAAAGAAACTAAAGGGACTTCCGAAAAGGTGAAGCTCCAGAAGAAGCAACTCATGAAGAAATAGCTATAAATTATGAGCACACGGGAGAGTCCCTGAATAGGACAATAGCTAATATCGATATCTACTTCGCAAAGAAGGTGCTTGAAAGGTTTGGCTTTGAGAAGGCATTTCCCTCGAAAGTACCGATGATCGGTAGGTCTTTACAACAAGAAAAAGATCCTTTCCGACCAAGGGAAGAGGGGGAGGAAGTCCTGGGACCGGAATTCCCACACTTGAGTGCAGTGGGAGCACTCATGTATTTAGCAAACTGCACTAGACCGGACATTGCATTTGCCGTGAACCTTTTAGCAAGGTATAGTGCAGAGCCCACCAAAAGGCATTGGCAGGGCATAAAGAACATTTTCCGATACCTCCAAGGTAGCAAAGACCTCGGATTGTTTCTACGTAAAGAATCAAGATCTGAACTTGATTGGCTATTCGATGTCTTTGGGTATCTGTCGGACCACATACCGCTAAATCACAAACAGGCTATGTATTCTGTGTGGTGGAACTGCAATTTCATGGAAATCGTCTAAGCAAAGCCCGGTAGCTACTTGACGAACCACTCGAAATTATAGCATCAGATGAAGCCGCACGAGTGCGCTTTCCAGCCAGAATGGTTCACCACATCCAGCAATCATGTGGGATGAACATTGTGCAAACCCCACAATTATCTATGAAGATAATGCCGCTGCGTTGCACAAGTGCAAGCGGGCTATGTGAAGAGTCATCTCACAAAGCATATCAACCCCAAGTTCTTCTATGCATATGAATTGCAAATGATGGGCGAGATTAAAGTCTGACATACTAAGTCATGTGAAAATCTCGCAGATTTATTCACTAAGTCACTCCCGCATCTAGCTTTGAAAGGTGCGTGCGTGGAATTGGAATGATGAGACTTAGAGAAGTGCAGAATCGGGGAGAATTCTCACAAGCCCGCTAATAAATCTTGATCATGAAGATTAAGTACCCAAAAATAAAGTCTTGGACTAAATGAATTTAGGTGAATTGTACTCTTTTTCCTTGACGAGTTTTCCATGAAGTTTCTCGACCAAGGTTTTTAATGAGGCAATTAGGCATCATGACATCACATGTATCATGTACTCTTTCTCCAAATTTTTCCCACTGGGTTTTTATGGAGTTTTGACGAGGCATGAGCATATTGGATGAGTGCCCAAGGGGGAGTGTTAGGAAACCTGGACTCTATCTAGAGTCCTGATCTAATTGGGCACCCCCACCGTAGACTATAAATAGGGACCTAGACCCGCCCTCATTATGTACCCTGATGCAATCTAAAGCAATAAAGAAATACCAAGAGTTATCTCTACCTCTCTGTGTTCAATCTATTATTCTGTGATTCTGTGATTGATTCGTTCTTGTTCTAAGCAGAGGAATCGCTCGGACTGGTCTCCAGCGTCGGTTCCTCAACAGTAGGAAGGAAAGCAATCCATTTGGAAGGCAACTAAATAGGAGACATGCGTGGTACTCCAAGATCGGTGCATCATGCTCTATTTTGCCTCGTACATTCATATCTTTGCGTGACATCGGTTAGGGGCCACTAAACAAACTGAAGACATGCAGACTACAAGCAATGATGGCGCACTAGTTTTTATTTCTACATAGTTTGTTCCAGCCTAAGAGCAACTCCAGCAGTAGCCCTCAAATCTAAGCCTCTACTTTTCATTTGAGGGCTCCCCCTACTTTTGAGGGCCCAATTTTTTTGCTTCTACTCCAACAGCACCCCTCAAATCCATTCCACACACACTAACACATGGGACCCACTCCTGACAAATCCATTCGGGCAAGGACGGCGTCGGCGAGGCAAGCGGCGGCGGCGTCGGCGGAATTTGGCGGCGGCGGCGTCGGCGGCAGGCGCGTCAGCGAGGAGCGAGCGGCGGAAGCGGAGGCGGCGGGAGGAGGCGGCGAGAAAGAGGCACTCGGGTGGCGGAAGCGGCGAGGAGGCAGCGGCGACGCGAGGCGGCGAGGCGGGGTGAGTGGAAGCGGCGGATTTTGGCGGCGGCAGCGTCGGCGACAGTGGAGGCGCTGGCGAGGGGCGGCGGCGGGCGAGCAGCGAGGCGGGCGGGCGAAGCAGCGAGGCGTCGGCGAGGGAGGCAGCGAGCGGGAAGCGGCGGAGGCGTCGGGCGAGGCGGGCGGCGGGAAGCGGGGAGGCGGGCGGGCGAGGGAGGCGAGGAGGCGGGGCGAGGTGGCGGCGGGAAAGATGCAGCGGGAGGGAGGCGGCGGGAAAGATGCGGCGGGGAGATTCGGCGGACGGGAGGAAGAGGCGGCGGGAATTTTGGCCGAGAGCGGGAGAAGTTTCACGGTGCGGGAAAAAACAGGAAAATGAGGGTGGGGGAGCCCTAGGAATGAGTGGTGGGAGGGTGATTTGAGGGGCCCTTCAAATTTGAGGGCTCTAGTAGGGGCCCTGCTGGACCTCTATTTTTACCTCAAGCCCTCAAATATGAGGTTTGAGGGCTCAAGTAGGGGTCCTGCTGGAGTTGCTCTAAGTTAAGTAGAGAGTCACGTCCGAGATATAAAAGGACGTCCAACTTTTATAATTTTATAATTTGATTTCTATCTTAGGATCGAGTTGTGTCCGTTAATGACTTTAGATAAAGTCGGCCACTAAGGCCCTTAATGCGTGCGTGCTGGTTATATAAGCAAGGTAGTGCGCCATGTAATTCTTAGGTTGATTAGTTATGAATTAAACCAAGTGATGTGTGTGGTCCTTTGGCCGTTTAGGTGTATCCCTATTTGAGTTATGAGTTCTTCGTGTGTTGAGTGTTTCTCTTGCTGTTGTGAAGAGTCAAGATTGCACTTAGCTTTGTGCAAAGGAATCCTTGTGATTCATCCCTTCTTTTTTATGAGCTGTGGTGTTCATGGGATGGGAGGTTTTCAAAGCCATGGGTTGCATCTGTTCATCGTATTGTAACGCCAGCTAGTTATCTTGTCTTGTTCTTGCTGGTCCACTACGATAAGATCAGACAACCTACAGATTTAATCTCATCAAAAGATTCGATCCGCATCAATACTTGTACCATATCTCACAGGTTCTGATCCAATTTAGGAGCTGTTGTACATAGAAATAAGTATCAAAGTATAACATCAACAAGGAACACTATATATATCATTTGACACACACACATCATGGAACGTTTCTTTCTTCAAGTAGGTTTCTAAACAGGTGTCACAATTTTGAATGAGCAAAAGCTTTTCAGAGGTAGCTGCATTTCTTGATATCTCATGCAATAAGAATTGATGAATACCTAGTTACCAACTAAGTTGGCCTCATGTAACAAGCGTTAGGAGAAACGTACTGAATTGCGCACAGCATGGCGCATGGACGAGCAAACATATCGTTGAGCAGATTACAGGAGAAGTCTAATGCTACTGTGACAGTGTTGCAAGGATTTCTCCGGCCTCTTGAGTTGTTGTTCAAGACGTACGATTGGCATGGACATGCTTTGGCCATGAGTGCTTGCGTGATCCTTTTGGTTGTCTTTTTAGCTTATTTGGTCTATATACATGTGCTATTGAGGGCCTTACGTGGAGAACATGGCATGACTAAAAGAGATTGTTTTGTTTTGTTTGAACATGAACATCTCGGTTGCTACAGTACCAAAAGGAAAGTATTTTTGCTGCTACAGTACCCGAGAATAAAAGGATATTTCCTTTCTGTTTGCTACAGTATATTGAGAATAAAAATATTTTTTTTTCATTGTCTCTTTTGTGTTTTGTTTCTCAGGTGGAACGAACGAAAGACAATAGATTTTAAAGAGAGAGTTTCCGTTACGAATTGCAACCATTCATCCCATTTGATTACCATCAATGACCAGATCCTATAGATCGGACGGATAAAAAGAGACGTGCTGTAAGGTTGTCGTGCGTGCCCCCAGGCGCGCGATAGATTTGCTGTTTGTAAGCATACATTCCCTGAGGAAGAAATATATATATACTCAAGTAAACTCCGAATGGTTTTAGAAAAGTAGGGGAAAACCAGAAAACAAAAGGAAATATTTCGGATAATTTAGGGAACGGTTTCTGAAAGTTTTTGTTTTAAAAAGAGCGTGTTAGCATTTTTAGTGGAATTTGCATCATTCTTCACAAGAAATGCTCGACGCGCCTTCTTTTGGCTGTCTCCACCATTGTTCGACGCCGCCTCTCATCTGATCGGTTGGTGTTGTATAGGAATGCCATGCACGTTGAATTAATAAAGGACAAATTGCAAGAAAAAATGTTTGGTCAATACATATTCCTATGAACCACCTTTAAAGTATACAGAGGTAACGATGGTATGCTTGAAAAATGTTGGATTTGTTAGGAAACTAGGCTCACGGCCAGAGTCCTGACATATTTGGGCACCCCACCGTAGACTATAAATAGGGACCTATACCCCCTCATTATGTACACATGAATGAAAGCAATAAAGAAAGACCAGGAGTTCCCTCTATCTCTCTGTGTGTTCAATCTATTCTTCTGTGATTCTGTGATTGATTCGTTCTTGTTCTAAACAGAGGAATCGCTCGGACTGGTCGCCAGCGACGGTTCCTCAACACGTTATCAGCACGACTTCGCTCCGGTGAACGAGGTAATCATCGAAGCACAGATTGAATTTTCTAGATCGCTTTTGAATCTGTATTTTCTTTTCGCGTTCTAGATTGAATCTCTACGGTGCAAATCCGCCCTAATCTACCGCGAGCAGACTTGAAGTCGCCGGCACAATGCCGATCGGTAGATTGTGAAACGGGGTAGATGTTGAGTAAACTGTAGATTAGAAATGATGCAAATCTGCCCCAAATCTACTGCGAGCAGATCTGAAATCGCCAGCACAACGTCGATCGGTAGATTGCGAAACGGGGTAGATGTTGATTGCATCGTAGATTGGAAACACAAATTTTACATGAATTTGTTTGATCCTGCATGATCATTGCACGAGAAAATTTTGCATTGTTTCCTTGTTCGGTTTATGCATTACTTCTGCGCAAGAAAAGAAAATGTAGGCTTTGCATGGCAGCATTACACAAGGAGATCACCGGCCTGAAGCCACCGCCGGCCTAAACCATCGTAGGGTCGCCGGCACCGCCACCGGTCGCCGCACGCCGCCCGCATGCGGCCGCTCCCTTGTACGGTCGCTGTCAAAGACCGTTCTTGCCGCGCGGCGGTGCAGGCACCAGCGCGCGCCGCGCGCGCGAAGCGACTCGTCACCACCGGCCTCGATCTCCACACCCGAGCACGAGCCCGCACGTGCGCCAACAGCCGGCCGGGTCGACGCAGACCACCGCCCGACCATCCTTGCCCCGAATGGCCACGGGTCTCCGCGTGCCCGATGAACACGCCGCTTGGTTCGCCGCGCGCCCGCCGACCGCATGCGCCCGCCGAGTGCACGCCCCAAGACGTGGTTGCGCTGCCGTGCCTTGCCTCGAACCTCGTGGACCGCCGCCGCTCGCCGCGGCCGGCGGCCGGCCGCCGCCTCCGCCAGATGGCCACCGCCGCCGGCGATTCAGAACATCGCGCTCGCCCGCCGGCGGCTTCGCGCCGCATGTGACATCGGTCGTCGGCCGCCATCGTCGCCACCGCATGCCGCATCGGACCGCGATGCGGCCTCCTCCGACGGCACCGCAGCCCGCCGCTCTCTCCGCCCGCCCCCCTCGCTGGCCTCCTCGCCGGACCGTGCGGTGGCCTACCTCCGCCTCGCTCGCCGTGCTTAGCACAGCCGGCCGCACGGGCCAGGCACAGCCGCCGCCGCCAGTAGACTAAGGGGAGAGGAAACCCTAAGCATACCCCTCCCCCACCCAATTTATGCGGGCCGAGCAAGCTTTCTGGGCCACATGGGCTGACCGACGAGGAGGCATGGGCCAGGGCGGTGGAGGGACTGGATGGGTCGGGGGGCGAAGAAAAAAAAGGCCTCATGGGCCGAGAGAAAAGGGGCCGGCCGGTGCGGGGGTGATGGTGAAATTACAAAAGGGCCCCGAAATCATAAATATTACTGAAAACGCCCTTAAAAATCGCATATAAATTCTGAATTTTTGCAGAGAGGTCTCGGTAGTTCTGAAAATTACCGATAGATCCTCGGTTTTATGAATGGGTCCAGAATTTTGCAGAAAACCCCTTGGTAAATCAGAAAATTACGCGAATTTTTCTCTGAACCGAAATTTTGCGTAAACCCCCCCAGAAATTGCAGAATTCGCTGAAATTTCATATTTTAGCATAAAAGGGCCTCGGGAATCCGAATGTTGAATTATTTTTAGCATTTGAAGCTTATTTATTTATGTCATTATTATTCTCTGTATTCTCTGTATTTATTTACTGTTTTGGTTAATTGTAATTGTTTAAATTGCTTTTAATTACTGAAAATAGCAGTAAAATTATAGAAAATGCATAGAAAATTCTAGAACATTACGAGAACCTTTTGTACCATTTATTCACTCGTAGAGAATTATTCTGTGCATGTCTACCAGCAGTAGAATTATACACATTTAGATGACTGGCATCACGAACTGGAAGTTCGAGGAGCTGGCCCTGCATGGTCAAAACTATCTGACATAGGCATCCGATGTCGAGATTGTGCTTGGAGCCAAGAATCTCCGTGCGACTATTGGGATTGGCGGACTGAATGACGCACAACTCATGCCTAAAGAGAATGATCAGGCACTTCATTTTCTCAGGCACCACCTCTGCCTAACTCTCAAGAATGAGTAAATGGTAGAGAAGAGCGCACTAGCACTCTAGGCCGCACTCAAGAAGCAGGTTTGATAGGCTAAAGTACACCATTCTTCCTCAAGTAGAGTAAGAGTGGATCAGACTGATGTTTGCCAACTTTAAGGCGGTCGGGAAAACAATTACGCCTTGCATGAGATTTGTACCCCAATCTGAGTAAAATTGAGAAAATCCTTCCAACCCAATGCGGATAATCCGCACGTAATTATCGTCAAGGCGCTATGAGGAATATGCCGAATTGATTGATATGATGCAAGTTGTGGAAGCTCAGGGCGAAGTTCTCCGTAAGAACTAAGTCACTCGGCTATCTAGGAGCTCCACCGCCGTGAAGCCAACGCCGGAGCAACAAGGTCGCAAAGCCCTTAATAGAGAAAAGGGAAGGAAGGGTAAGGCGCAGCCGTAAAGGCGAATCGATGCTCCACGAGAGAATAAGGCTAGCAAGCCAAGCGGGATGGCAAAGGGCAGCATGAAGCCCACTTTGCATCGGTGAGCGGGAGAGTTCGAGTAGTCGCTGACCGGTGAAGGTTGAAACCATCACGACAAAGACACCCCTATCGACCTAGAAACAGCCACCGTCATGATTTCTCTTGAAGAGAATGTCACCCCTGAGAGAATAGCAGAAGAAGTCTAGTGCACAGAATGCATTTAGACTTTAATTGTCATTTATTTTGTGTGGAAAAATATGTTAGAATTTGCATGGATAGTACTTAAGAATAGTTATTTTCTCGTGATCGTTGGATGATATTTGAAGAATTCATTCATTTATTCAGTTTATGATGGCATGATATGTTCTGGTATTGGAGTATTTTATTTATGTGTTGATTGCCTTCTCATACATGTTAATAAATACCCTATATTAGAACACGTGTAGCGCCCTATGAAGGAAATGTGCTTAGCTAGCAGCGGCACAACGCATATCATCTTAAGAGAGATTGAGTATTTTCAGTCGATTCGTAAGAGCACTGGCAGCCTTACGACAATCGCTAGAAGCGATGCATGTATAATTGGTTCGGGAAGAGCCACAATGGGCACAACTTTGGTCATTGAAGAAGCCTTATTGTACCCAGAATCGGCTAGAACTCTCCTAAGTTTTAAGAATATTTGCGCCAACGGTTTCCACGTTGAGACTAAAGAAGAGTACGGTAAAGAATACCTACTCATTACGAAGCGCGAAGAGAATGGAAAAGTGCATTAGAAAAACTTCCTTCACTAGAAACTAAGCTATATTATACCAACATTAAGGCGCCTGCAGCATACACGGTTCTGAAGACAGTAGTTAGAAGCTCTGAACTCTTCTGTCTCTGGCATGACAGATTAGGCCACCCAGGTCTTAGGATGATGAGAAACATAATAAATAACTTGCATGGGCATAATATTAATGTGAAGAATTTCCCGAATCATGAAGATTTTGTGTGCCCTGCATGTGCCACCGGGAAACTAATTACTAAACTCTCTACTCTTAAAGTGCAGGATGAAGTCCCTGCATTCCTGGAACGCATCCAGGGAGACATATGCGGTCCCATTCAGCCCGTCTTCGGGCCGTTTAAGTATTTCATGGTGCTCATTGACGCTTCTTCGAAGTGGTCATATGTGAGTTTGCTGTCCACAAGAAACCACGCCTTTGCAAAATTGATCTCACAGATCATTCGCATCAAAAAAATGTGTTCCCTAATCATCACATTAAGTCCATCAGAATGGACAACACCGGAGAATTTACTTCGAAGGCATTTGATGATTATTGCATGGCAATGGGAATTGCAGTTGAGCATTCGGTACCGCATGTCCATACCCAAAATGGTTTGGCAGAGGCTTTAATTAAAAGAATTAAATTTGTTGCCCGACCCCTCTTACATGAAAGTAATTTGCCAGCTACATGTTGCGGACACACAGTCCTACATGCAGTGAATCTCATCAACCTTATACTTTCGGCCTACAACATCCAATCACCTATGCAACTAGCGCAAGGGTCACCACCGAAAATTTTCCAACATTAGGGGGAGGAAATCAACCCCTTGATGAGGAATGTCAGGAAATTATGTGGCAAGCCCGGGGAATCCATGCAGATGACCCGCGCACTAGAGAAGTCCAAAAGACATTACATGGCAAGCCACGAAAATCCATGCAGATGACCCACGCATTAGTAAAGCAAATAGAGAAGTACAGAAGACAAGAGAAGTCCAGAAGACAAGAGAAGTCCAGAAGACAATTGATTTGCAAGCATTAGCAAATCAGCTGCCTGATCACTTTAGTGATTTGAAGAGCATGACTAAGTCGCATGTGCTTGCATGCACTGCACTGGAGAAGGTTGAAATACCAAAGAAAGCAGAAGGTATCCCTAATCTCGTCCAGAGGCCTTAGAAAAAAATGAGGACGAGAACTCCGGTTCCTCGAATCCTTAGTAACCGGGGACGCCTGGTGAAGAAGGATAAGAAGGACTTATCACAGCAGGATCACTGAAGTCCCCAAGAAAGAGAGGAGGAGCCAGTTGAGACCTGGCACAAGTATGACACCTTCAGGAAAAGGAAATACCGGATCTGAATATCCCCATCGGTATGGATGTGTGCGCACACATCGGAGCTGAAAAACTAAAGGGACTTGCCACCGCAATTGAAAGAAGTGATGCGCAAGGTGAAGCTCCAGAAGAAGCAATCGCTCTAGAAGAATGTCAGACCCAGATTTTACAATCTGGAATCTTCTGTGATTCCACCGCACTATTCCCTGGATCAGTAGATAGTGCTCACAGATTTCAGTTCTGAATATCATAGTACACAACATACGGAAGTATAAATATAATAGTAAACTTACTCATGGGCCGTTTAGGCCGAATTCATTAAATTGCAGCAGCGGAAGAACGAAGCACACAGATGGGACCTTCAAGACATGCCCACAGACAGCCAACTGGAGGTGCGCGACCTAGCCCTTGACATCTTCATCTTTTCTGCCAGCTTGTCCAATCTTGTTGCTGAGGCGAGGTGATTTGATTCCTAATGCTGAATTTTGTCGCAAAGCGAGTGTGAGCACTCCAACCCCGTGCTCATGAGCCAATACACAGAATGCAAATAAATAGTATGCATGGCTTAACAAAGGAGAGGCTCGGGTTATTTTATTTGCCAAAATCGCTTTAGTAGCTTTGTTATTATTTCATCATAGTGTTATTGTTACTGCCTATACTCCACCTAGCGACTACCATAATCGACTTAATCCACCAAAATACACTTTCTTTATTGATTGTTGTCTAAGACTCCAAACAACGAATGACATTATTTAATCAGTCCACCGATCATGCTCTTTCCATATTGATTGCTATCTATGACTCTAAACAGCGATTATCATCAATTATGCAATCCACCAATCATACCTTCATTGCTGCCTAAATCCCCACATAGCGAGTATCATAACTTATATAATCCACTGATCAATTACTGCCTAAAACTCCAAATAGCTAGCGACATCATTGATCTAATATCATTTATTTAATCCACCAGTATCTTTTGCATTCTAAATTCTTAACAATCCTTTCGTTATTGATCCACAACCATAATTCTTCAATAATCAATCTTATTTTTTCATTATCTATCTCTAACTAATTCATGAGTATACATCCACCAAAAATATCATTGACCAAGTATACGATTCACTAGTTTATTAACACCAAGTATATTATTGATTAGGTCTACGATTCACCAGTATTTATCCACCAGGAATATCATTGATCACGTTTATACTCCAGGAATTGTTATCATACCCCAAACTCCCAAGATCAATTCATCCATCCAAAACCTGTTCAAATCCTATTAATCCCAATATTGTCAACATCTCCTAAGAATTTATATCAAATATCAGTGTTGTAATCCAACCAATACCCTTGCACTTCCTAATACTCCAAAGATCATATAATTCATCTATCTAGTCTATAAATCCATTTGGGCTCATTCCTCCCAGAATCCACACTATCGTTTTCTTTTTATAATCGACATGAGTCCACAATATATTTATGTTTTTACCACAAACTTCCATCTTCATTACTCCCGACTCTACTTATTTCTTCATATATTTTACTTTGCGAGAAGAGAAAATATTTTACTTTTGCAATACGATACATAAAAATTTCCTGAGACCTAGCAGTTTTGAACAAAAACATAATGTTCAAGAAAATGCAATAATAATAGCGATCCAGATTCCATCCACCGTTACATGGCATCCGCACCGTATAGCATCTTTTAGCATTATAGCCGCTTAACTTACCACTGGGACGACACCCATGACAATTCAAATCAGGGCTTTCCACTGCCCTTCCATTTTTCCATTCCCACCCACAAAGTTTTTGAAATAGAACTATACCTAGTTAAGTTCCCATGTCCGCCCTTGACCGTGGGCATGGCTATTCGAATAGTTTTGACTCTGCAGAGCTTATACACTTTCACCACAAGAGACAATCAACTCATTGCCCCACGCGATTCCTTAGAAGTGTGGTTGAGCAGACCATCACAGTGACTTTTCAAAGTATCTAGTCCCTTTTGTCATCTCACCCTATGGGCCGCTCCCACTGCGGTGGGTCCCATACGATGCACGGATGTTTCCCACGGTTACTAGCGTTATTCGGGCTTCCTCCTCGGCGCTAGTACATTGGAAAACTTCACCCTTTCCTTGGTGTCCCTTTTGGCCTACTAATGCCCTTGCTATTCCACTTCTAACCTCTCCTGGTGAGATGAGTCCGGGGAGTCGATAAATCTACTTAGCCAAGATGCACTTTGCAAAACTTGTGGTTGTACTGTTTTACACGGGTTGACATGACAAGATTCAGTCCTTAAGGTTACCCGGATGGTTCTACCACATTTCACATTTTGTGCATCCACTGCACCACATACCAGCCCCCAAACCATCCATCCAGGTATTTAAGCAATTTTAGGATTTTTGGGAGCATAAAATAATCATGTCAAAATATTCCAGTCATTCCCACCATGACTGTCCAAACCAGTTTCTCATGATTAAAAATGACAATGATGTTTAGGGCATTTCAGTGCCCCTGAGTATTTATGCAGTACTAAGCATGGTATATAGTTACGGACTTATTTTCGAAAGGTTACTATTATAATTTTTGCTAGGGTGACAAGGTTCACAAATTCAAATATTCCAAAGGCAAACAATGGGCATATAACTAGAATCTTAAATTAAACATGTATTTGCATATAAAGTAACAGCATGCAATTTGATAATTTAAACAAAAATAGTTTGCAGAAAATGTAGGTTCAACATGATCAAAGTATTGACTCGCCTGGCGCGGTTTACCGCGGTCTTGAGTTCACACAAGGTTGTCTCATGCGATGATCTTTAATTCCTGGTCTGCATTGATCTCGTCCTCGCTTGCTCCATAGAATCTTTAGGACTCCAGTTTCTAACTACACGATAACGACTGAACCCAAATAAAAGCAAATAACTCAAAGATCCAAGTAAATCCGAATAAACTCAACTTTTGTTTTATTATGAATTAAGAGGTGATTTGGGTGATTTGAGGCAAGGCCGGTGGTAGAACATGATAACTTGATCCCTTTTTATTATTAATCCTTTTTATTATTTTTGTATTTATCAAGGAAGTTCCATGAGTTAGGTTAGACCTATGAATAGGTGCACAAGTTTATCTTAGCATTATTTTGTTGAGTGCTGTTGTTCAGGGCATTAATTTTAGAGTCTAGGTGTATAGCATTTTATGGGGTGATATTTTATGTAGCCTCAATTTTCATTAAGCCTATTTCAGTTCGAATTAGGATTCAGTTGTATGGGCCATATCTTGTTATTTCATGCTCATCATTATTATTTACTAAATCTAGTATTAAGATTTAATTAATGATACCCTTATTAGCTATTTGGGCAAGGCTTGTTACGTAGGGTTATATTTTTAATATTTGTTGCTTCGCAAAATCTACCTCTAAGATTTATTTAATGACAGCGCGTTAATTACTGGACATATATCTTAACTATATTTAAGGGTATCTTTACTAAATTTGGGTATTTAACCAAAGCCACATTTTCTTATTAATGTCCTTATTTGATAATTAGACCTGCATTAAATATTTAATCTACATCAGTTGCTCATGCAGTAAATAACTAGATACTACATGCTAAATAACCTTACTTTATATCCTAAATAAATTTATTGTGTTCCCTAGATTATTCCCAAATTGTCCATAATGTTCACCAAAAATTCATATGAGCTCTAAAATTTCTGGTTTCAGTTCCATTGGATAGATCTTGAATTTAGATAAATTTAGAAATTGGTTTCATTCAATTTGGAGTTAAAATAAATAAGTTATGCCCATTTAAAATTCTCAGTTCAAATAAATCTGGAAAACAATAAATTTCTGACAGGTGGGTCCCGTTTCCCATTTTTAATTTATTATTCTTTTACTTTTATTTTCTATACTGTGCTTATGACAGGTGAGGCATTATTCAAGTAATTGGGGCAAGGCCCACATGACAGTGAGAGTGTCAAATAATAAACTGATATTAGTATCTATGACAGTCTGTTAACCTTAATTAGCATTAATTAATCTCTGTCTGAACACTAATTAATTTACATCATTTGTTGGATAACCTTTGATTTTCTTTTCGTAAGTATTCCCTAATTATTCTTTAACTATTCCTTAATCCCCTTTTTACTGTTGCTTCTAGCAAAAACGGGTGGAAAACTTAACTATACTTGCGGCCAGGGAGATTCGAACGCGGGCGGGGGCGGTGAGAGCGGGCGCTGCTAGCCACTTGGCTAACTCGTGTTACCTGACCGAAGGAGCGAAGAAAGGAAGTTGAGCCGACGCGTGCGGGCGGCGGCAGAGGAAGTTCGGGGGCGAGTGTGGCCGACGGTGGCGCCGGCGAAGGGTGGCTGGAGAGGAGCCGGGAAGGGCCAAAATGGAATTTCGTAGTCACGTGGAAGCTTCTGGGAGTGGCGGTGGGGCCGAGGGGCGCCGGAGCATGGTCGGCGGCGTGCGGCGGCGGCGGCTTGGGGAGGAGCGTCGGCGCCGGCGAGGTACAGTCCACGGGAGGCTTGGGGGAGGCCGAGAGTAGGACCGTGGCGTTCCGTAGATGGTGTGGGAGGATTGAATTGTGTTTTGGTGGCGAGATTCGGCGGGGAGCCCGGTGACCGGCGGTGGGAAAGAAGGGTGGCATCGGCGAGCTACGGCCAATGGGAGTCCAATTGCTCAGTGTGGGAGGGAGTAGGGAGCTTGGGGAAGAGTTTGGCAGGCTCGGCGGTTCTTATAGGTGCGCGGGCGATGCTAGCCTCGGGACGGTGCCCGTGTAGTCATGTCGGCGAGCGGCGGGACCAGCGGCAGGTGCAGGCGGCAGTGGCAGAGCAGGGATCTTGCGAGGATTCGGTATGATGGCCCTGCGCCGCGCGTGAAGTGGCAGAGAGGAGGCGCCGCGCGCGTGATGAGATAGAGCGGAGCAACAGCAGGCGGCGCGGCGAGCGCTTCTGGGTGTGGCGGGCGAGGTGACGGACGACGTAGGATGGCAGCCGGGCAAAGCGGCGCGCAGAGGGTGGCAGCAGGCGGCGTGGCGCATGGCTGCCACGGAGGCGAGGCGCAGAGCGCGCGAGCGGCGGCGTGCGGCCGCGCACACCGTAAGAAAAGGAAGAGAGGAGGGAGAAGGAGAAGGAAAGAAGGAGCGGCAGGGCACTCAGGCCCATCAGCCAGAGAGAGAGGAGAGAGAGAGGAGAGATAAAGGAAGGGGGCCCACATGTAATAGAGAGTAGGGGAGAATTGAAGGGAATGAGAGATAGGCTTAATTATTTTCTGGACTTTGGATTTTTTTTTTATTTTGAACTCTTAACTTGCATTAGAATTTACTAATTTTTGGATGGCATTTAGAATTCAAGCTTTAAATTTTTAACTATTAAATGAGAACTATTATTATTATTACTACTATTATTTAGGTTATACGTGTGTGTGTGTGTGTATATATAAAATTTCGCATTTTGTTATATGTTTAGCTTACTAAATTTTGCATATATATTCATATATATATATATATATATATATATATATATATATATATATATATATATATATATATATATATATTTGTTCATTCACTTTTATTGCCATTTATGTCATTATTTCCTAAATGAGATTTTATATTTTAACTCAGGTTTCTCCCTCCTTATCTTGGATCATCTTTTCAGATTCGTATTTTAAATTTTAATTCTCTATTATTTGAACATGTTTGTTCCTTTCTTGAAATTTTACTTTTTGGAATCCCAACCAAATTTCAGAAGAACACCTTAAACTCCAAATTCAAATACAACATATTGCAAAAATAATTCAAAAACTTCACATTTTCAAATTTCAAATTTTTAGGATGTTACAAAGAAGCAACTCATGAAGAAATAGCTTTAAATTATGTGCACACGGGAGAGTCCCTGAATAGGACAATAGCTAATATCGATATCTACTTCGCAAAGAAAATTGCCTCCATCATTGATCTTGATCCCGAGCCTGCATCGCTCGCTGAATGTAAGAAAAGATCAGATTAGGAAGATTGGAAGAAGGCAATAGCAACTGAATTGCTATCTCTCGAACAAAAGAGAGGTGTTTGGGCAGTATGCCGACGCCTCCCCACATACACCCGTTGGGCACAAGTGGGTATTTGTTCGAAAGAGAAATGAAAGAAATGAAGTAGTGAGATACAAAGCAAGGTCAGGTAGCCCAAGGTTTCACTCAACGTCCCGGAGTTGATTATGAAGAAACCTACTCCCACCATGAGTGGAATTACCTTTAGATATTTGATCTCAATGGCGTGAACTTGAACTTAGAAATGAAATTGATGGATGTTGTGATTGCATACCTTACTGTAACTTGGATTCAGAGATTTATATGAAAGTCCTGAAGGAATACCTCTCCAACCAAAACAGAGCAAATAGAAATCTGTATAGTGTGAAACTCAAAAGTCACCAGTATGGATCAAACAACTGGAAGAATGCGGTATAATCGCTTTGCGACTTTCTCTACAAGAAAGGCTACACGAACAATGAAGACTGTCCTTATGTATTTATACGCGATCCTGAATGGATTCTGTATAATCTCTGTATGTAGATGATCTGAATATCATCGACACACAAGACATAAAAGAAGCAAGCTCCTACCGAGTCGAATTTGAAATGAAGGATTTGGGTAAGACCAAGTTTTGCTTAGGCTCGCAGCTTGAGCATGTCCTGAAGGAATCTTGGTACATCAATGACCTACACCTAAGGTGCTTGAAAGGTTTGGCTTTGAGAAGGCATTTCCCTCGAAAGTACCGATGATCGGTAGGTCTTTACAGCAAGAAAAAGATCCTTTCTGACCTAGGGAAGAGGGGGAGGAAGTCCTGGGACCGGAATTCCCATACTTAAGTGCAGTGGGAGCACTCATGTACTTAGCAAACTGCACTAGACCGGACATTGCATTTGCCGTGAACCTCTTAGCAAGATACAGTGCAGAGCCCACCAAAAGGCATTGGCAGGGCATAAAGGACATCTTCCGATACCTCCAAGGAAGCAAGGACCTTGGACTGTTTTACAGAAAGAATCAAGATCTGAACTTGATTGGCTATACAGATGCTGGGTATCTGTCAGACCCGCGTACCGCTAAGTCACAAACAGGCTATATATTCCTGTGTGGTGGAACTGCAATTTCATGGAAATCGTCTAAGCAAAGCCTGGTAGCAACGTAGACGAATCACTCAGAAATTATAGCACTGTATGAAGCCGCACGAGAGTGCACTTGGCTCCGCCAAATGGTTCACCACATCTAGCAGTCATGTGGGATGAACATTGTGCAAACCCCACAATTATCTATGAAGATAATGCCGCTTGCGTTGCACAAGTACAAACGGGTTATGTGAAGAGTCATCTCATGAAGCATATCAACCACAAATTCTTCTATGCACATGAATTGCAAAAGATGGACGAGATTAAAGTACTGCATACTAAGTCATGTGAAAATCTCGCAGATTTATTCACTAAGTCACTCCCCACATCTAGCTTTGAAAGGAGCGTGCGTGGAATTGGAATGATGAGACTTAGAGAAGTACAGAATTCAGGGGGAGAATTCTCACAAGCCCGCTAATAAATCTTGATCATGAAGATTAAGTACCCAAAAATAAAGTCCTGCAGACCAAATGAATTGGGTGAATTGTACTCTTTTTCCCTTAACGAGTTTTCCATGAAGTTTCTCGACCAAGGTTTTTAATGAGGCAATTCGTGCATCGCAGCATCATATGTATCATGTACTCTTTCTCCAAATTTTTTCCCACTGGGTTTTTATGGAGTTTTGACGAGGCATGAGCATGTTGGGTGAGTGCCCAAGGGGGAGTGTTAGGAAACTGGGCCCACAGCCAGAGTCCTGACATATTTGGGCACCCCACCGTAGACTATAAATAGGGAGCTATACCCTCTCATTATGTACACATGAATGAAAGCAATAAAGAAAGATCAGGAGTTCTGTCTATCTCTGTGTGTGTTCAATCTATTCTTCTGTGATTCGATCAAAAGATTCGATCCGCATCAATACTTGTACCGTATCTCACAGGTTCTGATCCAATTTAGGGGCTGTTGTACATAGAAATAGGTATCAAAGTATAACATCAACAAGGAACACTATATATATCATTTGACACACACACACATCATGGAACGTTTCTTTCTTCATGTAGGTTTCTAAACAGGTGTCACAATTTTGAATGAGCAAAAGCTTTTCAGAGGTAGCCGCATTTCTTGATATCTCATGCAATAAGAATTGATGAATACCAAGTTACCAACTAAGTTGGCCTCATGTAACAAGCATTAGGAGAAACGTACTGAATTGCGCACAGCATATCGTTGAGCAGATTACAGGAGAAGTCTAATGCTACTGTGACAGTGTTGCAAGGATTTCTCCGGCCTCTTGAGTTGTTGTTCAAGACGTACGATTGGCATGTACATGCTTTAGCCATGAGTGCTTGCGTGATCCTTTTGGTTGTCTTTTTAGCTTATTTGGTCTATATACATGTGCTATTGAGGGCCTTACGTGGAGAACATGGCATGACTAAAAGAGATTGTTTTTTTTGTTTGATCATGAACATCTCGGTTGCTACAGTACCAAAAAGGAAAGTATTTTTTGACTGCTACAGTACCCGAGAATAAAAGGATATTTCCTTTCTGTTTGCTACAGTATATTGAGAATAAAAATATTTTTTTCATTGTCTCTTTTGTGTTTTCTGTGTTTGTTTTTGCTCTAGCAGTTTCTCAGGTGGAACGAACGAAAGACAACAGATTTTAAAGAGAGTTTCCGTTACGAATTGTAACCATTCATCCCATTTGATTACCATCAATGATCCTATAGAAGCAATCGTTTGATTTACTTAGGGCAAGTACAAGGGTTGAACCCGACACAAGCTTCTAAACACTCCACATCATCAAGAGACAACACTAATGCAGGCAAGTACAAGGTTAAGCCCGGCACAAGCTCCTAAGCACTCCATATCATCAAGAAACAACACTTCTCAGGAGTTCTTCCGCCTCGTTCCGCGGTAAGAGTCAATGTCTCACGAGGAGACGGTGTTTCTCTCTCCTCCATTCCTCTCTCATCCACATCAGCAAGGTTGCCTAGTGGCACTCCTATGGGCCAGCTATTAATTGCCTTTGTACATGCCGAATGAATGATCCTACAGGAAACCCTTGATGATGTTGATCCGGATCTCGACCAGCCGCCGTCGGTGGCTGCTGCTCACGATGGCGATGCGTGCGACCCTCGAGTGGAGATGCACATGCGTGCGATTTGGACGGGGAGACAAAGAGGAGAGGAGAGGAGAGGAGAGGAGAGAGGACAGGAATTGAAGAGAGCGAGACTGGAGTGAAGTGAAGGTGAATCGCTAGATCGGACGAGTCTAGATCGTCTAGACGTGCTGTAAGAGCAACTCCAACCGGTTCTTTATCCTGCTCTTCATTGTATATTTACCTAATATGACTCAAGAAATGGATTCCAACCGGTTCTTTATCCTCCTCTTTATTTTTATCGAGTCGTTATTTTCTCCCGGCCGCTAGCTAGATTTGGCGAGCGCCTCCTCACTCGCTTCTCAAATAGCTAGGCCATTGGAATGCTAACTCAAATAGAGAGCTGAAAATAATAGCTAGCCTCTTCATCCTAGGAAATAGAGAGGGAGAAATGACTAATAGGATGGAGTTGCTCTAAGGTTGTCGTGCGTGCCCCCAGGCGCGCGATAGATTTGCTGTTTCTAAGCATACAATCCCTGAGGAAGAAATATATATATACTCAAGTAAACTCCGAATGGTTTTAGAAAAGTAGGGAAAAACCAGAAAACAAAAGGAAATATTTCGGATAATTTAGGGAGCTAGCGGTTTCTGAAAGTTTTTGTTTTAAAAAGAGCGTGTTAGCATTTTTAGTGGAATTTGCATCATTCTTCACAAAAAAAAAAATGCTCGACGCACCTTCTTTTGGCTGTCTCCACCCTTGTTCGACGCCGCCTCTCATCTGATCGGTTGGTGTTGTATAGGAATGCCATGCACGTACGTTGAATTAATAAAGGACAAATTGCAAGAAAAATGTTTGGTCAATACATATTCCTATGAACCACCTTTACAGTATACAGAGGTAACGATGGTATGCTTGAAAAATGTTGGATTTAAACTCCTAATACTTGTTGGAAATAGTCTGTACCGGCTATAGTTCACCAGCATATAAAACCGCTCCATTTTTGTTTGTAGAAAAGAAAATACGCCTTTATTTGTTAGAAAATAGCAAACATTTTGCCTACCCCCTCGAGGTAAGGTAATCATCAAGCAGCCACCTTTAGGCCTTGCTCGGTTGGGCTGAAAAACTGTGGTTTATGGCTGAAATTGCACTGTAGCGACTGAAATTTTACTGTAACTAAAAATGACTTATTTGGCGTAATTAAATTTAAAAATTTTAAAAATAAAAAAAATATGCTAGCTCATCACGGACAACGCAAACGAATACAGGAAAAAAAAGAACCGACAAAAAAGCTCAAAAAAAAACCAAAAGTTCAGAAGAAGATGAAATTTATTAATAGTAAAAAATAAACCAGAAGCCAAAAGTTGAAGCTGAAACGAGCGGGGTCTTAGGGCCTGTTTGGGACTGCTCTGCTCCAGTTTTTCCAGCTCTGCTCCACCAACTCCACCATAGAGCAGCTCCACTATGGAGTTCTGGAGCATGTGGTCTGTTTGACACGCAGCTAGCTCCAGCTCAGGAATGTGAGGTTTCCGAGAAAGGTCCAATGTGCCCTGAATGATGTTTGATGTATGTTTTGATAATCATGGAGCATATGTAACTGAATTTTTTTGTTGCCAATTGAAATATGATGTAAAATATTATAATCGCAATTAATTTATTCGAGAAAATCAAAAAATAAATATTTTGATCAAATAATTGCATCCTTTTGTCCCATAAATTGCAACATACATGATAGATAATTAACAAAGTCCATCATTCGAATACAAATTAACAAAATTTATCCATTTGTACGAGTGCAAATATCAAACAGATTAGAGTAGCAACACCTGCCGTTACAAAGCCAAGTTCTATCTCCGCGATTTCCTGTACTGTTCTGCCTCTTCGTCGCCCCTTTTTTCATAACGTCCGCTAGAATCTCTCTCGTGCCTTGACCGCTTGCGCATATCTCCATCATGTTTCACTTCTGACCTGTACCTTTCTGATATTTCTTCTCTTCCTTGCACATATCTGTCATCGTTTTTCTGTCTCTCGCCTCTTGATCTCTCAGGTGATTTGTCATGCCCGTACCTGCCACAATCTTTTGTGCTTCTATCACTATGCTTCCTCCTAGAATCACGGTCTCTGTACACCTCTGATCTTGAGGCTTGACTTTCCCTGTCCGCTGATCTGGACTCCTCTTTTGTCCTGTTAGGGAATCTTTGTTCTGCGTCACTCGAAGGGGCATTTTTGTGGCTCTTTGGTGGATCACGGTGTCTGTCATGCTCCCATCTTGCATTGCTCTCCTCCTTAGAACCTAGGGGGTGAAAACGGGTCGGGTTAATCCCGACCGATCCGCATCGAATCGATTGGTACGAATCCGACTAGTACGAATCCGAGAAAAAATATGAGTTAGGATATGGTAACGCAATATCCGTCCGAATCCGAATATCCGTCCGAATCCGATACGCCTTCAAGTATGATTCGGGCTAGTGCTACTATTTGACGTTTCATTTTCTTTTGTAATGGTAAAATAAAATCTTCCACATCGCTATTAAATAGTAACATCAAGTCAATCGTCCTACTCCATTTATCGCATTTGTATGCATTTCTTACAAACAAGTAGGGTGCAAACGAATTGGATTAATCCCGACCGATCCGACACCAAATCCGATTGGTACGAATCCGATTGATACCGAATCCGGAGAAAAATATGGGTTAGGATATGGTAACAGCAATATCCGTCCGAATCCGATCCGTTTTCACCCCTATTAAAACCCCAACCAGTGTTTGCATTTCTCTGAAGGTATAATTCATGAACATCAGAATTAGTTGCCAAGCATGCTTACCCTACAATTACTGAACCAACTAACTGATAAACTATAAGCATAAAGGAAAAATATTTCGGGCCAAGTACAAATAACAATAGAAGAAGGGCACCCTACATTAATGATGACTTCTGCATTCAGAGAAGCATTCGTGTTGTTGCAAACATAACAGAAATTTTGCATGAGACATTAGTCTCTAGCATATAGCCATATCTAGCGCAAGCCAATAATAACAGAAATGGAGCTTTCATTTCTGACAAAAGATGTTAAAACATCTAGTAATGTTCCTCCTAATTCTACTAGGAATTGGAAAAGTGTACTGGTTTTTATGCAATCTCGTTAGCACTAATCATGTAAGAATCATCCTGATTTGCATTCCATTAGTCAATACGTAAAGCCGTAAAGGCCTTGCATCTTGCAAGTTCCCAGCACATCCTCATCATGAGAAGGTATTGATATTCCAAGAAACGTTGTGGTGAAATGACAAGAGACCCATTTTCTAGTTAACAAGTGATCTTTCAACATACTTTTACTCTTTCAAGTACAAGTCAGCTGTGCATTTGTAGTGAATAATCATATAATAAATTGGTCAATGCAGACGTGGGGACGGGTACTGCTCATCATGGGAAAATTTGCAGGAACCTCCGCGGTTGCACTCGCCTTTCTGGAAGCATAGCAAACGCCACGGGCCTCCCTCTTCTTTTTCAGCTCCTCCTCATCTTCCTCCTCCTTCTTCTTGTACTTGCTTACATGGTCAACCCTTATAATCCTCCCAAGAACCTTAGCTCCATTCAAATTATATACACCACAGAAATTTAGCAAAAAGTACAGCACTTCGGCAAAGAATCAATTGAAACTACACGCAGAAAAGACCCAAGTGAAAAAAGTACAAGAAACCTCACCAACAGCAAGAATGGTGCTCCTCTGGTCCTCGTACGCAAGAAACGCGAATCCCTTGGATTTGCCGGTGCCCTTGTCGCGCACGAGGTTGACATCGACCACCTCGCCGTACCTGAGATCGAGGCCGCAAACCGCTCAGATCTCCCTGGCGCATCCACGCGGAGAGGAACACAGCTGGGGGGGGGGGGGGGGGGGGGTACTTACTGCGCGAAGACGACGAGGAGGTCGCCCTCAGTGAGGTCGTAAGGGATGCCGCCGACGAAGACGTAGGCGGAGTCCTTGAACTTGGTGTGCCACGAGGCATCCTCGTTGATGCCCAGAAGCGCCTCCTTCTGGTTGATCACCTGCGTCAGAGGATTCATCTCCCCCGACCCGCCTCCGCCGCCATCACCTCGCCGGAGAAGAGGGGCGGCGCGCGGGTGGGGGGGCGGAGAGGAAGAGGGCGGCGCGGGTGAGGAGGAGAGGAGCGGCGCGGGTCTCCGCTCTGGGTGGGGAGGAGAGGAGCGCGCGGGTGGGTGGGGAGGACAGGAGCTGTGACGAATCGGTACGGAGGAAAAGTAATGGCAGTGATGGGTAATTTTCTCCTAACTCTATAAGGAGATACAAAACTTTAGTTTCTGGAGTACCCGTTGAGAAGTTCCAGAAAAACGTGGAGTAGACCTTCAACTCTAACTTTTTTTTGGAGCAGAGTTCTTGGAGTTGGACCCGTTTGGCTAGACAAGTTTAGAGCAGAATTGAAAAAACTGAAGCGGAACAGTCCCAAACAGGCCCTTATCCCTATGGGGGCAGGTACCACACACATTATTAAAAGAGAGAAAAAAATAAATCGTATGGGATAGACTAGATGTATACATATATGTTTTTTCCATATGTACGCAGCAAAGATATGTACTGTCGCCACCATATGTACGCAGCAAGACATGTACTGCCGCCACCATCAAATGTGGCTCAATATTGTTGTAAACTTTCTAAATTCAAACCACAATCCTATTTTCTAATCATTGCAATATCTTTTGCACGAATCCTGATACACGTCAGAGGGCTCAGATAGTATAGTACCGACATGTATACGTGGTTTTGCATTTTTACATAACAAAATCAGGAAAACGGTAGGTGAAATTGGTGACCATTGCACACAGAAGGGCAAAGCTATGAGTGTGTTCTTTTGGGCTATAGTCTATAGGTTATGGCTATGTTTTTTAAATTCTGGTTTATTCGTGAGAGGCGGTACGTACAGGAAAATAATAGCATATGATTTTGACTAGTACAGCTGAACTCAGTACACTTTTTACTACAATTGACCTTTAGATCCGCCTCGAAAAAACACATCGTTTTTAAAAAAATGTACTATAGCTACAGTGCATTAACTATAAGCTGTAAAAGCAAAAACGAACCCGATGGAGCTGGTAGCGTAGAGCTCCTGGAAAGATGCTTGGACAATTGGTCATAAAAAAGGTTAAATCGGCGGTTTATCGCATTTGCACAAGTCTTTTCTTTTTCTTTTTTGTTGAAGTATATTACCCGTCTTCTGTCATTAGTTTAAACTGTTAGATGAATTGATTGGTGCATGCAAATCAACACTTCTAACGTAGTTTTCTTAAGAAACTGTACCAGCCCTGCTTCTTTGCAGAACGAGATCTAGCAGATATTCAGATAATGATATGTACTGAAGAGTAGTTTGCATTATGAATGAAGCTCTCACAACTGTTCCTTGTTTCTGGGTACACCTTCCTTGCACCTTTCCAACTAATACAATGTGATGTACAGAGTAACTACCACTTGAGGCTGCAATTTACACCATCAAAGAGGGTTACCAGAAACCCACCTCGCAAACATAGCAAGGCATTGCCTTGGCATGTACTCTGGAGCAGTATGTCCACCACCCTAATTCACAAAACAAAATATATTATATAGGGAATTAACTTTTATCTTGGTTATCAAATCATGCTGCAATCTTGATATTTGATATAGCAAACCAAGAAAGCGCGCTGCAACGGAAAATCGAGAAGAGAAGGAAATCCAGGGCTCCTACCTTAACAGTTGCGAATGTGAGGTTATTAGCGTATGACCTTGTAAATCTGCAGATAAGATCTCTGGTCAGACTGTTGCAGAAGTTCCTCTTGAGCATAATAAGTCTTTCAGTTGCAAGCGATACAAATCTCAAAAGAAAAAAAGCAAGCATATATGATCGACAAATCAGTGCTCAAAGTGCTAGAGCATGCATGAAAAACTAGAATTTGATTTGACGTTCAGGCAGTAGTCTGCATAATCGTCTGTTTGTTCCAAACTGTATCCAGTATTCTAAACTAGTTGTTGCAGTTATATGTGACTCACCCTGCAACTTGTCCATCGACATACCATGGTCTCCAGTCATCCACAACAGAGAAATTCAGATACTTAATCCAGGCTTGCGTGCCGATGAAAGGTATAACCATGTCATGATCACCACTGTAAATCAGACTTGTGTAGCCTCTAGTGGTCACATCCAGATGGTATTTCACTGAACTTTGAATATCACTAGTGTAGGGTATGTCGTAGTTGCATCTTACCCATGAAGGAACTGTTCCCTGCAATGTTAGAATAGAATGGATCAACCTTACCTTCACAAAAATTTATCAGTTGCTAGTCTTCTTACAGAGCCTTTGGCAGGAAAAAGATTGTTCAAGACACTGCTGCATCAGCTGTCTGTCATACCTTGTGGATACCGAGAGCCTGCCTTACTGTGCCATCGTTTGCCCACATTCTCGACATTGTATATTCTGCCGTCTGTGAAGAAATACGAGATGTCAGATAAGATTACCTTATGCAAAATGTACATGTATAGAAGAAAGGCAAAGCTCCTTTGGCCATTAACTCTACACTCTGAAGAAATCTCAGACAGGTGAAGCTCTGCAGTGTAGTCTTGGAGTTGGAGCATCTCCCGTATGCCTGAATTTAGCTTCGGCCTGTATGGATGAGGGCTTGCAAAAGTGCATTGGGGCTCCAGAATGTGATTTGCATATATGTCCTTGACACACTTTACAAAGAGACCATTTGTCACCTTTGAAAATTGAATGAAAAATAATTGCTTGGAAAAAGAATTAAATAATGTTTATATGCACCTCATCTATGGCATCAAGACTATTTGTGCACTGAACGCTTTGGTGGCTGTTGTCCTCCACGCGGCAGCTCGTCTTGTACGCCTGAAAATAACAAGACATAAGTAAAGAAACTGCTATACATCTCAAAGACAAATAGAAAGCCACTATTACTTTGTCAAATATAACTCACTGTTAGTATGTAGCTATCTGCAAACTTCATTGCTTACTGTTACACATGAGGCAAATATTGGGCAATTTTTTCTCGCTGCCAAAGAGGCAGAACTGTGGCGGCAGAGGACTAGTGTGAATTTATTCAACACATGTAGTAGTGACATATTGCAAAAGAATAACATATTATAATTGGGTATTGATAAACATCATACCCCACTGAAAATGTGCAGTTTACCATCTGAACTACAAATTTGTGCATTTCATTGAAGTATAATTTAACACTTGGGGTCATGGATCAGTTTGGTAAGCTCTCTACTTTGATTTGGAATGTACAGGAAGCGTGTCAAATCTGCCAAAAAAAAAACTCAGCAGCTCTTCGTTTTGGAGGATGCTATTCAATTTTACCTCGTACATTTCGTCAGGGATGAGACCCATCCCATGAGCAAAAGGAACTTTCGATGGATTATCAAAGTGACCATCTGTGACTGGATTGCCCACAAGGTAGCCCTGGTCATGATATGTCAGATTACTAGGGGGGCAAAGCACGCTAATCTAACTTGTAAAAAACAATTACTACAGAACCCAAGATATCAATATAAACACGGAAAATTTTCTCCATTAGCAAGCATATGGTAGAATTCCCAAACCTTTAGATTAAGAGCCGGTTCGTTGCCAACTTCTTTACCTGGAAAAGTCACTGATTGCTTTCTTCACAAAGCAAAATGTGTTTATTCAAAAACTGAAAGGTACGAGATGTTACCTCTGGCAATTTCAAAGGTGACGATTGGCACAATCATACCGGAGTATGAATCACCGGCAATGTAAAGAGGGTTTGACAAGAATTCCGGGTGCTCATCAAACCACTGCAATATTAGAAAGGGAGATAATAGAACTGATTTTAGCATGATTAGCGAGGGCTTATTTTTACAAACATTTGTCATCAGTTTGTGTATAACATTAGTGATTGGGACCTGGGACCGAAATGCAGGAAGTCTGACCTTTGTGAGGAAGATGAGGATTTGGTTGACAGCTTTGGTGTCACTTGAGCTGTATCCTTGCTCTGTTTTGGAATATGAAAACCCAGTTCCTACTGGGGAATCAAGAAAGATTACATTGCTCACCTGAAATGTGCAAATTAAGGATCAATTAGTAACAAGTTGCATTAATTAGTTTGTGGGATAGAGAGATGCATGGGTTGAATCAAATTAACCTTGGTCCAGGAATCTGGTTGGTAGACCAACTTAGGCAAGCCATCGACGTAGCCGGGAAGGTCGAAACTGAGAGGGCCTGCATATATGTATCTTACAAGTTTGAGCAAAGTTGATTTGAGATCATAATAGGTGTATTGTTGTTGTATATACCAAGGGCAAAAGGGTAATTTCCCATTTGATAAAAAGAAAAAAAGGAGAGAAAGAGGGGCCCACCTGTCGGTGGGCCGGATAGAGACCAAAAAGGAGGAGCTCTGCTCCTCCCCTTGACCAGAAGACGAGCGGGTGCCTGGGGGGCGATGGCGGCGGCGATTTAGGGAGGCTGAGCGGCGGAGGCAGGCAGGTCGGTGGGCTGCGGGTCGGCTCGATGGCGGCCCGGTCTCCCCTGCGATCCTTCCTCCCGTGCGACTTGCGCATTCCCCTCTCTCCTGTGAGTTCGTCGCTCCTCTTCTTCCCGTGAGACTCGGTCCCCAGATCCGGTTTGTGAGGTGGAAGGAGCTGCGGTGGTTGGCGCGTGAGACTCGGTCCCGGCCATTGGCGGCGCCGCCGAGTGCTCAACTCCTCCCCTCTCTTGGCTATAAATGATGGCCGGCTCTTTGGTTGGGTATCGAATGAACTGTGAGCTTCTCCTCTCCTTCTTTGAGTATTTGCCTGTGGTGTTTGACGACTACGGTTCCCTGGTGCTCGTCGGCGAGGTGCTTGGCCGGCTCCTCCCCTACGCTTGTGCGGCAATCCTCTACCTCGACTCGCCAGCGTGGGCATCACTTCGGCGAGAGGGCTTTGTATCTCTGTGCCTACTGCTCTCTCACGGTGGTGTGAGGGCAATAGGTTTTCTGGGATAGCGTGCAAGCGTGCCTAGCCCCTGTTCTTCTGGTGATTTCGAATATCACCGGTCCTGTGAGTGATTCTGTGATTCTTCTTATGCAATCTGTGTGAGCTGTGCTAGTTTGTTAATCTTCCATACATTATCTGGCACTGGGAGACATAGATTGCTTGTGGGATATATGGTTGCTCGATGATAACAAACATCATATACTGAGATTGGTTCAATTGGTCATTGAGCTCTAATAGCTGTCTTGTGACTCTGGAAGTCAGTCTCTAGACTTTAATATTTACCTGTGCCTTTCGGTTCATGCTGTTTTCAGATTTTAGCATGTTCATATATTGATCTGTTAGGAATTTTGATAAGTCGAAAGATAAATTATTGAGCAAAGATAACTTGGATGGTTTTGCTCTTTTGCATACTGCAATCTGAATATATGCATGCTGAATATATGTTGATCTTGAGATTGTAGAGTTTGTATCTAGAGCTCAAAAGACCAAGTATATTATTTGACATAACCAATCAAGGAAGAGTATATGATTTAGTAGCGGGACGGCCAAGTTTAATCTTGTGCAACCCTACAATTTGAGAGCACAAATAATCAATTAAACTTGATCTAATTGATAGTCTTGATTAGCACTTGCTTTATAATTTGTCATACATATTCATGACTAGAGTAACATTGTTTTTATTCTTGAATATGTGGTATATCATGAATGAAATGTTCAATTCATATTAGTACATACTTGTTATATCTTGTATATATGAATTGATGTCATTGGTGTGCTTTTATGGTTATATTGGAATTATATTTATATCTTTGCTTATACATAAATACTACCACTACTACGAAAGGCTAATAGTAGACGGCAAATCACGAGCGGTTTTGTGAAATCGTGCGTAATGTAAACTATTACAGCGGTTTTAATTTGAAGGCCGTCTGTGGTATTTGTGGCGGGAAAAAGGAGTATCACGAGCGGTTCTTACCTCGAACCGTTTGTGATCTCGAATATCACATACGGTTTTTATTAAAACCGCTGCAGCGATAATATGGATTATCACGACGGTTTTTAATTAAAACCGTCGTGTTGTGTCGACTATCACAGCCGATTGTTGTTAAGAACCGCGGGAATGTTCACGACGATTTTTCACAAGAACCGCCGTGATGTCCTTTGTCTGTCATATTCTAGATCGAGGTTAATATATAAGTACACATTGCTTCTAATAACTTAACTACGTAACTACGAGACAAGAGATCACAAATTAAAGGCAAATTTATTAATTTCAATTAGAGGTAAATTTATTACAAAAGTCGCACAGGTAAAGAGTTTCCCAGTTGTATTCTTTTGGGCTTCGTAGCTTCTTCTTCAACTTGGGGACTTGGAGGATCACCGCTAAATTCTCAAACGCCGTTAAGATTGCCCTTGTCCTCGGCACTTCCTCCTGCAGCTTGGGCAAATGATCGGCGACATCCATAATGTCGTAGATGATAGCATGAAAAGATTCTCGAGAATCTGCCGTTTACGCTTGATCGGCAAGGCTATCCATCGGTCTCGCAATGCGTGTAGAGCTTCTTCCGCATTGCGCATTGTGGAGAAGAACCAGGGTGAGGATGTTTCCCTTTCTTGGCGGCGACAAGACGCCTCCGTCGACGGCGGAGGATCGAGTCAAGCCGACGGATGCAAGAAAGTCGGGAAGGAGAGCAGGGCGGGTGCGGAGAAGTGCTCGGATGCAAATTGCGGCCGCTGTGTAAGGTTCCGCGAACAATTTGTGATGAGCAGATGAGAGGAAGGAGATGATCACAAGAACAATAGTAGAAGCCATGTTGTATTGTATATTGTATTGTACGTACGTAGAAGAGACTGCAGCTGGATTAGGCGCGCATATTTAACCTTTAGAACAGACGGTTCGTATACCCAAACATTAATGATATAGACGCTTCGTATAAAGATCGAGAGACGTTAACTAGACGATCGAAACATGAAGCGTTCTGGCATCGAAACACGCGCAAAGCGTTCTGGTATGAAGCTTATGACAGACGGTTTATACGGGTAACCGTCTGTGATATTTTCACAGTCGGTTATTAACAAGAACCGTCTGTGATAATTGAGACATCACAGATGGTTCGTACTAAGAACCGTCTGTGAATTTTCACAGACGGTTCTTAATTCGAACCGTCTGTGATAATCTTGCCAACACAGACGGTTCGTGTGACAAACCGTCTGTGATAATCACAGGTCACCAATAATTGTTGACCAATAATTGGTGCATACCCAGGATTTCGATCTCGACCGTCCATTCTCTCCACATGGAATGGCAGGCAGCAGTTCCTCCCACTACTCAGCCCTTATTAATAACCCCATCTACCTTTCCAGCAGTACTAGTCATGCGTGAGTTCATCCACTAGCTAGCTTCCTTCATGCATCTCCTCCGCTATGAGCTAGCGCCTCGTCGCGACACGGCGAAGCGGCTGGACAACACACTCTTGCGAGAAGTGTCTTAAGTGTGTCTTTGTTCGGACGCACCGTCGTGCCATGAAGGGTTCGTTAGCTGTAATAGATTTGAATGTGTTGTTGTGCTTGCCTCTATATCGATTGTTTTCGAGGGTATGGGTAACATTATTTTATTTGCTTGCTTGCCTCTGTATTTGCATGTTCCTCGGCGATGCCGACTCTGCAGAGATGTGATGTCCACTCCAACAATCCTTCTTTTTCTGCAAAATTCAAGGCAATTTTATTACAAAAGTTCAAAAAAGACATTCCCAGTTCTTGGTGAGCGCCGACATAGTCGACTTCTTCGGTGAGCGACTATCCATCTGCCTCTTTCCACTCCTTTTCTTCATCTCTGGTCTCTGGATCACGTACGCCAGTAGCGATAATTCAGTAGTAGATGAATCATCGCTACTGGCGTACGTGATACAGAGACCAGAGATGTAGAAAAGGAGTGAAGAAGCGATGGATAGTCGCCACCAAGAAGTCGCTATGTCGATCGCTCAACGAAGAATCTGGGAATGTCTTTCTTTGCACTATTGTAATAAAATTGCCTTGAATTTTGTCGGGAAAGATGAACTATTTCGTCAGGGCATGACTGCCAACTCGAAGCATATATAGCATAGCATTCGAGGCACATCCGAGGCTCGCTGCGTGTCTTGAGGAATGCCAAGAGCTGGTCTTCGATGTGGAAGCCACATCGTCTTCGATGTGGCGGCCACATCCAAGACCAGCTCTGGCATTCCTCAAGACACAGCAGCGAGCCCTGATGTGCCTCAAATGCTATGCTATATGCTTCGAGTTGGCGATCATGCGCTGACTAAACAGTCGTCCCGTGTAACTATCACGAGGCGGTTTGTAGTGTAAACCATGCGTGAAGGACTATCGCGACGGTTCTATACACGGCCGCTGCGTGATACGCATAAATCACGATGGTTGATATTTCGAACCGTCTGTGATATTATGTACATCACAGATGGTTCGTGTTACGAACCGTCTGTGATAATGAGACTATCACAGATGGTTATTTATGCGAACCGTCTATGATATGCAGAAATCACAGACGGTTAATATTAATAACCGCCGGTGATAATTCACAGACGGGTATTAATACGAACCGCTGCGTGATATATAATTTTCACGCACCGTTTGTAGTTGGAACCGCTCGTGATATTCTCGCGTAGTATTAATTACTTGGCGTACTTGCTTGAAGGATGTCGACACCGATCTGTCTTCATTGCGCTGCATCGGTGGAGCAAGGCGGCGGCTTTAGGGAGTTGGGGTGAAAAATATCACCGTCTTCTTATTGATCGATCGAGGTTAGCATACTCAATTACTTAACATTCTTAGTGATCGATCGAGATTAGTATTCAATTACTTAACATTCTTAGTGATCTGATCGAGGTTAGTAGTAGAGGTAATAATCATTTTTGACACCCATTTGTCACTTGTGTAGCGTAGATGGATCAAGCTGGATGTATATTGAGAACCGTGTGAGTGAAGAGTACATTCGGCATGTCCGCTTTAGAAGGGCGGTCGAGTGGATATGTTGAAGAAGGGGATGAAATATATGTATTGCCCATGTATTGATTGTGATAATCTCAAGATGTTTAGCAACTCAATGCGATTAAAGCTCACTTGATTCGAGGGGTTTGAAAAAGAGTACAAATGTTGGACCATCACGGTGAAGAGAAGAGTACACAAGAAGATAGTTATGACATAGCCGAGGAGACAACGATATGCCGGTTGTGGACTGTTCTTTCGATCATGAGGATAGGTCGCAGGATGACAATCTCGATCGGATGTTACGTGATGCAGAAGGGAACTATAGTGAGAGAGAGTTTGGTAAATTCGAGGGCTTGATGGAGGACTCAGAAACCTTTTTTCCCGGGCTGCAAATCGCAATACACGAGGTTGTCATCAGTTCTAGAACTGCTAAAATTGAAGGAAGCAATGGTTGGTCCGATAAGAGTTTCATGGCATTATTAGGTCTCCTAGTGGACATGCTTCCAATGGGAAATGTGTTGCCAGAACCACCTACCAAGCCAAGAAGATTCTTTGTCCATTAGGAATGGAAGTAGAAAGAATACATGCATGTCGGAATGATTGTATCCTGTAGTAGTAAAGAGTATGCTAGCTTACATGTTTGTCCGTGTGCAAAACATCCCGATACAAGTGTAAAATGACTCGATGATGGGAAGGGCATCGAGGTGAAGCAAGGACCTCTGCTAAGGTGATGTGGTATCTTCTGTAATCCCCGCTTGAAGCGTTTATTTGCAAACCGCAAGGATGCAAGATTGATGCGTTGGCCTCGCGAGCGGCGTAAGAAAGGCGGAATGATAAGACATGTTGCTGATTCTCGCCAAAGGAGGAACATCGATAGGATGTTTGTAGATTTCGTGTGGAACCGAAATATAAGGTTTGGGTTGAGTACAGATGGAATGAATCCTTTTGGTAACATGAGCACCGATATAGCACTGCCCGTGGCTCTGCATGTACAACCTTCCTCCTTGGTCGTATGAAGCGGAAATATATTTTGATGTCACTACTTATCCAAGGGTGAAGCAACTCGCAACGATATTGATGTGTTCCTAGCCCCATTGGTGGAAGATCTTGCAACATCTTGTGGAATGAAGGGGTACATGTATGGGATGCGGACAAACGAGAGAACTTCACTCTACGGGCCATGTTGTTCTGCACCATTAATGATTTTCCTGCCCTTGGTAACTTGTCAGGGTTGAGTATAAAAGGAGCCAAAGCGTGTCCGCACTGCTTAGATTATACCGAGAGTGTGTGGTTGAACAACTCGCGAAAAACTATGTACATGCGTCACCGTAGGTTCCTTCCAAAGTATCACCCATACCGCAAGATGAAGAAATAATTTGACGGAAAAAAAGAGGATGACTCAGTACCAAGACCTTTTAGCGGGAAAGAGGTGTATGATATGGTCAAGGATATAAATGTTGTGTTTGGAAAGGGACGTAAATTGAGGAAGAACATGTGGAAAAAGAGGTCAATATTTTGGGACTTGCCTTATTGGGAGCACTTAGAAGTTCGCAATTACATCAATGTCATGCACGTAGAGAAGAATGTACGTGACAGTTTGATTGGTCTCTTACTGAACATTCCTGATAAAACAAAGGATGGTGTTAACGCAAGGCGTGACTTGGTCGCTATGAACATTAGGACCGCGTTAGCACCGATAGAGACCGATAAAGGCGGACGTACCTTCCCCAAAGATGTTACACTCTGTCTAAGTCCGAGAGAACTGAATTGTGCCATCCTTAAATGGTGTGAAAGTTCCATCCGGTCACTCGACAAGCATGAAGAAAATTGTTTCCATGGAACATTTGAAATTGATTGGCATGAAGTCTCACGATCATGTCATGTGCTAATGACTCAAATGCTACCGTTGCAATTAGAAGTATTTTGCGAACAAGGTTCGAGTGACAATCATAAGGCTATGCTATTTCTTCAACGCAATTGCTCGAGAAGGTCATTGATCCGGATGGACTAGATGCTCGCAAACCGAGGTGGTGACAACTCTATGTCATCTAGAGATGTATTTCCCTCCATCATTTTTGATATCATGGTCCATCTCATTGTCCACCTTGTGAAAGAGATAAAAATATGTGGCCCGTATTTCTACGTCATATGTACCCTTTCGAGAGGTACATGGGAATTCTGAAGTCCTATGTACGCAATCGATCTCGACCGGAGGGTAGCATCATCGAAGGTTATACAACAGAAGAGGTCATTGAATTCTGCATCGGCTACATGGCTCAGGTAGAGCCGATAGGTGTACCTCTATCTCGTCACGAGGGGAGGCTAGAGGGTATCGGGACTATTGGGAGGAAAGCAATAACTCCGGATCAACATACGTATGCTCAAGCTCATTTCATGGTTTTACAACACATGACTGAAGTGACCCCATATATTGAAGAGCACAAGGACATGCTACGTCAGGAGAATGCAGGCCAGTCAGAAGTTTGGATCACGAGACAACACAACCGTCAGTTCAACGAATGGTTCAAGGCGCAATTGACTAGGAGGTCGTCAAGTGAAACACTACAATGGTTGGCAAAAGGGCCAAAATTTACAATTGTGACATGGCAAGCATACGACATTAATGGCTACACATTTTATACAACATATCAAGATAGAAAGAGCACAGTCACGTAACTCGGTGTCGCATAGATGCCTATGATGCGCACGGCAGTACCGCTGGCCCAAGCTCGTACTACGGGCTTGTAGAGGAGATTTGGGAGCTTGACTACGTAATTTTCAAAATTCCTCTATTTCGGTGCCGTTGGGTCCAACTTCCACGGGGTGTAAAGGTTGACAAGTACGGCGTCACTACCGTGGACCTCGAATGTGTAGGATACAAAGACGAACCATTCGTACTCGCGAGGCAAGTTGTTCAAGTATTTTATGTAACCGACCCGGCAAATAAAAAGCGCCATGTAGTTCTTCAGGGAAAAAGAAGGATTGTCGGGGTTGAGAATGTTGTGGATGAGGAAGAGTACAATCAATTTGATGATTTGCCTCCATTCGGACACGGCATCAGGCTCGAGGAAGAACAAGGCGATGAAGTAAGCTATATGCGTGTCGATCATCGTGAAGGGCTTTATTTAAAATGATATAGCCAAAGTGTAATAAATGATATTGGTTATGCTTGTGTTTTTCATAAATGTATATGTATGTTCCATTGTAATTGTAAAATGACTAAGGAACTAAGAAATAGTTAGATTTATGGTTATGCTTGCGTTTTTCATAAATGTATCTATGTTCCATATTGTAATTGTAAAATGACATAGGAACCTAGCTAGCTACGGGTATTTATGGTGAACTATCACAGGCGGTTTATCAAAAGAAACCGTCTGTGATAATACATCACAGACGGTTCTATAAATATAACCGTCTGTGATAATGTCATATCACAGGCGGTTATATTTATAGAACCGTCTGTGATAGCTCATCTTTAAATACCCGCAGCTAGGTCTGCGGAGTCCGCTCTGGCGCAGTCTCTTGTCTCCACCCTGCAGCGCCCCTGCTAGCTAGGTTTTGCTCCCTCCCACCGCCGGTCCCTCCCAACTCCGCCGGTCCCTCCCGACGCCGCCGGTCCCTCCCGTCGCCGGTCCCTCCCGTCGCTGCTCCCTCCCGACGCCGCCGGTCCTTCCCGAAGCCGCCGTTCCCTCCCGACGCCGCCGGTCCCTCCCGACGCCGCTTTATATGCTTCACATGTTATATGCTTCACATGAATTTTATGTTATATGCTTCACATAAATTTTATGTTATATGCTTCACATGTTAGCACTTCATAGAACCTTGTAACAATAATATATGCTGCACTTGTTAGCTGCAAGGTCTATTTAGAAGGCCCATAGCTCACTGCAATTAGTTAATCGTTAGAACTTTGTCAAAGGGCATAAAGCAAGTGACACACTCCAGTGTATCTTGTTCAATGAACTTGATGCAATCGGTTTGTGTCACTTGATTCATAGAACTTTGACAAGTTGGGTCCATAGCTCACTTGATTAGTTTTTCTTAGAAGAGAGATGACGTCCACACGCCTTCGCTGTGCGTCATCCGGTCTCACGCTCCCAAGACTGCAAAATCTAAACATGGAGAAGTCCAACATGAAGCCAAACCGGCAGAGTGCATTCACTGCATTTCCTCCATGACTTGGGCTACATCGTCGTGACATTCGAAGATTTATTCTTACTATGCAATCTCGACGAACTCGACGCCTCACTTCTACGATGCTGGACACTGTAAGTGTACTGTACAATGAAGTTCTACATTCACGTTATACAGATAAATGTCATTACTCTTTCTTTATGTATAGATACATGATCCAACAAGCCCGGCAATCGCGACGACCGGTGGGTTTCCTCGACCCTCACTTGGTCTCCGAGCAATCTATCAACGCAGATGCATCCTTCGTGGAAGGTTACATAATGAGGGGATTGATTGCTCACACCGACAAGGAGTACGTCATGGTACCCTTCAACCAAGGGTAAGTGCTTCACTAGTTGCCACACATATGTTTCATTTGTACTTTACATGCAGCATGAACTTAGGATTAATCACTATGGCGACACATATGACTAGGAATCACTGGATTTTGATTGTGATTGTACCAAAGTGGAGCAAGGTAATATACCTTGATTCCCTCCTTAGGAGCAACCACGACTTCAGTCGTGTGCAAAAAGTACTTAACAGGTAAACTCATTTCCTCCATACATAACTCTATTGTAATATTTCTTTTGTTTGCCACGGCCGAGGCTAAGTTTTTTGAATCACGTAGGGCGTTTGCCGAATATGTTGCCCAAGGAGGAACACACGACAAATCCAGTGACACGCTACGACACAACACGCGATTTCCGGTACCCGCTACAACACAACAATCCTATATCATACTTTGTTATAATGTCTCTAGAATTGACAATACCGATGTATGTAATTCTATTTTTGCAGTGCCACCAACAGCTACAGGGCAACGTATGTGGATTCTACGTTTGCCGCCATATGAAGGAAATCATGGGTACTAAGATCAATGATCCAGAGGTTTGTCGAGTCCTTCCAATAATTATTATTTTCTGATTATATTACACACACATGCTAATTAATGACTTAACATTGCTCCTAGCGACGGTAGTGAACTTCGACGGAAGTGCATATGATCTTGACAATCTCGTCGAAATTGTGCAATCATGTCCCAATTCTTGCTAGCAGAGGTCATAAATAAGAGGAGAGTTCCACGCGGCGATGGTGATAATTAGATGTTGAAACATTGGATTCAATTGTACAAATCAAACAATTCCTTCAATTGAATTCATTTGTCAGATTTTGTGTAACAATTTTCATTCTATATATGTGATATTGTTACATTCATCTGTGTATCGAATTTTGTTGTAATTTACTATGAGTTGCAATTAACTTATATCTGTCATTTATCTATAATCGCTTGCTTTCGGAGGGCATGGCTAGCATATCCGAGGCTAGCCAAGAAACAACAAATAAAATGGATGATGCACTTGGTATCACAGACGGTTCGTTGTTAAAAATCGTCAGCGATACCATATCACGACGGTTTCAAAGAGTGCCGTCGTGGTGTGATCGATATCACGAGCGGCCTTTACTATCGACCGTCAGGATACACACAATATCACGAGCGGTTAGTAATACAAACCGCTCGCGATATTAATATATCCTGACGGTCTTGATTACTAACCGTGCGTGATACTCATCTATCACAGACGGTTAGTAATCAAGACCGTCTGTAATGTTTTTATCACAGACGGCTCAAGAACCGTCTGTGATAACCACCAACTATCACTGACACCTAAACACCGCGATTCGGGAACTGTGCAGTGATGACGGTTCGAACCGTCATGATAGGGCTGTGCAGTAGCGTGTACAACAATTGTATGTATATCTTTGGGTATAGAACCAACCAAAACATGAATGGAGCAACACCATAGATGCCATACGTATGAACAAGACAAGTCCAACATCTCAGTGCATTGTGACATACTACTCCTAGAAGTATGCCTGCTTGCATGGACATATGTACGTGCCTGCTTGCATGGACATATGTACGTCTCTGCTGACACCTGCAACTGCAAGGCTTGTGGACACTTGGCTTGAAGGCCGCCAAATAGAGGTTTTTTTCCCCGCATACTCAAATGTGACGTATCCTGTTTTTAACTTCGACTTATGACTTATAACTATGATTTACAGTTTTTAGACTGTTCGTAAAA
This sequence comes from Dendrocalamus sinicus, assembly GCA_036346575.1. Lineage (NCBI taxonomy): Eukaryota > Viridiplantae > Streptophyta > Magnoliopsida > Poales > Poaceae > Dendrocalamus > Dendrocalamus sinicus. Next base: position 189,036 of record JAYEVI010000328.1, on the reverse strand, counting down.
GAGAGTACGAAGTAACATAAACTTAGACAACTTAGGCAAGCCGTCGCGTGCGGTTTTAGTTGATATAAATAAAGTTGTTACAGTATACTATAATCAATTTATAAATTTTATCTTAAAAAACATCACATTTAAAAGCTAGTGTCCGCAGAAATGTAAAACGACTGAAAATAAGAGGCGTGAGCATTTTGGTGTCATTTCATTACGAGGATGGACACAGAGGCAAAGACAGAGAATGGGCATTGACTTTCTGCTTGGTAATTAGAGAGAGGGAGAGAGAGACTACGTACCGATCTCGTAGACGAGTCCGGAGAAGGCGGAGCATCCGGGCCCGCCGGTGAGCCAGAGCACGAGCGGGTCCTCCTCCGGGTTCCTCTCCGACTGGATGAAGTAGTAGAAGAGGCGGACCCCATTGCTCTCATCCACCTCCACATACCTGCAGGATTGTTGCATCAGTTTAGTAATTAGTGATGGATGGATGGATGCATGCATGCATGCATGATTCAAAGAAGAAATCGGACGATATCATCCTGATATATCGATGATCCTTAATTAGAATTTAGAAACCGTACCCTACATAACATACCCTGTTTGGAGTAGGAAGGGGAGGGGTCCATGGAAGCCAGGGAGATGGGTGATGAAGCTTTTGTTGTTGCGAATATATTGCTGGGTGAAGCTAGAGGAGGAAGAAGACGGGGTGGACAAGCAGCAGCTGCAGCAGAGGAGGAGGAGGAGGAAACCAACAAGCAGTGTGAAGCTACGCCGCCGGCTGATGCGCGTCGAGGCAAGCAGAGTGCTGCCGCCGCTGTACTCGCCTCTTCTTCCTGTCATTGTTTCCTCTCCTTTTCCTTGGCTGCGCAATCTCAACTGAAAGAAAGTTCCTTTCCTTCTACAACAACAACCAACAGAAAGGAAAGGAAAGAAAAAAAAAAAGAAAACCAGCTAAGCTAGGGGAGGAAAAAGGATAGTACTCCATATTATGAAGATTACAGTACTAAACACGAGGCCGCACAGTTCATTCCAGCTTCAGCTTCTCGCTTATTTTTCACTATTTATAAATTTTGTCTTTTTTGAACTTTTGATTTTTTAAGCTTTTTTTTGTGTTTTTTCCGTATTTGTTTGCGTTGCCTATGTTTACGCTTATGTTGCCATAGCTTTTTAGCTCAACCGAGCAATGCCTAGTGAAGTCCTGGCGTCCCTAGGACTGAAAGGGATTGGTCCATGAACCTGCCCTGTTTTAGTTGGGTGCACATCGAAGCGACCCGTTACTTCTGGGTGTATGTTCGCTGCTACATCCACCTGCATTCGTCAGAATATCAGTTTTTCGCGCGCGATCGATCGACCAAGTTCTTTGTTTAGGAGAGAAATATAAGCAGGAAGTTTTTATTGATAAATATGAGCCTTCCCTCCTTTATCTCTAATTTTTTCCTCTATCTTATGTATTTATTTATTACCGCCGCACAAAACTATTCTCTCATCTTTCAATGATAATTGCATCACCTCATTAATCTTTTTATAAAGACAAAAGATATCGTATAGTACTTCTCAACGGATGGAGTATTAAACTAGTACAAGAAACCTAGCTAGCTCCTGGATTGACCCTTGCACCTGCTAGTAGCGTAGTAGATTAATTAATTTGACTTTGACTATCGGGGGTGCTCGGTTGGGTTTCAGTTTTTAGCTTCCGGCTTATTTTTCAATATTCATAAATTTCGTCTTTTCTGAACTTTTGGCTTTTTGTTGAGCTTTTTTGTCGGTTCTTTTTTCCCGTATTTGTTTGTATTATATGTAATGGGCTAACATATTTTTTATATTTTTAAATTTTTTTAAATTTAATTATGCTAAATAAGTCTCTGTCACTCTGATGTTTTTTTCACCACTACAGTGCTTTTCACCATAAGCCACAAAAATAAGCCCAAATGATCACCACCAAATTGGTTATACTACTTGCACGTGCTGTAGATAAAATTGGTTATACTACTTGCACGTGCTGTAGCGTGAACATGCTACTACTTAAAGTATTTCAAATGGTGATACTATATAGCAATATAACTTTTGATTGGTAAATCTAAATGATATAAAAATTTATAGAAATATTTTCTAGGATATCACGAACCTATTCCAACAGATGATTGTAAAAAATATTATCAAAATTGAGGCCTTTTTGAGTTTTAAGACAAATTGCACTAAAACCGATCAAAAACCTAAAACGATGAATACGACTTTCTCATGGGTGGATGATGGCTAAGATGGTTCTAAATATATTCTTACATATCATAGCAAGTTAGAACACTAATGAAATCAAGCCAAAAACCCCAGATCAAAATATCACTTGAAAGATCAAAAACATACAAAAACTGATTTGCTTGATAAACTTGCTACCAAAGTGCCTAGATAGGTAGAGATAGATTTTCTGAAATTATCTTCATCTTTTTATACGTTCTTGGCACAGTAAGATCAACAAGACAGATGAGAAGAGAAAAAAATCAACCAAATCAAGAGCAAATCAATCAAGACAAGAAATAACCCTAAAGATGATCAAAGATTGATTCTATTGCTGCTTGATAAGAAAAGTTTTACTGCCACACCATCTTAAAGGACAGAGATGATGGACCATGTGGTTGTGACCCCATGTGAGTGATGACTAATTGACATTGGTTTAGGAGAGTCGAGTTTGGTTTGTGTGGTCGACCATGTCGTTGCGTGGTGCAATCGGGCTCGGTCGGACTTGGTCAAACCTGGTCAAGGTGCTTAGGATGCATATTCTGCTGTTTCGATAGGTTTGGACTCTATTATGCGTAAGTACGACTTACTGATGCTATTTATGCTTTCATGTATCGAGCGGTGCTATTTGATGTGTTTCTTGTTTGTGATGGCTGCAGGACGTCGCGACGGAGTCGTGGCGAGCACGGAGGACCGGACTAGGCGCAGGTGGTGCCGAAGTCAGAACGGTCGAGGTGTGCCGAAGACGGCGTTAACTCAAGGTGGTTGCGAGTCGTGGACGACAAGGAACGCGGAAGCTTCCCGGAAGGTGCAGGAGGGGCGTTTTGGTAAAAACGCAAAGCTGCACGAGTGGAAGCCGGTTCCGTTCGGGTTTAGCGGGCGTAACGGGGTGGAGACCCATTAGCCAAAGGCTATAAATAGGAAGGAGTGGCTGCATGCCCCCTCATGGCTTTGGGAGAGAGTTAGGGTTTGTTAGAGTCAAAAGAGCTTTTGGGAGGTGGTTTTGGCTTTAGGCTTTAGTTGGTGAGGCTTTAGTAGTTGAGAGCAGGAGAGGCAGAGGGTGTGTGTCCCCCTTCGATGTCTTTCTCTGTGTGCTCCTCTTGAGGGTTCCTGTTTTTCTTAAGTTGATGAGAGGGAGAGGATGGATTGAGACCCTTGTAATCATTCCTCTTGTTCTAATGTCCGTGCGTATCGGGACTCCTCTGTAATTCTTTTGTTTCATAAATGAACTTTCTGAAGATTTCTCTCGTGCTGGCCCTGTGTTCTTCGTTCATCCTTTATGTGAGATTTTTCACCTTTTGTGATTTGAGTTGTTTCTTGCTGGGAAGGCCCAAAATGGGTTGCTCTATGTTGGGATGATGCCTCAAGATCATTTGATCGATTTTTCCAAGAGCAAATCTTGTTTAATCTCAGTTTTTGCTTTTTGGGTTGCTCTGTTCTTCATTTTCATTTCTAGGGTTTTGGTGAGAATCGCGATTTTCTTCTTGAGATGGCATGAAACTTGGCATGTTGAGTCCAGAGGCTATTAAGTAGCTTCCCTCAAAGTTTCATGACTAAAGGATCAACGATTGAGGAGCAATTTGGTTTTTGGTGGAGTCTCTGTAAGTTTTTAGGTTTTTTGCCCATTTCTGAAATTCTTGTTTTCAAGTTGGGTTATCTTGGTTTCTCGACTCCTCTTGCTATTTAGAACCTTCTCTTGGTCTTAAATCCTGAGGAGAATAGAACCCTTTCTCTTATTTTTTTGGATTTGGCCAATCTCTGAAATTGCAGACTGTCAGGCTTGTTTTCGGGCTGCTCATGCTCTGGACAGAGCTAACCGGTCTGACCGGTATATAACCGGCGGTCAGACCGCCCCTCGGCCTGCGGTCAGACCGGCCTCATTGGAGCGGTCTGACCGGCGGCACTAGACCGGTCTGACCGGCCAGATGCCAGCGGTCTGACCGCCCAGTGCTTTTAGCTCAGTCCGGCCTTTCTGTGTTTTGGGTTGTCTCCTTGGTTTTTCTCTTGGGGTTCAACCTCTTTTCTCTGCTTTGGTTTCTTGAGGTTCTAGAGAGCTTAAGACCTTCTCTTAATAGCTTCTTGTAGCCATTGGAGAGAAGGGTCGCAAGTAAGTACTTTTTGGGGGCAAGTTTTTAAGAGTCGACATTCACCCCCCTCTGTCGCCATTTCGGTCCAACAAGAGAGCATACGTAGCACTCCACTCTCAAACTCTAACCTTAAACATGAAAGTACAAGAGAGATAAGTTGGATGGAGTGAGTCACATCCACCCCTTAGTGGATAATATCCACTTAGTACAATGGGGAACCTGATAACCTCACACACATGGGTTTTATTCACACATATTTACATATGCACGTTTTTTAAAGTGTGTAAGCCCAAATTCGCTAAATCTTTAGCCATGATCTATCTTAATCAAACCAGCTATACTTTGACCTAAACCGCTTTCCCAAGTGCCACACATGCATCGCATTTTTGATCTAAGGTAGTTTATGATATTATGACCAAACTATCAAAATACCCTTTGTTAACCTGGTCATCACCATCCTTTACAATCAATCATCATATTTGTCACGTGTAGGTGCACCACTAGCTTGCCATACATCGCCAAGTCTCTCCTATCCCGGTTTTACCAAACCACGGCTCACTTAGCTCATCTAAGCCAAATGGTGCCATCCCACCGTTCGAACTCACCTTCAACATTTTCTGTCTTTCTCGTGGCATACTCAATCTCACCATCTCACCCCGCATTTTTGATTGATCTGGACCTTATCTCCTCTATGAGTATAGCTCCGATTCTCGCCATTGATCATAGTTGACTTCAAGCGATCTTACATATCCAAAAACAAAGAAATTATTTTCAGGTATAAGTTCTTCACAACTTGACCCACGTTAGATAAAACATATATTATGCAACCTTAATGTAATGACCTAGGTCACTCCAACTCAATCAATGACTCAAATCCCAAAATCCTCAATTTCTGCCCAAAACCAATCCAGACAAAGTGCGATCTTTGGAAAATCACTTAACCACTCCATGAAACTAGTAATGGTTCATCACAGCATTTCCACGGACCTTCTCACATGGTCTTTCACATTAATCAATATTGTAATTTAATATTTATTTCCAACTCCCCCCAATGCACCGTTTAATGTAGTGTCACACCTTTGTGATGTGGTAGATATCACTTCCCTCTCTAATAGATGTCTTAGCTAATGTCTTCATGTTAGATTGTGTGCTTAAGCAACGTGTTACATGAGACACTACTTCCATCTCTTATTTTATTAGTTTTTTATCCATCTCAGTACTAATCCTACTTGGCTTGTTAATTAAATCTATAGATACTATTTACATGGAACCATTGGAAGTGCCTTAGTGGCTTTTTTAAAACGAAAAAAGCCTAACTGGGTAACTTAATTGCAGGTCGTGCACGGCGTCTACATTCTAATGAATTGATTGCTACTCCAGTTTCTTGGGTGGCTGCCGCTGGCTAAGGGCCTGTTTGGGACAGCTCCACCATTGAAAACGTGGATCTAGAGCAGCAGCTCCACCATAGAGCAGCTCCACCGTGGATCTGGGATCCCACCATGGAGTGTTTGGCTTGTCAGCAGACTCCGGATCCACGAAATTGAGGTTTTGGTGGGAATGGCCACTTTTGGGAATGGGATGGGGTGTGTGTACCGATGGCATTGGTGGGTAATTACCACCCAACTCCACGGTGGAGCACCCCTTGAGGAGCTCCATGAAATCTATGGATCTGACCCTCAGATCCAGAATTTTGGTGGATCCAGATTTCGCGGAGGTGGAGCGTTTGGGTAAAATTTCGTGGAATGAAGCTGTTTTTCGTAGATCTGAAACTGATAGAGCTCTCCCAATCAGGCCCTAATACTAATACCGGAGTACTAATTTACTGCTATCCGATCCGGGCATGGATCTTAACCAATCAAAGATGCTCTATTATATAATGGTCTACTTGCTACGAGTATATGTATAAATATAATTTGTCATCAATACATTATTACCCGTCACTCTCTCTCTAGTCCCCGGTTACGTACGTACCGTTCACCGGAGCATGAAGACGAAAACGTCTGTTTCACTAGTGCTACTAGCTGGGCTTTGCTTCTATCCTCCTTGTTCCAGCTTGTTCCTTGTTAGCTAGTGTTTCTTCCATGCATGGTCTAGCTAGTGCGCTGTAATCCACACTTTTTCTTAAGTTGCAGCTGAACTAATTATTACTCTCTCCGCGTCAAAATATAAATAATTTAGGACATTGCCACAGTCTCTAAAATGGCACTTTAATCAACAATTATTATAAAAAATATATTATTTTAAATAAAAATAATTATATGTTACGAAAAGTATATTTTATTATGGATTTAATAACATCAATCTAGGTAATTCTTTATATAATACGGGTCAAACATTAAAATGTTTGACCAGCTCAAATCTTAAAAGGACTTATCTTTCGACAATGAGGGAGTAAGATGGACGACGATCTAAAAAAATTGTTCCTCAATGATTTGAAACTAACCCTCCAAGTACTTCAACGAACTCCTTAATAGATGAAAACTAAAAGATTTCAAACTTTGATTTGAATTGGCACTTTCTCCATCATGGTTATTGGGAGGTGACATCGGCTATTTAATAATTCACCAAGGACAAATTTAATAATTCACCAAGGATAATTTATTTGTGGAAATGTATGTTTGTTAAATCACAAATTTCCCAAAAATATGGCCAAATTTTCATTGTCAATATCAGTTCATTGTTATAAGGGCAGCCAAGGTTTTTTTCCACCACAGGACTAACTGTTCATGGTTATTAACCGGAAATAATTATATTTTGTAGAAAAAAATTGAAGTATAAACTTCAAATAAAAATTGCATGTCCTTTTCTTATCAAACATGCATAAGTTAATATCACTTTTCTAATTGGTTATTTACCGGAGACAATTCTATTTTGTAGAAAAAATTGAAGTATAAATTTTAAGTAAAAATTGCAATTTCTTTTCTTATCAAACATGCATAGGTTAATATTAATTTTCTAATTGGTTGCAGAGTCTGGGGCAAAAATAAAAAAAAATGAAAACGTACCGTACGCAATGCTAATTACTCATTGTCTTATTGATGACGTTCTAGAATGGTGAGGACAAATTTTCTACCTCTATATATTGAAAACTCCAGAGATTGGTTGTATAAAGATTATGTCACTTAAATCTGTCGTTAAATGTACTTTTGTAGAATTATAATTTTATTAATTTATACTTATAGAAACTTATGAGATTTAATGAACAACATCATTCAGCAACGTGCTTGACTACAACTAACTTAGGTTGGTGCGGTGAGGTTCCCGCAACATAATTCAATACTCTACTGTGCTAGTACTAGCACGGGAGCACCGATTTTTTGGCTCTTTTGCCGGTGCTTGAACTTATATTTACAAAAATGACAGTTGTCACGTAAAGTTTGAAAAAAATGGCACATTCACTGCATGGCAGCCCGCGGGGAGGGGGATGACACATGCCCTCTGTCACACGGCCACCGTGCGGCAGCCGCCTCTGTCACACGGCCACCGTGAAGTGGCCATATAGTTAAGGTAATTAGTGGCAATGTAATTATAATTAGGGATTTTGTTTAGGCGCATTATTTGTTCGATTTTTTTACATATAGCAAATTAGCTCTAAAAATTACAATTTTTTTGTGGAGCATCCTTACAAAGCATACTTGATTGTGTAATGTTTTTATAATTTTATCCGTCCTAAATTTCACTCAAGGATTTATTTAAGTAGACTGTTTGTAGGAATTTTTTAGTGTAGCAAATGATCTCCAAAAATTACGAATTTTTTTAAGGATCCTTGCACAATGGACTTGATTGTGTAATCTTTCCAGAGTTTTACATATTTCAAAATTGTCTAAAAAATAAAGGGTTTATGTCTTGGAAAATCGAATTTCAGGTTTTCGATATTAGGGTTTCATGATTTCATGTGACCTGGAATGTGGGAAGTTTAGTACGACATAAGTACTCTAGGTGAGAGACACTATCTAGGCCACGACACGGCCTCCCTCCTCCACACTTATGTTGCCCAATCACTTTGGGCAGCCGTTTGAATTAGGGTTTCATGGTTATTTTTTGTTTCAAATACACAAGAAATAGACAGCCCCAAAACTATTACTCTGCACATTACATAAATCATTTGTATATACATCTTTTAAGTATTGTCAACCCTGTTACTACTACGATACAGAGCAACATAAGCATCCAGACCATGTACGAACATAAGCTTTTAGGAGATACAAAAAATATGGCAGGTAGGACTAGGAGCTACTACGGAATTGCCTGATCTAGCGTGTAGACCGGGGCCATTTATCCTTCCTTCTGAGTTCAATGCTGTAGTTCTAGCCAGCCGCCCTGGCCTTAGCCGCCCTTTCACGCTTTCTCTCGCACTCCTTCTCGTGAGCCTCGCGCTCTCTGCACCTGTACGTCTCCATATGAGCTTGCGTTTCCCGCCGGATATGCTCGTTATGCTCTTCATTGTGCTGCTGCTCCTCCCTCCTCTTACGGCCCATCTCGGCATCCTAGCATCCTACTCCTTGCATGTGAGACACCACTGGTTATGTGGGTGGATCTCTTGGTCGATCCATTTGCGGAACACATATAGCGGATCTAGAGACTACGGGTAGATTGGAGAGGTAGTTTGTTTGTGCTTTCGAAGAGCACTGCAAGGGGAATATACTATAACCAGTCCTTACCAGCTGGCGGTACCGCCCTGTGTCGTAACATTGGCGAGGTAGTCCTAGGAGTAGTTAGGCTGACCCCAATAATGCATGTTCAGGCTCAGCCATTGCTTCAACTTGAATAACTTGCACATGTCCTAGCACTAGCAGAGGGACAATGTCTCATCCTTGAGTAGGTCTTGTGGGGAATGCTTAGTAGGAACATCGTGGTAGGGGTTAGAGCTACGAGGGCATCATTGTGGGGAGGTGGCCTCCTGGCATGAGCGCTTTGCACGTTGTGGGCTATAGCAGTTCTTGCTAGTCAGTTGATATCCTCCTACACTACTACAGACAGCCCTATCACAGACGGTTCAGAACCGTCATCACAGACGGTTCCTGAACCGTCAGTGTTTAGGTGTCAGTGATAGTTGGTGGTTATCACAGACGGTTCCCGAGCCGTCTGTGATAAAAATATTACAGACGGTCTTGATTACTAACCGTCTGTGATAGGCGAGTATCACAGACGGTTTTTTATAAACAACCGCCGGTGATACTCGCCTATCACAGACGGTTAGTAATCAGACCGTCTGTGATATACACAATATCACAGACGGTTTGTAGTGACGGTTAGTAACCAAGACCGTCTGTGATATATACAATATCACAGATGGTTTGTATTACTAACCGTGCAGCGATATTGTGTATATCGCGAGCGATCGATAGTAAAAGCCGCCTGTGATATTAGTCACACCACGATGGCACTCTTTGAAACCGTCGTGATATGGTATCACGCATGTTTTTAACAACGAACCGTCTGTGATACCAAGTGCATCATCCATTTTATATCTTTGTTTCTTGGCTAGCCTCGAATATGCTAGCCATGCCCTCTGAAAGCAAGCAGATTACAGATAAATGACAGATATAAGTTAATTGCAACTCATAGTAAATTACAACAAAATTCGATACACAGATGAATGTAACAATATCACAATATCACATATATAGAATGAAAATTGTTACACAAAATCTGACAAATGAATTCAATTGAAGGAATTGTTTGATTTGTACAGTTGAATCCAATGTTTCAACATCTAATTATCACCATCGCTGGCGTGGAACTCTCCCCTCTTATTTATGACCTCTGCTATCAAGAATTGGGAGATGATTGCACGAATATCGACGAGATTGTCAAGATCATATGCACTTCCGTCGAAGTTCACCTTTGTCGCTAGGAGCAATGTTAAGTCATTAATTAGCATGTGTGTGTAATATAATCAGAAAATAATAATTATTGGAAGGACACGACAAACCTCGGATCATTGATCTTAGTACCCATGATTTCCTTCATATGGCGGCAAACGTAGAATCCACATACGTTGCCACTGTAGTCTGCTGGTGGCATCGCAAAAATAGAATTACATACATCGGTATTGTCAATTCTAGAGGCATTATTACAAAGTATGATATAGGATTGTTGTGTTGTAGCGGGTACCGGAAATCGCGTGTTGTGTCGTCGCGTGTCACTGGATTTGTCGTGTGTTCCTCCTTGGGCAACATATTCGCAAACGCCCTCGTGATTCAAAAACTTAGCCTCGGCCGTGGCAAACAAAAGAAATATTACAATAGAGTTATGTATGGAGGAAATGAGTTTACACATTAAGTACTTCTTGCACACGATCAAGTCGTGGTTGCTCCTAAGGAGGAATCAAGGTATATTACCTTGCTCCACTTTGGTACAATCACAATCAAAATCCAGTGATTCCTAGTCATATGTGTCGCCATAGTGATTAATCCTAAGTTCAAGCTGCATGTAAAGTACAAATGAAACATATGTGTGGCAACTAGTGAAGCACTTACCCTTGGTTGAAGGGTACCATGATGTACTCCTTGTCGGTGTGAGCAATCAATCCCCTCGTTATGTAACCTTCCACGAAGGATGCATCTGCGTTTATAGATTGCTCAGAGACCAAGTGAGGGTCGAGGAAACCCACCGGTCGTCGCAATTTCCGGGCTTGTTGGATCATGTATCTATACATAAAGAAAGAGTAATGACATTTATCTGTATAACGTGAATGTAGAACTTCATTATACAAGACACTTACGAGTGTCGGCATCGTAGAAGTGAGGTGTCGAGTTAAGTCGAGATTGAATAGTAAGAATAAATCTTGAATGTCACGACGATGTAGCCCAAGTCATGGAGGAAATGCGTCTCGTTATATTTCACGTGAATGCACTCTGCGGTTTGGCTTCATGTTGGACTTCTCCATGTACCGGGCATGCAATGTATTGCAAATCATACCAAGTCAGGCGTAATTGTGAATCGGGCACCAACGACACTCCTAGAATAAACTTCCATGGCATGGGACCCGGCTTAATTTTCTTCGCATGAGCCTTGGAGGCCTTGGAGCCTCGCTTATGATATGTTCTCGGTGGCGTCTCGGCGGGAGCCGATGCAATGACTTTCTTGGATTTGGAGGTGGAGGTGGAGCCACCGGGCCGATGTGCCAGTCGAGGCGGCGTCCTCTTGGGCCACTGGATGTGAAGATTGTGGCACGGACATGTCGAGGCGATGTCCCTCTTGGGCCACTGAATGAATGTGTGGACGGCATCCCCTAATGTCTTAATCTCTTCGTTTGGGGGCTTCTCAAGAGGGACGGACTTAAAAATATCATTAATCATGTCCACTGGACCTTTATGAAACCGGTGTCTACTTGTACACCGTGCACCGCGTCCACGGCAGCAATGGATACACCATGCGCGCCCGGCGTCAGCGGGAATAGAGCCAACAAGCGACTCTCGAGGCTGCAAGGGATGGGCTCCTACATAACGATACAAGAGATGAGTTAAGGCGTCCACGAGAGATCTATGTACCATTCTAAAGAGGTACATTACCGAATGTCATCAATATGTAAGTGGTCGTCGCTATGTTCAGAAATTGGTGTGGGCGCGCAGCTCTTTGCGACGTTGAGGGGGACTGGTACCGCAGTACTAGGAGTGGGTTGCGATTGGTTGCGGACTTGTCTCAGTTCTTCCCGCAATGAATCTATCTCTCCTTGAAGTGAGGCAGTCTGCTCTTGAAGTGAGGCAGATAGTTGTTCCTCAAGTTGAGCACGAAGCTCCTGTTTTATTTGTTCGCCGCGGTACGCCTTGGATCTCTTCCTACTCCTATATGTGTCAAAGTAATCTGGAAATCCGTGCCTCCAAGGTACATAAACCCCCATGCCTCGTGTGCGACCTGGGTGCTCCTTGTTTCCCAAGGCCTGTGATAGTAAATCTATCTCCCTATAATCTTCAAAGGAGCCACGAGAAGATTCGGTAGTCAATGATTGCTGCAAGAGGCAATTAATCATGTTATTTTTGAACCCATGAATTTCAAGAGGTGTTAACAACTATGTTGTTTAACATATTTTACCATGCGTTGGGACACTTTCTCATCTGCGGGGTTTTTGAAAGAGACACCCAAAGATGTGGTTGATGACCTCGCTCTTAACGATTTGGCGCTTATTGCGATCCCAGCAAATGGCGGAGAGGACTCGATCGGATTGCGACCTCATCCTGCATCCTCCATTGCGGGATTTTACCCGCGTACCAGCGATCTGCCGAGTCTGTGAGGGTGCGTGTTTTGTGACTGGAGATCCTTGTGCGCCGCACTTTGTTGTACAAATTCGGTCGTCGTCTTCATCTGCACAAAGGCCTCCCATGTTTTCGGCGACACGAAAGGATACTTTGTGAAGGGCGTGACATCCTCGGCCACGTGCCGTCACAAGAGTGCTCTTAAAATTCTTCCATGCTTTTCCCATCGCGAGGCGCTGCCGTTGCACGAGTCCATGTGCTTCTGCTGGGATCTCGAGCAATTTGTAAGTTCCTCCCATAGCTGATTTTGTGATCCTTTGTCAAATCTTTCCAGCTTGCTATGGTGATGGGGACCGTTGCCTTCCAATTATCCTGCGGTAGTCCGAAATGATGACGCGCTTTGCTTTCGTCGGTTCGAGAGGACCCCATTCGAGAGACCACCGTGATGGTCATTCGGCCCTCGCCTTTCGATACTCCTCGCCACGTTTAGATTTCGCAGATCTTGGGAGCGTGAGACCCGGATGTCGACGGCGAAGACGTGCGGGCGCCATCTCTCTTCTAAGAAAAACTAATCGAAGTGAGCTATGGACCCGACTTGTCAAAGTTCTATGAATCAAGTGACACAAACCGATGCATCAAGTTCATTGAACAAGATAGACTGGAGTGTGTCACTTGCTTTATGCCCTTTGACAAAGTTCTAACGATTAACTAATTGCAGTGAGCTATGGGCCTTCTAAATAGACCTTGCAGCTAACAAGTGCAGCATATATTATTGTTACAAGGCTCTATGAAGTGCCTACAGTGAGCTAAACAACTGCAGCATATATTATATGCTACATAAAATACATGTGAAGCATATAACATGTGAAGCATATAACATAAAATACATGTGAAGCATATAACATGTGAAGCATATAACATGTGAAGCATATAACATAAAGCTAACATGTGAAGCATATAACATAAAATTCATGTGAAGTATATAACATGTGAAGCATATAACATAAAATTCATGTGAAGCATATAACATAAAATTCATGTGAAGCATATAACATGTGAAGCATATAACATGTGAAGCATATAAAGCGGCGGCGGGAGGGACCGGCGGCGTCGGGAGGGAGCGGCGTCGGGAGGGACCGGCGGCGTCGGGAAGGACCGGCGGCGTCGGGAGGGAGCGGCGGCGGGAGGGAGCGGCGACGGAGGGAGCGGCGGCGGGAGAGCGCGCGTCGGGAGGGCGGCGTCGGGAGGACCGGCGGCGCGGGGGGGAGCGGCGACGGAGGGACCGGCGGTGTCGGGAGGGACCGGCGGTGTCGGGAGGAGCGGCGTCGGGAGGAACAGCGGCGTCGGGAGGAGCGGCGGTGGGAGGAGCAAAACCTAGCTAGCGGGGCGCTGCGGTGGTGGAGACAAGAGATCTGCGCGAGCGGACTCCATGAACCTAGCTGCGGGTATTTAAAGATGAGCTATCACGACGGTTCTATCAATATAACCGTGCGTGATATGACATTATCACGAGCGGTTGTATTTATAGAACCGTCAGGATGTATTATCACGACGGTTTCTTTTGATAAACCTTTGTGATAGTTCACTATAAATACTGCAGCTAGCTAGGTTCCTATGTCATTTACAATTACAATATGGAACATAGATACATTTATGAAAAACGCAAGCATAACCATAAATATAACTATTTCTTAGTTCCTTAGTCATTTTACAATTACAATGGAATAACCAATATCACTTTGGCTATATAACATAGATACATTTATGAAAAACACAAGCATAACCAATATCATTTATTACACTTTGGCTATATCATTTTAAATAAAGCCCTTCACGATGATCGACATGCATATAGCTTGCTTCATCGCCTTGTTCTTCGTCGAGCGATGCGCGTGTCCGAATGGAGGCAAATCATCAAATTGATTGTACTCTTCCTCATCCACAACATTCTCAACCCGACAATCCTTCTTTTTCCTGAAGAACTACATGGCGCTTCTTATTTGCCGGTCGGTTACATAAAATACTTGAACAACTTGCCTCGCGAGTACGAATGGTTCGTCTTTGTATCCTACACATTCGAGGTCCAGGTAGTGATGCCGTGCTTGTCAACCTTTACACCCGTGGAAGTTGGACCCAACGGCACCGAAATAGAGGAATTTTGAAAATTATGTAGTCAAGCTCCCAAATCTCCTCTACAAGCCCGTAGTACGAGCTTGGGCCAGTGATCTTGCCGTGCGCATCATAGGCATCTATGCGGACACCGAGTTCTGCCTTTGTGCTCTTTCTATCTTGATCATTGTATAAAATGTGTAGCCATTAATGTCGTATGCTTGCCATGTCACAATTGTAAATTTTGGCCCTTTTGCCAACCATTGTAGTGTTTCACTTGACGACCTCCTAGTCAATTGCGCTTTGAACCATTCGTTGAACTGCGGTTGTGTTGTCTCGTGATCCAAACTTCGACCGCTGCATTCTCTGACGTAGCATGTCCTTATGCTCTTCAATATATGGGGTCACTTCAGTCATGTGTTGTAAAACCATGAAATGGGCTTGAGCATACGTATGTTGATCCGGAGTTATTGCTTTCCTCCCAATAGTCCCGATACCCTCTAGCCTCCTCGTGACGAGATAGAGGTACACCTATCGGCTCTACAGAGCCATGTAGCCGATGCAGAATTCAATGACCTCTTACGTTGTATAACCTTCGATGATGCTACCCTCCGGTCGAGATCGATTGCGTACATAGGACTTCAAATTCCCATGTACCTCTCGAAAGGGTACATATGACGTAGAAATACGGGCCACATATTTTTATCTCTTTCACAAGGTGGACAATGAGATGGACCATGATATCAAAAAATGATGGAGGAAAATACATCTCTAGATGACATAGAGTTGTCACCACCTCGGTTTGCGAGCATCTAGTCCATCGGATCAATGACCTTTTGAGCAATTGCGTTGAAGAAATAGCATAGCCTTATGATTGTCACTCGAACCTTGTTCGGTAAAATACTTCTAATTGCAACAGTAGCATTTGAGTCATTAGCACATGACGATCGTGAGACTTCATGCCAATCAATTTCAAATGTTCCATGGAAACAAGTTTCTTCATGCTTGTCGAGTGACCGGATGGAACTTTCACACCATTTAAGGATGGCACAATTCAGTTCTCTCGGACTTAGACAGTGTAACATCTTTGGGGAAGGTAGGTCCGGCCTTTATCGGTCTCTATCGGTGCTAACTCGGTCCCGATGTTCATAGCGACCAAGTCACGCCTTGCGTTAACACCATCCTTTGTTTTGTCGGGAATGTTCAGAAGAGACCAATCAAACTGTCACATACATTCTTCTCTCGTGCATGACATCGATGCAATTGCGAACTTCTAAGTGCTCCCAATAAGGCAAGTCCCAAAATATTGACCTCTTTTTCCACATGTTCTTCCTCAATTTACGTCCCTTTGAAACACAACATTTATATCCTTGACCATATCATACACCTCTTTCCGCTAAAAGGTCTTGGTGCTGAGTCATCCTCTTTTTTCCGTCAAATTGTTTCTTCATCTTGCGGTATAGGTGATACTTTGGAAGGAACCTACGGTGGCGCATGTACACGATTTTCGCGAGTTGTTCAACCACACACTCTCGGTATAATCTAAGCGATGCGGACACGCTTTGGCTCCTTTTATACTCAACCACGACAAGTTACCAAGGGCGGGAAAATCATTAATGGTGCGAGAACAACATGGCCCGTAGAGTGAAGTTCTCTCGTTTGTCCGCATCCCATACATGTACCCCTTCATTCCACGATGTTGCAAGATCTTCCACCAATGGGGCTAGGAACACATCAATATCGTTGCGGGTTGCTTGGCCCTTGGATAAATCTCGACATCAAAATATATTTCCGCTTCATACACCCAAGGAGGAAGGTTGTACATGCACGAGTCACGGGCAGTGCTATGTCGGTGCTCATGTTACCAAAAGGATTCATTCCATCTGTACTCAACCCAAACCTTATATTTCTCAGTTCCACATCGAAATCTACAAACATCCTATCGATGTTCCTCCACTGGGCAGAATCAGCAACATGTCTTATCATTCCGTCTTTCTTATGCTGCTCGTAGTGCCGATGCATCAATCTTGCATCCTTGCGGTTTGCAAATAAACGCTTCAAACGGGGGATTACAGGAAGATACCACATCACCTTAGCAGGAGGTCCTTGCTTCACCTCGATGCCCTTCCCATCATCAGAGTCATTTTTACGCTTGTATCGGGATGTTTTGCACACCGGACAAACATGTAAGCTAGCATACTCTTTCTGATGCAGGATACAATCATTCCGACATGCATGTATTCTTTCTACTTCCATTCCTAATGGACAAAGAATCTTCTTGGCTTGGTAGGTGGTTCTCGGCAACACATTTCCGTTGGAAGCATGTCCACTAGGAGACCTAATAATGCCGTGAAACTCTTGTCGGACCAACCATTGCTTGCCTTCAATTTTAGCGTTCTAGAACTGATGACAACCTCGTGTATTGCGGCTTGCAGCCGGGAACAAAGGTTTCTGAGTCCTCCATCAAGCCCTCGAATTTACCAAACTCTCTCTCACTATAGTTCCTTCGCATCACGTAACATCGATCCAGTTGTCATCCTGTGACCTATCCTCATGATCGAAAGAACAGTCCACAAGCGGCATATCGTTGTCTCCTCGGCTATGTCATAACTATCTTCTTGTGTACTATTCTCTTCACCGTGATGGTCCAACATTTGTACCCTTTTACTCAAACCCCTTGAATCAAGTGAGCTTCAATCATCTTGAGTTGCTAAACATCTTGAGATTATCACAATCAATACATGGGCAATACATATATTTCATCCCCTTCTTCAACATATCCAGCTCGGCCGCCCTTCTAAAGGCAGACACGCCAATAATGTACTCTTCACTCACACGGTTCTCAATATACATCTAGCTTCGGTCCATCTAAGCTACACAAGTGACAAATGGGTGTCAAAAATGATTTTTACCTCTACTACTAACCTCTGATCAGATCACTAAGAATGTTAAGTTATTGAATACTAATCTCTGATCAGATCACTAAGAATGTTAAGTAATTGAGTATGCTAACCTCTGATCAGATCAATAAGAAGATGGTGATATTTTTTCACCCCAACTCCCTAAAGCCGGCCGCCTTGCTCCACCGATGCAGCGCAATGAAGACAGATCGGTGTCGACATCCTTCAAGCAAGTACGCCAAGTAATTAATACTACGCGAATATCACGAGCGGTTCCAACTAAAAATGGTGCGTGAAAATTATATATCACAGACGGTTCGTATTAATACCGTATGTGAAGTATCACCGACGGTTATTAATATTAACCGTCGTGATGTACATAATATCGAGCGGTTGAAATATCAACCGCTGCAGCGATTTATGCGTATCACGAGCGATTCGTGTATAGAATCGCGCGATAGTTCTTCACGAGCGGTTTACACTACAAACCGCTCGTGATAGTTACGATGAATCTGTTTCATCAGCGCATGATCGCCAACTTCGAAGCATATATAGCATAGCATTGAGGCACATCCGAGGCTCTGCTGCTTTGTGTCACGAGGAATGCCAAGAGCTGGTCTTGGATGTGGCCGCCACATCGAAGGTCGGCTCTTGGCATTCCTCAAGACACACCGCAGACCTGATGTGCCTCAATGCTATGCTATATATGCTTCGAGTTGGCGATCATGCCTCGATGAAACATTCATCTTTCGACAAAATTCAAAGCAATTTTATTACAATAGTGCAAAGAAAAGACATTTCAGATTCTTCGTTGAGCGGCCGACATAGCGACTTCTTGGTGGCGACTATCCATCTGCTTCTTCCCACTCCTTTTCTACATCTCTCGGTCTCGTATCACGTGCGCGATGCGGCGATTCATCTACTATGAATCGCCGCTCGCGCACGTGATCGTGAGACCGAGATGAAGAAAAGGAGTGGAAAGAGGCGATGGATAGTCGCCACCGAACAAGTCGGCTATGTCGGCTGCTCACCAAGAATCTGAGAATGTCTTTTTTGAACTTTGTAATAAAATTGCCTTGAATTTTGCAGAAAAAGAAGGATTGTTGGAGTGGACATCACATCTCGGCAGTAGTCGGCATCGTCGAGGACATGCAAATCTGAGGCAAGCAAGCAAATAAAATAATGTTACCCATACCCTCCGAAAACAATCAAATACAGAGGCAAGCACAACAACACATTCAAATCTATTACAGCTAATGAACCCTTCATGGCACGACGGTGCGTCTGAAGAAAGACACACTTACGACACTTACGGTAAGAGTGTGTTGTCCAGCCGCCCGCCGTGCCGCGACGGAGGCGCTAGCTCATAGCGGAGGGGAGATGCATGAAGGAAGCTAGATAGTGGATGAACTCACGCGTGACTAGTACATTGGAAAGGTAGATGGGGTTATTAATAAGGGCCGTAGTGGGAGGATGCTGCGCCTACCATTCCATGTGGAGAGAATGGGCGGTCGAGATCGAAATCCTGGGTATACACCAATTATTGGTCAACAATTATTGGTGACCTGTGATTATCACAGACGGTTTGTTACACAAACCGTATGTGTTGGCAAGATTATCACAGACGGTTTGAATTAAGAACCGTCTGTGAAACTTCACAGACGGTTCTTAATACGAACCGTCTGTGATATCTCCATTATCACAGACGGTTCGTGTTAATAACCGACTGTGACAATATCACAGATGGTTACCCGTATAAACCGTCTGTCATAAGCTTCATACCAGAACGCATCGCGCGTGTTTCGATGCCAGAACGCTTCGTGTTTCGATCGTCTAGTTAACGTTTGGGTATACGAAGTGTCTATATCATTAATATTTGGGTATACGAACCGTCTGTGCTAAAGGTTAAATATGCGCGCCTGATCCAGGTCTCTTCTACGTATGTACAATACAATATACAATACAACATGGCTTCTACTACTGTTCTTGTGATCATTTCCTTCCTCTCATCTGTTCATCACGAATTGTTCGGCCGGAACCTTACACAGGCGGCCAGCAATTTGCATCTGGAGCAGCTTCTCCGCACCCGTCCTGCTCTCCTTCCCCGACTTTCTTGCATCCGTCAGCTTGACCTGATCCTCCGCCGTCGACGGAGGCGTCTCGCTGCCGCTCAAGAAAGGGAAACAGCCCTCACCCTGGTTCTTCTCCACAATGTGCGCAATGCGGAAGAAGCTCTACACGCATTGCAGGATCGATGGATAGCCTTGCCGATCAAGCAAAACGGCGGTTCGAGGAATCTTTTCATGCTATCCTCTACGACATTATGGATCTTTGCGATCATTTGCCCAGTGCATGAGGAAGTGCCGAGGACAAGGGCAATCTTAACGGCGTTCGAGAATTTAGCGGTGATCCTCCAAGTCCCCAAGTTGAAGAAGAAGCTACGAAGCCCAAAAGAATACAATCAGGAAACTCTGTACACATGCGACTTTTGTAATAAATTTGCCTCTAATTGAAATTAATAAATTTGCCTTTAATTTGTGATCTCTTGTCTCAGTAGTTATGTAGTTAAGTTATTAGAAGCAATGTGTACTTATATATTAACCTCTGATCTAGAATATGACAGACAAAGAGACATCACAGACGGTTTTTAACTAAAAACCGTCTGTGATAACATTTATCACAGACGGTTTTCATAAAAAATCGTCTGCCATAAGCTTCAAAATTTCGATCCATTGCTAGAACGCTTCGTGTTTCGCGTGTGTTTCCATTAACGTCTGTTGATCGTTATACGAAGCGTCTATATCATTAATGTTTGGGTATACGAACCGTTTGTGATAATGCTTATATTTGCACGCACTATTCCATTTCTTCGATCTAAACGTACTGTCCTCTCCCTCATCTTCTTCGATCATCACCACATTTCTCAACAATGACATCTAAAATTTTGTTCATCTCCTTCCTCTCATCTATCCATCATGAGTTGTTCGGCCGCAACCTTACACAGGTGGCCAACAATTTACGTCTGGAGCATCTCCTCCGCTCACGCCCTGCTCTCCTTCCTCAACTCGCTTCCAATATCGTCCGTCAACTGGACCTCATCATCCTCCATCGACGGAGGTGTCTCGTTGCTGCTCACGAAAAGAAGCGCCTCGGCCTTGTTCTTCTCTACAATGTCCACAAAGCGGAGGAAGCTCTTGCGGAGCGCGAGTGTGCTAGATAACCTTTCCGATCAAGCGGACTCGGCCGATTCTCGTTGAGGTTTATCATGCCATCCTCTTTGAGATTATGGGCCATGCTAATGATTTGCCCAGGCTAGAGGAGGAAGCGGAGAGGAAAGGATAATCTTCACGACATTCGAGAACTCGGTGGTGATCCTCCAACTCCGAGTTGAAGAAGAAGCATATGAAGCCCGAAGATTAAAATCGGGAATCTCTTTTCTCTTAGATTTGTAATAAATTAAATTTGCCTTTAATTAAAATCTGGGAATCTCTGTTTGTCAAACTTTTGTAATGAATTAAATCTGTCTTGAATTAAAATCAGGAATCTCTGTTTGTCGGACTTTTAATTTGGAGGCGTCTGTGGTGTTTGTGGCGGGAAAAGGAGTATCATAGGCGGTTTATGTTTAAAACCGTCTAGGATCGAAATGAAGACAGATGCGATCCGAGCAGCGCCTACCATTATCACGAGACGGTTCTTAATAAAAATCATGCGTGAATTATCGCAAGCGGTTTTAATTAAAACCGTCAGTGATAACGATCTTATCACGAGCGGTTTTAATTAAAAATCATCTGCGATAATATGGGATCATCACGAGCGGTTTTAATACGCACCGTCTGCGATACTAAATTATAACGACGGTTCATAGTTAAGAACCGCTCGTGATACTCGTTTTCTCGACGCCCAACACGAGCGGTGTCCTAATTAAAACCGTCTGTGTTAGTGCTAGTCACAGACGGTTTTGTCAAACTGTCTATGATTGGCCGTCTACTATTAGGCTTTCTGTAGTAGTGCTACTGCTTCTCTATTTGAGAGTGGTAGTGTGGTACTCTTATTGCATGAAAAGCCATCGTGGAAGGGGTAGTACTTATACACTAAGTTGATGTGGTGAACACGATAGAAGTTGGGTTGATGCAAATTCATGTCCGTGAGGCAGCAACCTCGAGAAGGAATCTTATTGCAGCATGCGTCATGTCACTATGCAAAGCTGCCTCGTTGGGTCATGTCGGTCTGCAAAGCTGCCTCGTTGGGTCATGTCGCTGCACAATGCAGTCTCGTTGGGTCACATCGATCTGTAAAGCTGCCTCATTGGGTCATATCGCGCCACAAAGCTACCTCGTTAGGCCATATCAGTTTGCAAAGCTACCTTGTTGGGTCACGTTAGCATGCAATGCTTCGTCGTTGGGTCATGTCCGTCGTGTAAAGATGCCACATTGGGTCCATCACACACACATCCGACATATCTGGGTATCGTGCAAGTTTCGCTATGCATAAAAAACAAGGTGGACAATGCATAAAATCATAACACTGAATGGTAATCAGACGAGCTCGGTGTGTAAGGGCAATCCTTCATTGAGTGCTTAGAGGCCTTGCATATCCTACACTTGATTATGCAGCTAATGCTGGTATGTTGGCTGGCATCTATGTCATTCTAGAAGCACCGTGTCTACCGACATCCCTTCCTAGTTGTCTTCAAGTCCTTGTTGAGGCCCATTGCACCATATCCAACCAAAGATCCTTGTAGTTCATGTCCAAGCTGTGGAGTGAAAACCAAAAAGGTACTGCATGTCATAGTAAGATATGTACGGCTCTGACATCTGCCTCATTATGCACATGCCTTATACACATGCAAGCATAGCTTGTGTAGGAGATTTGACTTGTTGTAGGTGCATGTCACCACATCACTCAGGGTGCATGCCTATTTTATTTCACCCCTGGCATGACTGTTGATGTATATCTACCGAGGCCTGATCTCATACTTCCTCCTAAGGCCATCGACTACCCGGATGTCATGCATTCGGGCCTTCTCCATCTTCTGGTCCATGTACCTCTGTATGTTCTTAGACCACTGCTTATCTTCCTCCATATTTCGCTTGGCTGTGGTGGCTTTATTAGCGAAATAACCAACAGTGTGAGTCCATATCTCCTCAATGATCATGGTGATAGGGAGGCACCACCAACAACAACCCAACATTGCGGTCCATGACAAAGCATATAATAGGCCAGTCTCGAACCACCGCTTGCTTCACGTTTGTTAAGAGCAAGAGCCAATTGGACGCATTCTCGCTCTCAACAATAGAAAATGCCACTGGGAAGAGCTGGTTGTTTGTGTCAGCCACCACTGTGGTGAAAATGGTGCCATTGTACCTCCCCGTGAGGAAAGTGCCATCCATCGTGAGCACAGGACGACAGAACTTGAAGCCCTCAATTGCCTAGGTGAAAGCTCAAAACAGCCAGTCCAATATGAAGCAGTTAGGCCCTCTATCAGCATCATCACACTCAAGCTTGTTTATGTATGTGACGGGGTTTGATTCGGTAATCTGGTGAAGCAATCTCGGCGCAAGGTTATATTCCTCTTTGTATGTCCTATACATAGACTTGATGACCTTTTGCTTAGTTCATCAAACCTTGCTGTAACTGACTGGATAGCCAACCAGATTGGTGACTTCTAATATCAGCATCTTGGGAGAGATCGACATGTCTACCGCAACTACGTGGTTGATGAGGCTTGCCACATATGCAGAAATCATGTTCCAATGCTGCCGTAGGGGCTCACTAAGCTCGTAAGTGTGGTTGGTCAGTGCCTTGACCGTTAAGATCAAGCCAAAAATCTTGGCTCGCTGAGTGCTGACCTTTCCAGAGAAGCCTTCCACTATGCACTTCACTGTGTGTAGGGACCCAGATTTTACAATTCGGATTCCTCTGTGATTCCACCGCACTATTCTCTGGATCAGTAGATAGTGCTCACAGATTACAGTTCTAAATATCAAAGTACATACCTTACGGAAGCGTAAATATAATAGTAGACTTACTCATGGGCCGATTAGGCCGAAATCATTGAATTGCAGCTGCGGAAGAATGAAACACACAGGTGGGACCTTCAGGACATGCCCACAGGCAGCCAACTGGAGGTTCACGACCTAGCCCTTGACGATTTCATCTTCTTCTCCATCATGACCAAAAGTATTGCTGAAGTGTAGTGATCGATTCTGATTCGGATTTGTTGTGAAAGCGAGTGTGAGCACAAACCACCGTGCTCCGCGAGCCAATACACAGAATGCAAATAAATAGTATGCATGGCTTATCAAAGGAGAGGCTCGAATTATTTTATTTGCCATAAATTGCTTTTAGTAGCATTATTATTATAATTTAATCATAGTGTTATTGTTGTTGCCTAAACTCCACACAGCAATTGCCATAATTGACTTAATCCACCGAAAATATACTTTCTTTATTGATTGTTGTATAAGACTCCAAACAGCGAGTGACATCATTTCATTAAACCACCGAACACACACTTTATATATTGAGTGCTGTCTAAAACTCCAAATAGCGAGTGACATTATTTATTTAATCCACTGAACATACACTTTCTATATTGATTGCTGTCTAAAAATCCAAACAGCGAATGTCATCATTTATTTTGAATCCACCAATATCTTTTGTGTTCTAAATTCCTAATAATCCAATCTTTTAATTTCTATTTATCAACTCTTCACTTCTTAATTCTAATGATTCCCTAACATAATTACTTTCAAATCCACCGATATCATTTGTATCAGGACTTTCTAACAATTCAATCCTTTCGGTTATTGATCCAAAACTATAATCTGCTCTTCCAGTAATCAATCTTTTTTATTATCTATCTCTAACTAATTCACTAGTATACCTCCACCAAGAATATCAGTGATCAAGTCTACGATTCACTAGTACACATCCACCAAGAATATCATTGATCAAGGTTATACTCCAATAATTGTTATCATTCCTCCAAATTCCCAAAATTCAATTTATCCATCTAGTATTTGATCAAATCCTATTAATCCCATTATCGCCAACATCTCCCAGGAATTTATATTAGTTATCAGTGTTGTAATCCAGCAATTACCTTTGCACTCCCTAATTCTCCAAAATCATTTAAATAATCTACCTAGCCTATATATTCATTTAAGCTCCACCAATTTATTTCTCCCAAAATCCACACTATCGATTCCTTTTCATGATCGACATGAATCCACCAACAATTTTATGTGTCTTTCACAAATAGCCATGTTCTTTTCTTACGACTCTATTTATTCTTCCTGACATTTTATTTTGTGAGAAGTATTGTCATTGTTTTAAAAATATAATACATAGAAATTTCATGAGACCTAGCAGTTTTGAACAAAAACATAATGTGTAAGAAAATGCAGTAATAATAGCGATCCAGATTCTATCCACCGTTACATGGAATCCGCACCATATGCTAATATTTCAGCGTTATAACCGCTTACATTACCACTGGGACGACACCCAGGACAACTCAAATCAGGGCTTTCTGCTGCCTTCACTTTTCCATTTTCACCCACAAGGTTGTTTTTGAAATAGAACTATATCTGGTTAAGTTCCCATGTCCGCCCTTGACCGTGAGCACGGCTATTCGAATAGTTTTGACTCTGCAGAGTTTGTACACTTTCACCACAAGAGACAATCAACTCGTTGCCCCATATGATTCCTTAGTCATGTAGTTGAGCAGACCATCACAGTGACTTTTCAAAGTATCTAGTCCCTTTTGTCATCTCACCTTATGGGCTGCTCCCACTTGCGGTGGGTCCCATCTATGCACAGGATGTTCCCCATGATTACTAGCGTTATTCGGGCTCCACTCCCCTCAGCGCTAGTACGACTGGGAAACTTCACCCTCCACTCGGTGTCCCTTTAGGCCTTCTCTTGCCCTTACGTATCCACTCCTATCCACTACCGGTGAGATGAGTCCGGGGGTTTCGATAAAATTTACTTAGTCAAGTTGTATTTTACAGACTTGTGCTTGTACGGTTTTACACAGGATTTCATGACAAGATTCGGTCCTTAGGACTACCTGAGCGGTTCTACCACACTCCATAATTTCTGCTTCCACTGCACCACATACCAGCCCCCAAGCTCAGATATTTAACCAAGTTGGAATTTTTTGGGAGTATAAAATAATCATGTCAAAATGTACCAGTCATTCCCACCATGACTGTCCAAACCAGTTTCTCATGATTAAAAGTGATAATGATGCTTGGGGTATTTCAGCGCTCTCGAGTGTCTAAACAATACTAAGCATGGCGTATAATTATGGACTTATTTTCGAAAGGTTACTATTATAATTTTGCTAGGGCGACAAGGTTCACATAAGCAAATATTCCAAGGAAGGTGTAATATTAATCAAGTTAAATAAAGGGCATACAACTAGAATATTAAATTAAACATGTATTTGCATATAAAATAACAACATGCAATTTGATAATTTAAACAAAAGTAATTTGCAAAAAAGATAGGTTCAACATGATCAAAGTATTGACTTGCCTAGCGTGGTTTACCGCGGACTTGAGCTCACACGATGCTTTCTCTTGAGCTTCTATTTTTATCTTCACTTTGCTCTGACCACGCTTGATCCGTGGAATCTTCAGGACTCCAGTTGCTAATTACGCGATAAACGACTAAATCCAAATAAATCCAGATAAACTCAATTTAGTTTTATTATGAGTTAATGAGTGATTCAAGTGATTTGAGGCAAGGCCGGTGGTAGAATACGATGACTTGATCTTTTTATTTATAATCTCTTTTATTATTTTTGTATTTATCAAGAAAGTTTCATGAGTTAGGTTAGACATATGAATTGGTGTACGGGTTTAGCTGGGTATTATTTTGTCGAGTGCTAATATTCAGAGTATATACGCGATATATAGAATTTTTAGCTTATCGAATTGTTCTTTAGAGTCCACGTTTATAGTGTTTTGTAGTACGATATTTTATGTACCCTTAGTTAGCACTAGACGTATTATTCATTTTCCTTGAATCGTAATCTTGAATGTGTCTTTAATTAAGATATTTATTAACTTTGTACTTTAAGCTAAATCATATTTTATTCATGCCTTTATTTGATCATTAGACCTCAATTAACTATTTAGGCTATATTAGTTGTTCATTTAGTAATTAACCAGATATTAAATATTAAGTAACCTTATTTTACCTCCTAATTAAATTTACTACATTCCCTAGGTTATTCCCAAATTGTTCATAATTTTCACCAAAATTTCATATGAGCTCTAAAAATCATGGTTTTAGTTCCATTGGATAGATTTTGAATTTAAATGAATTTAGAAATTTGTTTCATTCAATTTGGAGTCAAAATGAAGAAGTTATACCCATTTAAAGTTCTCAGTTTTATTAAATCCAAAAATTATTAGAAATCTGATAGGTGGGTCCCACTTCCTATTTTTAATTTATTCTTTTTCTTTTATCTTTTTATGCGCTGTGTCTATGACAGGTGGGGCCCTCATGGCAGTGAGGCCCATTTGCACTTGGTCACTGACAGGTGGGACCCTTCGAACCTTTAGCCCATATGTCGCTGGTTCACCACAGCAGTGGGACCGGCTATCGATGGGCCTCTCGGACGATAAGCCAGCGGCAGTGGGGCCCACCCGGGTTAGCGGAAAATAAAGAAAACTCGACCTCGGCGCGCTGTGGAGCCGGGGCTCAAACGCGCACGGCCGAGGGAGTTGGGGGGAGAGAACGCTGATAGCCAAGTGAACCCAAGATGTTTCCTGACCATATAGGGCGCGTGATTCTTTTAAACCAACCTGCAGAGGAGGGTCCGAACAGAGGAGCTCCGGGCGGTTCACGGGCGGCGGGTTCGTCGACGATGGGAGGCCGGGGAGGTGTCGGTGACGGGCAAAAAGGGTTCCTTGCGTCACAGGGAAGGTGATGGGAGTGTCGTTGGCGGTCGGGGATCACTGGAACTAGGTTGGCGACGTGCGGCGGCGGCGAGCTTGGGGAGGCGTTCGGTGACGGTGAGATACGGATGACGAGAAGCTTGGGCGAGGCCGGGAGTGGCTTCGCAGTGTTTTGGGGATGGCGTGGGGAGCGGGAATTGGGTTCTTGTGGCGAAAATCGGCGGGATTTAGCGGAGGAGGCCGGCGGCCGAAGTTGGGGAAGGAGACGGCTTGCTGACGATTGAGAGGGCTCAGGCTCAATTGCTTTTGGTAGGAGGTGGAGGAAGGTGCGGCGAAGTGGATGAGAAGGTTGCTCGGGTTTTATATGCGGCGAGGTGCGGCTACCCATGGCGACGTTGTGCGGCACGTTGGGGCAGTCCGTGCGGTCGGGCAACATTGGCAGGCGGCGGTGTCAGCAGCGACAGCGGGCGGCGGAGCAAGGTAGCGAGAATTGGGGAAGCTCCACGCACGTCGGCCATGTCGCGCGCTTTGTCGGCTTTGTCGGGTCGCGCGGCTTTTGACCGGCGCTGAGCGGAGGAGGAGGGGGTCGGGCGTGCGGGGAAAAGGAGGAGGGAGAAGCTGTGCGTGGGGGTCGGGCCCGTTGGCCAGGGAGAGAAGGCGCGAGTGGAGGCGGGGCCTGTGCGGCAGAGGGATGAAGCGGAGGGGCAAGCTGGGCCGGCTGGGCACGCAACGGCTGGGCCGTGCGGGGAAAGAAGCGGGAAGGGGTGGAGAGAGAAGGGAGTTGGGCTAGGCTGGTGGCCGGCCTGACTTCTTTCTTTTCTTTTTTTCTTTTTGTTTCAGTTTATGTATTTGTGTTTATGTGTATATGGTATTCATGTTTTATTCATTCCCTCTTGCTCACCTAATTTTATATTTATGTATTCTTGTCCCTAAATTTGTAGATGTAAAATTTTGGTATGTATATTTATGTATCTATATTTCCATATATGTTAATATTTCTTTTGCTTGTTCCTATTGTTATTCCTGCCATTATTTTCAAGAAATGACATTTTATGTTTTAAATCAAGTTTCTCCCTTCCTTATACTGGATCATCTTTTCATATTCGTACTTAAAATTTTAGTTTTCTATATTTGCATATTTCCTTGTATGGCATTATTAATGTTTGTCCTTGTCTTTTATGAATTTATTCAATTTTTGGAAGCTCAACCAAATTCAGGAAAACACCATAAAATCCAAATTCCAATAGAATATATTGCAAAAACAATTGAAGAGTTTCACATTTTCAAATTTAAATTTTCGGGATGTTACACTGTGTAATATCCTGGGTTGGACCGATGCACTCAATACACACGGCTGATGGATAAGACATAGGATGCTATAGTTTATTGCATAGCTCCTTTGCTAGGGAAGCGCTACCCAACTAAGTGGGAGCTAGCTTGAAACCCCCACTGGGACCCTTTTTCTTGCGATAGTACAAGAGAACGCACCGCAATATCATCGAGTCTGGAGGCCGTATAGGGTACCTTCAATGACACAATTCCCCCTGTTGGACCACCTGTCTGGTGTGCATTGTCATCGCTACCATCGGACCCGGGGTCGATGTCCTCATCGGACTCTAACCCGAGCTCGTCCAGTAGATACTCATGGCAGTCAATGTAGGCCGACACCATGATTCCACCCCTCATTTCCCACAAAATTATGCACAAGTCTTCCCTCTGAGATAGCATCATTCATGCTGGTGATCCCCTCGATCGCAAGTTTCTTTATTATTGCCTCTGTGGCGAACTCCCTCCAGATGCAGCTTCGAAGCTCATCAATATTCATTGCATCGAGCCCCTCCGCCCGACCACCTTGTACTAGCATCTCAATAGGTCCAACCCATCGAATCCTGCCCGAACGAGACCATCGCCATAAAACACTATCAAGTCCATGTTTGACATTACCTGAAGCCTCTACAACCTGGTCCGCGGTACGCGTTAGAACAAAGAGTAACGACAAACATCATGCTACTGATCAATTACACGTATGTAATTACACGTGAATAATTCAATAATTACCAACAATTTGATTACTCCTCCAAAAATTAATTATGAGTAATTCATTATTGTCATCCTTACCACTATTAAACTACAGCTTTGTTACTACTTAATTACTTACCACTAACCCATTACTTTACCCTAACTAATTGGTACTAAACTAATTACAACTGATTAATTACTACTAAATTAATTTATGAATGATTAATCCCCGCAAAGTACCATGCACTAATAAATTATAGATATCATACCTACAACTATAATATAAACAGTATGAAACTATGGCTAAATTACTCTGACTTACTTATTTCATAATATAAACTACATTATTTACGACTAACTACAAACACTAATTAACTACGACTATGGGAATACCAACGAAGGCATGTGAGAAAAAATTACCTGCTCTTCGGGGGAAGCAATCAACACTGCTATGATCATGATAACTGCTTTGATATTTACTCTCAAAAAAACTTAATTATGTTACACTCTCTTAATTCTCAGTGACGAGTGCGAGAACAAGGAGAGAAACATAGTTGAGATGAGCAATGAGAGCCTGCAAAAGCTCGGTATTTATAGCCAAGCAAAAAAGGAACCTGTTGCATTGCTGTTGAGAATTCTGAGTTGTTGTTGATGTGCACCATCGTGGCTAGGGGGGACAGTATGGACGGAGTGATATATGTGTGAAGGAGGGAGGGGGCAAGGGGTGATAGTAGCGAGGGGTGACATATATGCGAACGAGGGAGGACAGGCACGAATTAAAAGATGAATTAAATGAGCACCGCATGTTGCTAATTATGATTAAATTAACATGGCAAATTTAGAGTGAATAAAAATCTCAAAAACTATACAATTAGATTGACTATGTTGGAAGGCTCCACAAAAAAATTCGTAATTTTTCGAGCTTGTTTGCTATATGTAACAATTCCTACAAATAGCATAATTCACTTTTTTTAGCAAAATTCAGAATGGATAAAATTATGAAAAAATTACACAACCAAGCACACTGTGTTTGGAGACTTCACAAAATATTTCATAATTTTTAGAGCTCATTTGCTATATGTAAAGCAGTGCACCTAAACGAAATATCTAATTACAATTGTAAAAGGCCACCGCATGGTGGCCATGTGGCAAAGGAGGCTGTTGCATGGTGGTCATGCGGCAGAGGGCACGTGTCACCCTCGCGGGGTTGCCACGCAGTGGTCGTGCGGTGAATGCGCCTTTTTTTTTGAAAATTCTGCACGACGATCGCCATTCTTGTAAATACGGATCAAAAACTGCGAAAAGAGCCACAAAGTCTGGGAGCATCATACTGTATATTGCATAGGCAAGAGTCAAGTGCTATAGGAGTATGTGTGACACAAACATCCAGGCAGCGGGATTTACATTTGTTTTGGATGCAGGAATTTCATATGTAATAGTTTAGTTTTCATAGAAAATCTGAAGAAAAAAATCCTTTGTTCAAAAAGGACTCTACTTTGTGAAATCTCAAGAAAAGTTTCGGAACGATAGGAATGCTTTCTTTCCTAGCTGGAGTTGCTAGCTTCGCAAAGTGATGATCGTCTTTTTATTTTGATTTTGGGGCCAGAAAAGAGGCAGTTTTCCTGGGACTCTGCTTGCATGCTTCTTCCTCGTTTTTTCTTCTACTGCTGCTGCGGTGTTTTTTCCGGTACATGTAAGATGACTCCAGTCCATGTACACTTTTTAATTTTAAAGGGTGGAAGACGACAATGATGACTCTGCTAATTATGAATTAGTGATATAGATGCATATGTGTTGCACCGATGCTGACAATAAGAGAGGATGAATGATTGTGGAAGCTTTTTTGATTTCCTTAAGTATTGAAATCTTCACTCGAATAACTATGAGAGTCACCAAGATCATATTACACATTCTACACAAAGCCAACCGAGATCTACGATCAAAACAACGCAAAACTTCGAAGTTAGCACCCTGTCCAGTCTAGCCGCATGTCGATATGACTATTGGTGACACGCTGGTCTGACCGTGGGCCAGTCTAACCGCTTGTGACATGCCAGTCCAACCGCTCCCTGATCCCAGGTGAAAAACATCATAACTAAAACCCAAAATGATGGATCTTGAGCAAATAGAGTTCAAATGCTACCAAAATTGGTATGGACCTTGGCAAGGGTGTTAGGAAACCAAATCAAATCAAGGAATAGAAGGTTCTTGCACTTGATCCCATCTAATTTAGAAGAACTGCTCTTTTGAACACAAGAACACACCAAACCCTAAAAACTAAATTACTTCTTACTTGTGAAGATCTAAGTCATAAGACTTTCCACATCATCTCTCGATGTCCTAGCAAGGTCATCTAGTCACAAGTTTGGGCTAGAAAGACCACGATCACAAAATCATAAAACTTGGTCAAGACAAGGTAAGAACTAGATAAAATCTTGATTCTTGCTATAGAATAATCTAGTAGGGAAAAGATTGATCCTAAGGACCTACTAATGCTTCTTACACATCATAAATCACAACAAGAACAAGAGGACTACGAATAGAACCAAATCACCAAAGCCAAACACAAGAACTCATATAAAGAGAGATAATTGCAAGGACTTGATTTATTGGATAAAGAAAAATGATTCTTACAGCTTACTAGTTTACAAATGATTCTCACACCATGAAGGAAAGGAAACACTAACCTAAACCTTGAACTCAGCCTTACTTCCTTACTTACCATAACTAGCCTCCACCTCCTCTAAATAGCTAAACCAACCTCTTAGTGGGTCTAGACCTGCTAAGGATTGGGGAAACCGTCAACCCCATAATACCGGGTTTTACACTCACTCACACACTTTTCAAAGTGTTCACAAGATCAACCTGCTAACATACTAGGGATTGATCCACGCCACGCACATGACCTTAGCTTAAACCTAAACCACTTTTCTTGCATCTTTTGGTGCTGTGGTTTTAGAGTAGGTCTCAAGTCTGGTATTTGGTATTTTCTCACAATGCCCTCGACAAAGCTTCTCGAATTCTTCTCTTGACCCTGTCTTTTTCTTATTGTGCAAGCCACCATACACGCCATGTGTAAGTTGATCAATAGATGCCCTCTATCGGCATGTCTCTCCTGTTTCTGGCTCCCACTGGACCATGTCTCACTTAAACTAATGAAGCCAACTTGGTCCAATCCGTTGCTCGAACCTTCCCTTGAACACATTCCTTTGTTTTACCATATGCCTTGCTTGAGCTCAGCTACCCCACATGACCTCCTTGACTATTCTGGACCTTAATCCACCCTAACCTAGTCTTGATCATCTATCATTGACTATAGTTGTCTCCAAGTATTCATGCACATCCAATGACCAAGATATTATTTTTTGGTACAAAATCTTCATAACTTGACCTACGTTAGCATAAACATGCAACTCAATGTAAGCATGACAAGAGTTCTAAGATCACTCCGTCAACAAAACTCCCATTTTCCCAAAAATCCAGAGCCAACAGCCCTTAGCCAATCTGACCACCATGGTATGTCCAGTCAAACCACCATCCTAGTGGCTAGTCAGATCACCAAGCCAACTTCAGTCAAACCACCACCCTAGCCGGTCATACCACATGGCTTCGACTAGAAAAATGCCCATACTGGAAAATAAGTACCACCAACTAAACCCCAGTCACACCGCAGATAGGTACTAACTCCTCCCTAGCCGATCATACCAAATAACTGTTAGGCCACGACCTAGGTCAGTCTGACCTGCCACGTAGCAGTCAGATCGCCAAGCTCCCAGTGATCAGACCGCTAGAGACCTAAATTTCCAGATTTTGCAAACTCTTTGCAAACCTCCAAAATCAACTTACCACTTAGTGCCAATTGCTCATCATTGTTTGACTATAACTTGCCCACATGGTCTTTGAATCTCCCCCTTAATGAACACATTGCCAATACCCTCAAAAATGTAAAACATGTGATTTTGGAAATGGAGATGAGTTACGCAAAGAAAAGCTCTCCTTGGTCTTGACAGGAGTTCAAAGCTTGAAGATAACCAAGAGAACACTGAAAAAATTTAGGGCAGTAGAAATAGTAAACTTTCATCAGGGCCGCTAAAGTCCTAGGAAAATTGGAAAATTCTCACTCTAGGTCAAAAAAGAACAAATGTTCTATATGGCCTTGATCATAATGAGAGGGCACAAAGCGGTATGAATTTGCAAATAGAGATAGAATTATCACTTGAAAGCATTACAAACTGATAATTTAAATTTCACCCTCTTTTGACGAAACCAAAACTACACTGCCCCTTAGCCTATGCATGCATTTTTATATAAATTTCGTAAGAGTAGATGAAATCCAAAGAATCTGATAGCAACTATAACATTAGCTACATACTCAGCCTTAGCGGTGGACTGCGTAATAAAAGACTGCTTCTGAGATGTCCAAGAGATGGAAAAGGTGCCTAAGAAGTAACAAGTTCCAAAGGTACCTTTTCTATCTATCCTACAACCCCAAAATTAGCATACGAGAAAGCTCAAAGAAAGATGCAAGAAAAAGAACACCAAAGTTCAAACTCAAGGGTGGATTAGAGGTACCTGAAGATGTGCTTCACCGCTTAGCGGTGAGATACACGAGGAGAAGCCTAAAATCGAGTCTACAAACATACGACGAATTGCATGTCTGACCTCAAAGCCATCAAGTAGAGAAGGGAACTGATCATGTTGAGGTACACCTTCTAATCTGCAGGCTCGCTGTCCTCATCTAGATCTAAAGTAGAAGTAGAAGTCATCGGTGTGGAGACTGGCTTGCTACTTCCCATGTCAAAGTGTCAAAGCAAGTCCTTGGTGTACTTGGCTTGATGAATGAAGGTTCCTTGCTTCGTCTGCTTGACTTTGAATCCCAGAAAGAAATTCAATTCCCCCATCATGATTATATCAAATTCCCTGCTCATAGTATCTGAAAACTTGAAAATAAGAGCATAAGAAGAGCCTCCAAGAATAATGTTATCAACAAATATTTGAATTAGGAAGAAATGGCTATCATGCCTAAGGGTGAACAAAGTCTTGTTTATCTTAGCTATCTCAAATCCATTTTTCAATAGAAATGACTTAAACATATTCTATCAACGTTTAGGAGCATTCTTATAGCCATACAGGGCTTTTGATAGCTCGTAGATATGGTTAAAAAACTTAGGGCTCTCGTAACCCATGTCACCGGTCCAGCCCTAGCCCCTGGAAATGTAGGTGTACTTGGCCACAACGTGATGTTTTAGAACTATTCATATAAATGGCACTGTTGCCATTTTTTAAAAATTTAGCTCTCGAACGTCCGTTTTTTACAAATATAGCCCTCCTCCTGAACCTATCGAACTTGATAAGTACCTACTGAGCTAGATGAGTTTGGTAGGCATAATAGCTCAGCAGGTGCGTGTTGAGCTCCCCTACCTCGACAAGTCACCTGCCAAGACCCCCACGCGGCATGTGCCTTAAGCACCATGCATTAATTAAGAAATACAATTAGCACTTTAATTAAGCAAAGCGATTAGTGCTTTAATATAGCTGCATAGCCGATCTGCCGCACATGGGGGCTCCGCACAACCTGGTCGCTTGTCGAGCTCCCCTAGGTCGGTAGGTACTTGTTGAGCTCGGTAGGTCTATGGAGGAGATTATATTTGCAAAATAGATGTTTGAGTGCTAAATTTTAAAAAATAACAATAGTGCCATTTATATAAATAGTTTGATGTTCCTTGGCGCCGCGTCACTACCTTTCCCCTGTTGCCTCACGTGTCTTTTCCTCGCTACTGCAGAATCGCGGTGTGTACACAGCGCCCGCTCCCCGGCTCGCGTAATGCTTTCGCCATGAGTGCTTGCGTGATCATTTTGGTTAAGCTCCCGACGCAGCCTCCATGACCTGGTCACATGGTCCACATACACGATGCACGAAGCATTCGTTGCACTGTAATTGCCGGCTTTCATTGGGCACCCTGTGGTGGTGTACATCTTCGGTGCCTTTCGAACTTCAACTTGAAAATTGTAATCTATACAAATAATTTAATTAAACTACATGAATATATTTGGGTTCCTCCAAAGTCTCATAGTCACTGCCTATGGCAAAGTTGAATATTGCTCGAGCATCCAAAATCTCCTTGTGATTTCTATCATCCAAGAAGGGAGTACGGTATATATTATTTCTGTTAAGATGCCACATGTATGATATCATGCAGCAATTCCCCTTCAGATCGGTTTCTAAACTACTTCCACAAAGGCTAAGAGAGTGTAGCACTACTGCAGAAAAGGTCACCACAGACGGTTCAAAAACGTCATTATAAACAATTTCGTGAGTCGTCTGAGTTTATAGGTCAGTAATGACATGAAGTCATCACCGACGGTTTTCAAACCGTCTGTGATATAGACTATCACAAACATTTATTAACCGTTAACCATTTGTGATAGTTGACTATCACAGATGATTTATAGTTGAAATTGTCTGTGTATATCAGATATCACAGACAGTTTCTTCTAAAAACCATCCGTGATAGTCAACTATTACAAACAGTTTGTAGATGAAATCGTCTGTGACATTCTTTTGTATTCCTAAATCTATTTTTGTTTGTTGGCTAGCCTTAACAAATTCTAGCCATGCCCTTTGAAACAAACAAAGACACAATAAGTACATGCATACATCAATTCACATTCATTTTAGAAATAAAAGCATCTATTTCACAAATCAATTAACTCAATGAAATAAATTAACCATGCATGAACAAATACACACATGTACCATTAACTTCAATCTTATTCCAAACAAATTCAATCTACATTATGGAACTTTCCATCTTCTCTTATGACCTAAGACATCAAGAAGTACGTACATGTTCTCGAATTTTTTTGGAGCTTGGCCTATTCCAATGCATTTGTAGCGATGGTCGCAACATGTCGATATGAAGATCAATATTGTGCATAGATATAAATTGATAAGTATAAAATAATTATTGCAAGATTGACAAACCTGATGATGGTTGGTCTTCATAGAACTGAGGAGTAGTTCTATGTTATGGCAACATAGTATCCATAGGTGTTGCCCGGCGGCTACTGGTGGCACTGCAAAAATAGAATTTGTTAATTCGAGAGGCATTATTATGAAGTGTTATATATGATTAATGTGTACTAGCGAATACCAAAAAATATAAATCGTGTCGCTGGGCGTTGATCCCTCCCTTAGATTTCCATATAGTAGCAACATACTCGGTGAACGACCCACGTAATTTCAAAAATTTAGCCTTAGCCATTACGAAGGAAGGAAAGTATAAAATAGAGTTATCTATGGAGGAAATGTGTTTACCTGTCGATTAATTGTTGGACGACTGTGAAGTCGGTTTTGGACCTCTTTATGGAATCAAGGTATATTACCTTATTCCATTTTGGTATAATTATAATTAGAATCTAGTGGAATCTATACAGATATGTTGTCATAGTCATTAAACCTATGTTCATATTACTTATAAAGTACAAGTCAACATGTATAGCCACTAGTGCAACACCTACTCCTGGTTATAGGGCATAAGTATGAATTTCTTATCATGGTGAACTACCAATGCCATCATCATGTAATCCTCGATGAAGGATATGTCCTCCTTGATGATATGCATAGAGACCAAGTGTGCGTTGAAGAAACCTACTGATGATTTCGTTAATCTGGCTTCAGTCACCATATATCTGTATACATACATACATACACACATACAATGGCAAGGAGTTATATATGATATTTATTGGTATTACATGAACGTAGACCATGATTGTACACTCTTACAGTGTCTAGTATCAAATGAGTGAGGCGTCGAGGGCATCGAGGTTGAAGAGAAAGAATCTCCAGAGAATTTTATAACACTAACACTATTCAAGATCAATTGAAATAGAATACTACTGAACTGGCTGCCAGTAACAAATGACAATAAGAATCAATTCGAATAGCTCAAGCCTAACAAGGTTATCATTTTAATTTCATAATATGACAATTATCTTCATTGAGTAGTAAAACTGAGCCTACAACCATTACAAGCAATGTCTCCCAGTATTGAAATATGACTTATCTTTTATTTAGGGAATTGGTGTTTAAGAGCATTAGCAATTCATCTTCAGGATATTGATATCAAAAGAGCATAATTGAAACTTAAGCCTAGGCATTCATCCTTGGGATGTGTATTGACGAAACAACAAGGTGCATTCATCATAAACAGGAAAGAAGAATGTCACATATGGCGTGCTCGGGAGGAGGCGCATCGGGGTGGAGGGCGGCGTGCTTGGGAAGTAGGTGGTGGGCTCGGGGGAGAAGGAGGCGGTGGGCTCGAGGGAGGAGGAGGTGGCTCGTGCTTGGAGGAGGAGGCGGCGGCTCGGAGGAGGAGGTGGTGTGCTCGTGGAGGAGGTGTGCTCAAGGAGGAGGCACACCGGGGAGGAGGCGGCTGCTTGTGCTTGTGGAAGAATTGAGAATATTATGCGTCTGAATGATGGGAGAGTGGGCAAACTCCAGAGTCCAAATATAAATAAGCTGGACATCACAGACGGTTCTAAATTATAACCATCTATGATAATACACATCATAGATAGTTCTAGTTTAGAACCGTCTATGATGTATATTTATTATAGATGATTCTAAAGAATAACCATCTATGATAATACACATCACAGACGGTTATAGGGCCTATTTGATTTGCTGCGGCTTTTGGCTATGACTTGTGGTTTTGAGCTGTTCATGCGAGAGATTACAGAGTAACAGAAACTCATGTATGGTTTTTGCTAATATAAATGAAGTCGGTACAATATGTACTACAATTAACTAGTAGACCCTATCTTAAAAAGACACTCCGTTTAAAAGCTAATTACTATAGAAAAGCCAAAAGCAGAAGTCAAAAGCTGAAAAAGATCAGGGCCATACTTTAAACTATCTATGATAAATATACGTCACAGACTGTTCTAAAGTAGAACCATCTGTAAATCACTTTCTCAGTCATACACATAAATGCAAATTCACATATATATGACACATTCTCATATATACATAAATGCAAATATAGAACATATGACACATAAATATTTCATTCATCATTCCACTTGCTTATTTCCTTTAAAAATTAGCCCTTCTTGATGATCAATGCTTATATAGCTAGTTTCGTCATGTTGTTCTTCCACGACCCATATGTCATTTCCGAAAGGAGGTAACTCATCAAATTGATTATATTCTTCCTCGTCTAGTATATTCTCAATTCTGACAATTCTCCTTTTTCCATGAAAAACTATGTGGTGCTTCTTATTTGCCTGATCGGTTACATAGAAAATTTGAACAACTTGATTAGCGAGTACGAATGGTCCATCTTTGTATTCGACATGTTCGAGGTCTACGATAGTAACACCGTAGTTGTCAACCTTCACATGTGGGAGATAGACCCAACTGTACCGAAACAGGGGGATCTTGAAAAGCACATAGCCAAGCTCCCAAATCTCCTCTATGAACCCATAGTAGGAGCTCCTCAACCCATCGATACTGAATACATCTATGCAGACACCGCTATTCTGATTAGTGCTCTTACATCCTGAGCCTGTGTATAGAATGTGTACCCATTTATGTCGTATTCTTGCCATGTCACAACTGTAAACATTGGCCCTTTTGCCAACCATGTCAGCATATCACTTGATGAGCTCCTAGTGAGTAGCTTCT
The DNA here is from genome assembly GCA_036346575.1 of Dendrocalamus sinicus. Lineage (NCBI taxonomy): Eukaryota > Viridiplantae > Streptophyta > Magnoliopsida > Poales > Poaceae > Dendrocalamus > Dendrocalamus sinicus. The sequence goes on along the minus strand of JAYEVI010000328.1, from coordinate 149,898 downwards.
TAACCATTGGTTGAACTGACTATCATGTTGTCTTGTGATCTAAACATCCGACCACTCCGGATTCTATTGCCAAGGCATGTCCTTATGCTAGTCGATATATGGGGACACTTCAGTCATGTGTTGCAAGACTGTGAAATGGGCTTGAGCATATACCTTCATATCTGGAGTGATTGCTTTCCTTTCGATGGTCTCGATACCCTCGAGTCTCCCCTCATGGTAAGATCGAGGTACATCTATTGGTTCAACCTGAGCCATGTAATCAACACAAAACTCAATGACCGCTTCAGTTTCATAACCTTCGATGATGATGCCATCCACCAAAATTAATTATGTATATAGGACTTGAGAATTCTCATGAACCTCTCGAATGGGTATATGCTACGTAGGAACACGGGCCCGCACATCTTTATCTCCAACACAATGTGAATAATAAAATGGACCATGATATCGAAAAACAACAGAGGGAAATACATCTCAAGATGACACAGAATTATCACCATCTCGTCCTACAGAGCATCTAGTCCTTCGGAATCGATGACCTTCTGAGCAATTGTGTTAAAGAAATAACACAGCCTCATGATTGTCTCTCGGATCTTGATCGGCAAAATACTTCTAATTACAACATGGAGCATCTGTGTCATCAAAACATGGTAATCATTAAACTTCATGCCAATTAACTTCAAATCTTCCATCAAAACAAGTTTCTTCATGTTGGTGGAGTAACCAGGCAGAACTTTCACACCATGCATGCACTGGCACAATTTAGTTCTCTCAACCTTAGACAGAGTGTAACAAGCAGGGGAAAGTAGAGGGAAATTATGTTCATCCTTTATCAGTCTTTGTTGGTGTTAACTCAGATCTAATGTCCAAACCAACCAAGTCAAGCCGTGCATTGACACCATCCTTTGTTTTGTCATGAATGTTCAGTAAGAGACTAATCAAACTGTCACATACATTCCTCTCTACGTGTATGACATTGATGCAGTGGTGAACTTCTAGGTGATCCTAATTAGGTAAGTTCCAAAATATTGACCTGTTCTTCCATATGTTCTTCTCGCGGGTCTTCGATTTATGTCTCTTTTCAAGCACAATATCAAAATTCTTAACCATATCATAGACCTCTTTTTTACTTAAATGCCATGGAGTTGAATTGTCCTCTTTCTCTTTGTCGAATTGTTTCTTCATCCTGCTGTATGGGTGAGCCCTCTAAAGGAACCTACGGTGACACAAATACACAGTTTTGTGCGAGTGGTTCAGCCACACACTTTCGGTATCATCTAAGAAGTGAGTATAAGCTTTGGCCCCCTTTTGTACTCTAGCTCGATAGTTTAGAAATGGCAGGATAATCATTTATGGTGTAGAACAACAAGGAATGTAAAGTGAAGTTCTCTCGTTTGCACGTATCCCATACTTGTATTGTACCCCTTCGATCGACAATAGTTTTAGATCTTCCACCAACAGTGCTAGGTACACATCAATATCATTCTCAGTTTGCTTCAGCCCTTGGATAAGTATCGATAGTAAAATATACTTGCGCTTAACACACAACCAAGGAGAAAGGTTATAGATATAGAGAGTCATGAGCCAAGTGCTATATTGGCAGCTCATATTACTGTAAGGATTTATTCCATCTGTACTTAATCCAAGCCTTATATTCCTCGGTTCTACACCGAATTTTGCAAACCTCCTATCGATGTTTCTCCACTGGGTAGAATCAGCAAGGTGTCTTAGCATTCCATCCTTCTTACATTTCTCCAAGTACCAATGTAGCAGTTTTGCCTCCTTTGGGTTTGCAAAAAACTACTTCAAATGGAGAATTACAGGAAGATACAATGCCACATTAGCAGGAGGTCCTTTCTTCACCTCTATTTCTTCGCTGTCATCTGATTGAATCTTATGCTTGTATCAGGATGTGTTGCACACCGGGCATACATACATGTTCACATACTCTTTATGGTAGAGGATACAATCATTCAGACATCCACGTACTCTTTCTACTTCCATTCCCAATGGGCAAATAACCTTCTTAGTTTTGTAACTGGTTTTGGGCAACTCGTTTCTCTCCGGAAGCATGTCCGCTAAGAGACCTACCAGCACCGTGAAACTCTTGTCAGACCAACCATTGCTTGCCTTCAATTTTAGCGGTTCAAGTACAGTTGACAGCCTCGTGTACTTTAACTTGCAAAATGTGAAAAAAGGTTTCTCTGAGTTCTCCATCAAGCCCCAAAATTTAACATACTCTCTCGTCACAGTTCTCTGCTGCATTGCAAAGCATCTGCTCTAGATTGTCATCATGCAGCCTATCTGGATCGGAACCACAATCGACATCAACCGGTGGCATATCGTTGACTTCATCGGCGATGTTATTATTATTACCTTCCTATGTAATTTGCTCTTCACCATGACTGGTCCAACATGCATGCCCATTTTTGAAATCCTTTTAAATCAAGTGTGCTTTGATCTGCACTCGGTTCTTAAACATCTTCAGATTCTCACAGTCAATGATGGACAGTACATATATTCCACCCCCTTATTTAACATATCCTTCTCGGTAGCTCTTCTAAAAGCAAACACGCCATTAATTTACTCTTCACTCACACAATTCTTAGCGTATATCCAGCTTCGGTCCTACGCTATGCATATAACAATTTAGTGTTAAATATTGAATTAATTATTTAGTATACTAGCTATATATGATCTAAAGTAGTTATATGTAGTAAGAATAATTAATTAAATTGAATTAAGTTGAAATAGACTATGCATTGGCTAAACCCTAATCAAACCATGTTAGATGTAAATAATCTTCTCTCTACATCAAGCTAGATTAAGCCATCTTCAATTCTCCCTTTACCAAGCTAGATCTAAAATATAATGCAATTAGCTAGGAACAAAAAAACCAACCATGGATAGTTAAGAACAAATAGATCTACAATCACTCTTTTCAAATTTGCAGTCTCCTTTCACTAAATGGCCTCAAAAGCCCCCAACCTCCTCAAAGCAGTAGCCTGTGAGAACAATCTGGAATTTAAGACAGATCTGTGAGGGTCGAGTCAGCAATTAATAAGTGAAATTATCACAGACAGTTGTTAATATAAATCATCTGTGATGACTTAATTATCACAGACGGTTTTTAATACAAACCATATGTGACGTATCACAGACAGTTTTAAGAAAAATCATCTGTGATATTTAGTAATATCACAGACGGTTCTTGTTAACAACCATCTGTGATACTTCACATATGGTGTTCAACATGAACTGTCTTTGATATTATCTCTTCACAGACGGTTTTTAGCACTGATAGCAACACAGACGGTCTCTAAATCAAAATTGTCTATGATGAGATGCCTAGTATTAGCCTTTTTGTAGGAGTGTAGGATCGTCGATGGCAATCAGGGTGATGAATGATTGTAAATCGTAGTAGAAGCTTTTTCCTCAAATTTACTGTCTTCTGATTGTCCAACTTGCCAACACAGCAAAAACAGTACAAAAACAATAGAAAGGTAAAATATTATTTTTTCTGGTATTGCAGCAAACTGCGCATGTGCTATAATAAACAGTGTGTGACTGTAGTAGTGGTGCGCGGTACTGTAACACATCACTTTCACCCTTTTTTTCTTTTTTTTATCGTCCAACCTTAGCTTGGAAGTGGTCGGCTAGAGCAAATGGATTTGGATACGTTGCACATGGGCTGAGGCAAGGAGACCAACTACATGCGATGTTTGTTTTTGGTCTTGGGTTCTGTGCTAGCCTGTTGGGGCATCTCCAATGGTCTGAGTCAGCTAGCTATATGCATATACACATCAGCATATATCCTATGTGGAGGAAAGAGAGTATGCAAAAAAATTGAGCCAGCTCTTCCTTAAGCACTAATCTATAACGCCAAACGAGGCAGCCTCTATAAATTCCGTGTGTGCATGTAAGCTTCAAATAGCTATCCTTAGAGCAAGTTTAATAAGGCTGACTGTGCTAGCTATAAGGGAATCCATGTCAGCATAGTCCTATGTGGAGGGGAGAGAAAAGGAGAGAGAGAGCCAAGCCGACTCCCATGCAAGAGTCAGGCTATAGCATAGGAAAAGATGCATTATCCATGCATGTACCAATAGAACTAATTGCTATACCCATGCATGTATTAAATTATCAATACCCATGTATGTATTAAATGATTGAGAGCTCTTGTGGAGACAACTTATAACCAGCTTATTGTATGAGTTGACTGCATCATTATCTTTTGATGACATGGAAATGTATTGGAGGTAGCAGCTATCTATACTATTAAACTTGCTCTTATAGATAGTTCTTTAGAATGCTAGCTTTAGTGTGTACTATATAAATGATGTGGAAGTCTTATAGTTAGTTGCTAGCTATAACTATTGGAGATACCCTAATGTCTTGCGCTTGACCGAAGAATTGAGGAAACACCTACTGCCTTTTGCACACCTTGATTTCTTGCACGAGACCGAAGAAACAAAAAACTCTACTCCTTGGTTTTGATGCTGACATGATATTAATGCATTGGTGATGGCTTCATGTTGATGGTGGAGTGACGATGCGTTGAGTGATTTGTTCACGATGAACGAGAACACACGTGGACCAAATTGATTTTGTTTTTTAGGGCCACGTCGCTAATAATATTTCTCAAAATAGATCTAAGTTTTTATTGTTGGATCATATTGTGGCTACAAAGTGCCCTCTTGGTACCCCTCACATTCTAGCATAAAAATTGCATCTATCCAGCCCTTAGGGTTAACTCTAACCCCATCTGTATTTCTAGTCTAGGGCCCAAACCATGTTCTTATCTCTAATACCATGAGTTCTTATACAATTCTAACAAATAAAGGACCCAAAACCCGCACGTAACATGGGTTTTTTAACTTTTGTCACATGTCATAGCCTTCAGACCGCACCTCTGTAGCTCCAACATGTAACATCCATCTTTGATTTCCACGTGCCCCAATTCGAGCACGACCGTCTCCTCCGGCATCCTTGACCCTTTGGAATATGGCTTTGCACAGGCCATCTTTGTCATAGACCACGATCGCCTCGGAATTACCTTGCACATGCAAAGACCAAAGCAACATTTTTTCCGACACAAGTTCTTTCCAACTTGACCAACACGAGTCCACACATGCCACACATATCAAATAACATGAATAAGTAATATTATCAATTATTCATCATCACAAATATTCTAGACCTAGCCACATGGTCTAACAACCTGTAGAGACCCGAATATACAAATCCGGATTCTCTGTGTATACTGCACTAGACTAGGATCACACTAGTGCACACAATAAAAACATAGATGAAATATCGACCATATACATGATTAATAAAGAAAAAAATTCAAATATCATTAATTATCAGAGTTGCAACCTTATGACCAAGTTTACAGATAATAGCTTGAAAGACTTAAGAAGCTAGCAATGAAAAACAAAAGAAAAACGTAGTAGTTATTCGATATGCCCACAGGCAATTGACTGGGGAGTGAAGTCCTAATCTGCGAAGTCGTCGAAGAATCCTCCTCGAAAAACCTCTGGCTAATATGGCTCTCCTTCAGCAACTGAGTAAATATAGATATAGTTGTAAGTACATAGAGTACTCAGCAAGTCATTTGTAACAAGAATGTAATATAGTATGCAAGGCTTACAAAATAATGGTTGAGTAGTTATTTTGCAAAAAGCAATAATTTAAAGTAAATACAATTAATAGATTGAAAACAAACTATAAAAATGATTAATAAGTAAGTAATCAAAGGGATTGAACAAACCAAAAGTGAACTAACCATTCACTCCAATGAATCATAGGTGAACTAACCCTTCACTTTCCAACTTGACCCAACTAGGTTTTATAAAAACTCTACCCCTCATGTGAAATCACTAAGTATTGTCCATAACTAGGGGATACGACTATTCGAATAGTTTTACACTTTTCAGAGGTTGCACAACTTTGCCCACAAGAGATAATACACTTATCATGTCGGCCAATACACCCTTCCTTGGGCGTGTGACTCAATGATTATCACAAGGCATTTACAATGCTCAATCTCAACCAGTTCTGCCCGCTAAGGTTTTGCTAATGAGTAGGTTAATCACCTAGACGATATCTGCCTCCTCTTGCGCCTCATGGAAATCAGCATCTATGTTCATCACAATGGCAAAATCAAAATTGAAATATCACAAAAATTATCTAGGTCTATCCTAGACTAGACATGTGGTGCACAGTAAGACTCAAATCAATGGCACATAAAGTTAAGTCCTTAGACAATACCCAGGTGAAAAATTCACATCTCAATGTGCGAACTACACCCCTTTACTACACGATCATTCGCCCAAGTAAAAACTATTTTGTATAACCAACACCAATGACACTACCCATGTCATGGCACACAAGTTTTATAACTATGGCTCCAACCATTATTCAATATCTCATTAAGTCAAAATTAATTAATTGATAACATGTGATGATGAACCCAACGTAATTATAAGCATGGCTAAGCATACTAAACGTACAACCCATGTGACACTAGTATTGGATCACTAGATAATTACCTATCCTAAGATGACAATGGAATCATGGCATCCAAATTATCAAGTGGGAGATTAATCAAATTAGACAATATCTACCAGGTACAAAGGTTTATACTAAAATAACAATACATGATAATTTAAAACAAAATAATAAATAATAGATTGAAAAAACTAGATTCAACAAGATCAAAAGACATGACTTGCCTTGGCCTTACTCAGTTACCAACTCTTGATCTTTTGGTGGTGCTTCTGCTCCTTCGTGGACGTTATCTACTAGGAGAGAAAATGAATGAGGCACAAATAAAATCAATAAAATTTAAATGAACTCCAAAAACTTCAAAACTAGAACCAAAAGATAAAGCCCAACTTTAGATGAATTTAGGAAAAAGAATCAGGTCAATCGGAGCTAGGATGGAGAAGAATGGGCTCTAGGAAAAATTAAACCTAAAGAAAATACTAGAAATTCATAAATTCTACTGTGTTGTGGACTGGGTGCATGGAACAATGGGTCTATGATGGACTCAACTCATGGAACAATGCTCATGCATGGGCTCGGATGACGTGGCAACTGACTAGGTATTAGGGTTGACGTGGCAGATGATGTGGCGATGACACGTGCCATGGGGAACGACTTGGTTGCATTACTACAAAAAGGGTCATCACAGACGGTTCAGAACTGTCATCACAGATAGTTTTCTGAAACGTCTGTATTTATGTGTCAGTGATAATCAAAGGTTATCACAGATGGTTTATGAGCCGACTGTGATAAAGACAACACAGACGATTTGTAACTAGAACCGTCTGTGAAGAAAACTCTTACAGACGGCTCGAACCAAAAATTGTCTATGATACTCACACATCACAGACGGTTCTAGTTACCAACCATCTGTGATTGTGAGTATCATAGACAATTGGTATATATAACCATCTGTGATAGTCCTTCATAAGCAGTTTATACCACAAACCGTTTGTAATAGTTCACTCTATACCTAAAATTTTTTTCTGTTTTTTGGCTAGCCTTAAGAAATAATGTTGCCTATGCCCTTTGAAAACAAGCAAATACAGTGGCAAATTAACACATCAATACATTCCATTTCCATTAAGATTACAATCCACCATTACAGCATAACAAGATAATAAACCCAACTCTTTAACACAACAAGAATATATAAGAAGCAGAGATCCTAGCAAACAGTAGAAGCTGGATGCATTGGATGGCGTCCAGATATCACGGGCAATGGGGAGGCGGCGGCGCCACCTTTGTGGCACGATAGTGAGAATGAAGAAGACACTCTTATGACACTTACGACAAGAGTGTGTTCCGGATTCGATCGAGGTGTCATAATGGAGGCGCTAGTTCACATTGGTATTCGGCGTCATCCAGGAACAAGCTGGAGGCATCGGATGGTGGCCGGATATCACCGGCAATGGAGAAGCGTCGGTAGTGCCACCTTTGTGGCATGACGGTGAGACTAGATAAGACACTCTTACGGTACTTACGACAAGAGTATGCTATGCAGTCGATCGTGGTGTCACAACGGAGGCGCTAGCTCATGGTGGTAGTCGGCATCGTCGAGGAGAGGATGCAGGAAGCTATATAGTGGATGAACTCACGTATGACTGCCGGTGGAAAGGTAGATGGGGAGTAATTAATAAGGGCCAAGCAGTGGGAGGAACCGGTGCCTACCATTCGATGTGGAAAGAATGGATGGGTGAGATTGAAATCCTAGGTGACACGCCACGGATCGGTGACGTGTCATTATCAGAGATGGTTTGTTATTCGAACCGTCTGTGATAACACCTATCAGAGATGGTTTGTTATACGATCCGTCTGTGATAACTCACATATCAGAGACAGTTTGTTATACGAACTGTCTGTGATAAGGTATATGAATCATCCATGATATTAATATCACAGACGGTTTGGTATACGAACCGTCTGTGATAACGCTTAAATATGCGCGCCCTAATCCAGCTTTTCTAAACTGTCCTCTCATCTTCTTCTCCAGATTTCTCAATAATGGCATCTAATATTCTTTTGATCTCCTTTCTCTCATATATCCATTATGAGTTGTTCAGCCGCAACCTTACACAAGCGGCCAACAATTTACGTCTAGAGTAGCTCCTCCACTTTCGCCCTGCTCTCCTTCCTCGACTCGCTTCCATCCGTCAGTTGGACCTCATCATCCGCCGTCGATGGAGGTGTCTCGTTGCCGCTTAGCAAAGGGAAACTGCCCTTAGCCTCATTCTTCTCTACAATGTGCACAAAGTGGAAGAAGCTCTTACGGCAATGAAGAGACACATGGATAACATTGCCGATCAAGCAGAAGCTGCCGATTCTAAGGAAGCTTATCATGGCATCCTCTATGAGATTATAGACCGTGCTAATGATTTGCCCAAGCTGGAGGAGGAAGTGCACAGGGCAAGAGCAAACTTCACGGCATTCGAGAACTCAACGGCTGATCCTCCAACTCTAAAAGTCGAAGAAGAAGCATATGAAGCCCAGAAGACTAAGATCTGGGAATATCTTTTTTTGGGACTTTTGTAATAAATTTGCCTTGAATTTGTCTCTCGTCTTAGTAGCTTCTGTAGTTCATATGACAAACGACAAAACAAAGACGGTTGTAAATAAAAACCATCTGTGATAGTTTCATAGATGGTTATAGTTAAAAACCATCTATGATAATTCATATATCACAGACGGTTTTTAAACCTAACCATCTATGATAGTTCTAGAGATGGTTTTAGCCATGAACCATCTGTAATAATCAAAGCACAGACGGCTCCACATGAACCGTCTATGATAAGACGTCCAGTATAGCTTGTTTTGTAGTAGTGTTGGCTGACATGGCACTCACGTGGACGGACATATGGAACCTAGGGCTTGTATGGCTCTGATGTGGCTTATAATGTGATTAAGCAAATTAATATACATGACTAACCTTCACAAAAATGACTAGTTACACTAAAAATCTTGCTAAAGAAGATAGCCATCTAAAAATATAGAATTATATCTAGATGCTACAATCGAGAACTAAGTAAGACACAAGTGCAAAACTGAAGTACAAAGCTTAACATAGACTTACACAACTCAACACATAGCACTTTGTTATTAACACTAGATTATGGCTTATCTCATTAAAGCACGTCCTAGACTGTAATATCTCAAAATTTTAAATTTAATTTTTTTTAGATTTTTCTGGATTTTCTGTTCTCCCCTTTATTTTGGCCTAGAATAAAACTTATTAAAAACTTGTGTTTAATTGTAGCCAAATTAAGTTGATTTTATTTTTGTTGAGTTTCTTGTGAATTTTGGAATTTTTGAAATTTTTCTAAGATTTATTTGGGATTTTTTTTCTATTTTCTAGACCTTTACCTAATTTTTTAGAGTTTCTAAAAATCAAAAAGGCTTTTAAATCTACCCTACCCTCTCGAGCTGACACGTGGCTGGCCTAGAATCAACCCCACCACCACACGGTGCCACCTTCCCTCTCTCCTTCTCTCCTAGCGCATGGCCTGGATTTCCTTGGCTTCATGTGTCGGCCATCCGGCACCTTCCTCCACGTGAACCGCCCCCTCCGCAACTACCCTAGCCAGTACTCTGCCGGCTCTAGGAGTTTCTATGTAAGCACCAAGGATGAGGATGACCCCAAGCTAGTTCAGTAGGTGCAGCTCACTGAGTCCTTAGATTATTTGTATCAATCCACCTTGGATGAACTCAGCTTCGCCACCTACTAGCTCCGCCGAGCATAGGAGGAGTTGGCAGAGTTTCGCGCAAGAGATGATGGCTCCTCAGTTTAGGGAGAGATTGTTATTGAGTCATCACCCAAGAAGATGTGCCTGGCCCATTTCAAACCAACAACTTTCAATATTTAAGTCTTAGGTAAATTAAGAACGTACTTGTAAGCTATCATTCCTTTGTCAATAGCCAAAAAGTTATCATAATAAATAATTAATAAAGTTGCTTTCGCTTTGTTGAAGTCTTCTTTTATTTGGTTGTTTTCTTGGGTTTTGCTGGTGGGATCGACGAGGGGATTTGGTCGGATCTTTTATTGAGAATGATAACTCGATTGATTGATATGACATTGACGATGAGACTACTTGACCGAAATGACCAAGTCCATCCTACAATCACTACGCCACACCTTTGTCATTACCAACCATGCCAAGAACATAGTTAACATAAACACAAGGTTCAATTCCTATTAGCAATCGAAGAATAAGAAAGAACAAGATAAAGAGCGATCGCAATCATTGATCTAGTTGACACAAGAACACACGATGAAGTTTCATAGTGGAAAACTAATCTAAATAAGCATGCGTTACATGGCCAATTTAGCCTCTATGTATAGGAACACACAGGCCCCTTGGCATATGGAAACTTATCCACACATGGAAACTAATCAAATCATATTCGATTCAATATCAAATTCTAAAACTAAAGGATTATTTTGATGATTCCATCATGCTCAAAACATATTTTGGAATGCGGCCAGATCTGTTGGAAAGAGGACGACATAAGATTTCTATCCTGTAGTGTAACATCCTGGAAATTTTAAATTTTAAACTATGGAGTTTCTGATTATTTTGCAATATATTTCCATTTGTAATTGGAGTTATAATGTCTTCCCTAAAAATTTGGCAAAAGGCTTTAGGAGTTAAAAAGGATCAAAGAGAAAAGTATAAGTTTAAATAGTAGAGATTTGAAAATCTAAATAAGAATCTGAAAAGATGATCCATAAAATACCAAGGGAGAAATGTAAATAAGCATGAAATCCCATCCCTAAAAATAATGGCAAGCAAAATTAAAAGAGGCCAGCATTTATACCTATATGCAAACACATATGAATACAATATATATACATGTATACTAGGTGAAAGAGTAAATAGATAAACATATATGTACATGTATGTATGTATAAATACAGTAAATATATGTACATACACAAAAATCCGAGATAAATGAAAATATGTATACATGTATATACCCCAGGATGTATGTGTATATACATATGTAAATGTAAAAGCAAGATAATAAAAAAAATGGGAGGGGAGTCGGCCCAGCCCAAACCCCGCCCCTCTCCCATAGGCGTGCGCGGCCCACCTCCCTTCCACCCACCGGCCGAACAGCCCCCATTTCACTGTTTCTCTTCTTCCTCAGTTCCTTCCTTCCTCTTCTCTCCAGGCCGAGATCTCCTCGTGCGTGCACTGTAGCCTAGCCCGCCTCCTCCTCGCGCATTCGGACCAGCGGATCCTCCTTCGGACCACTGGACGCAACCGTCTCCGCCATCGGCACTGCCGCCGCCCTCTTTTTCTTCCCAGCGTCACTCGCTCCATCTCATCGCGTGCGCGGCACCGAGTCCTCTCGCCATTCCGAGCACCCCGCAATCATGCCCGCCTTGCGCCGCTCGCCGCGCGCTCCACCGCAGACCGCCGCGCACTTATCCTCTGCCACCACCCCTCTTTTTCTCCCCACTGCCGAGCTATCACCTCGCGCGCAAGGCTCGAGTTCTTTCCCTGGCGTGCGCATAAAAAGGGGCATCATGGCGAATCCGTTGCGTGGATACGAACCTCCGCCGCTCTCTGCCCTAACCGCCTGCTCCGCCGAGCATGGAAGTGACCGCACGGGGCACCTCCCGTTGCCAGCTTCGCTCGGTCCTCTATAAGTACCCCCAGGAGCTCCACGAGTCTCCCCATGCTCCACTCTCCCTCCCCTCAAAGCCAATTGAGCTGAGAACTCCCAGAGCACCGCCGGCCGTGTTTCTTCCCCAACTCCGGCCGTCGGGGATCCCCGTTGATTAGAGTCACCAGAGCCCAATTCCCCTCAATCACACCACCTCCAGAGCACCGCCGATCGATACCCGGTCTTTCCTGAGTCTCCCGACGACCCTACGACGCCGGCACCGAGCGCTCCTTCTGAACCGCCGCAACCGCTTGCCGCCGGCCACCACCATGTACCCTCGGCCCTCACCAACCGCACCAACAGCACCAGCGTCATCCCGGGAACGCACTTTAGCCTTCACCGGGGCTCCCCGACCACCGATCGCCGTCGACACCGCCGCCCGGCAATTACCCGAGCTCCTCTGCCTCAAGTCCTCCCCACGCTTGCCTCAACCTCAACCCTCGCTCCTCTCAGTCAGGTAAGGCGTGTACCCAAGTGGTTGAAGTGGTGCGGTCTCACCTCTCCGGCCCGGGTTCGATTCCCCTTGGCCGCACGTTAGTTTTCCCTTTTAACGCAACACGCTGGGCCTGATAGTATAAAAGGAATTATGCCTCTTATATGGTAAGCAACATCATTCGGTTCACTCGGCTAGCGCGGCTGATTCTTTCTTCCCCCCCCCCCAGAGGCTCCCCGGCCGTGCGCGTTCGAGCCTTCGGCTCCGCAGCGCGCCGGGTTGAGCTTCTTCTTTTATTTCTCGGGCTGACAGGTGGGCCCCACCTGTCAGCAGCTGCAGCCCGCGCGTCCCACCGACAGTAGGGCCCTCATGTCAGTAGGTAACCGGTGGGAAATAAAGTAAATATTAAAAATATTAGTAGGCCCCACCTATCATAGACACTGTACATAGGAATAAAAATAATATAAATAAATTAAAAACAATCCGTGGGACCCACATGTAAGACTTTTCCCAATTTCTGGGATTTTTAGGAGCCGAGAACTTTAAATGCATGTAACTTGTTCATTTTAACTCCAAATTAAGTGGGACAAATTTCTAAATTCGTCTAAATTCAAGATCTATCAAATGAAACCAGAATCATGATTTTTAGAGTTCATTTGATTTTCTGGTGATATTTTGAGTGATTGTTGCTTTTCTTTTATTTGGGTTTTTCGCGCGATAAAATAGCGTACGAGGTTCAGGAAGAGGAAGCGGAGACAGTCACCCTAGAAGCTCAAGAAAATCAAGGCCTCGACCCTTGTGACCAAGGCGAGTCAATACTTTGATCATGTTGAACCTACATTTTCTGCAAATTACTTTGTTTTAAATTATCAAATTGCATGCTGTTATTTTATATGCAAATACATGTTTAATTTAATATTCTAGTTATATGCCCATTGTTTACCTTGAATAATATTACCCCTCCTTTGAATATTTGAATGTGTGAACCTTGTCACCCTAGCAAAATTATAATAGTAACATTTCAAAAATAAATCGCTAATTATGTGCTATGCTTAGTACTGCATAGATACTCAGGGGGCGCTGAAATGCCCCAAACATCCTTGTCATTTTAAATCATGAGAAACTGGTTTAGGCAGTCATGGTGGGAATGACTGGTATATTTGGACATGAGTATTTTACACTCCCAAAATCCCCAACTTGCTTAATTATCTGGGCGGATTGGTTCGAGGGTGTGTATGTGTGGTGCAGTGGAAGCACAAAGTGGGTTAGTGGTAGACCGCCCAAATACCAATAAGGACTGAATCTTGTCATGACCTCCTGTGTAAAACAGTTTAACCACAAGTCTGTAAAATACAACTTGGCTAAGTAAATTTATCGAAACCCCCAGACTCATCTCACTAGTAGGGGATTGAAGGGGCTACGCTATGGCAAGGGGGCCTGAAGGGACACCAGTGGGGGGTGAAGTTTCCCAGCTGTCCTACGTTGCGGGAAGTAGAAGCTCGAGCTGCGTAGTGGCTGTGGGAAACATCCCGCGCATAGATGGGACCCACAGCAAGTGGGAGAAGCCCATAAGGTGAGATGATAAAAGGGACTAGATACTTTGAAAAGTCATCGTGATTTGCTGCTCAACCACACTTCTAAGGAATTGTGTGGGGCAACGAGTTGATTGTCTCTTGTGGTGAAAGTGTACAAACTCTGCAGAGTCAAAACTATTCGAATAGCTGTGCCCACGGTCAAGGGCGGACATGGGAACTTAACCAGATATAGTTCTATTTCAAAATGCTTTATGAATGGGAATGGAAAAGTGGGAGGGCAGTGGAAAGCCCTGATTTGAATTGTCCTGGGTGTCGTCCCAGTGGTAAGTTAAGCGGCTATAACGCTGAAAGATGCTGTATGGTGCAGATGCCATGTAACGGTGGATGGAATCTGGATCGCTATTATTATTGCATACTCTTGAACATTATGCTTTTGTTCAAAACTGCTAGGTCTTAGGAAATTTTTATGTATTATATTTTTAAATAGTGGTAACATTTCTCACAAATAAAATGTCAGGAAGAATAAATAGACTTGTAAGAATGGAAGATGGCTGTTTATGGTAACCACATAAAGAAGTTGGTGGATTCAAGATAGATCATAAGAGGGATAATGATAGTGTGGAGTCTAGGAGAAATAAATTGGTGGAGCGTAAATGAATATACAGGCTAGATAGATGATTTAAATGATTTTTGGAGAATTAGGGAGTGCAAGGGTATTGGTTGGATTACAAAACTGATATTTGATATAAAATTCTTGGGAGATATTGGCGATAATGGAATTAATAGGATTGGGTTATACACTAGATGGATGAATTGAATTTCTGAGAATATTGGAGGAATCATAACAAGTAGTGGATTATAATCTTGATAAGTGTATTCTCGGTGGATGTATACTAGTGAATCGTAGATTTGATCATTAATGTAATTGGTGGAGGCATACTAGTGAATTAGTTAGTGATAGATAATGGAAAATGAGATTGATTATTAGAAGAATGAATTTATGGTTTTGGATCAATAACAAAAAGGATTGAATATGAATGATTTCGGTGGATTTAAAATCAATGGTGTTAATTAATCATGGGAAGATGAATAGAAATTTCAAGATTGGATTATTAGGAATTTAGAACACAGAAGATATTGGTGGATTCAAAATGATTAATGATACTCGCTGTTTGGAATTTTAGACAGTACTCAATATGGAAAGTATGTGTTCGGTGGATTAATTAAATAATTTTAGATAAATGATGTCACTAGCTGTTCGGAGATTTAGGCAGCAATTGATTGGTGGATCGTATAATTGATGTTACTCGCTGTTTGGAGTCTTAGACAGCAATCAGTATAGAAAGTGTGTTTTGGTGGATTAAGTCAATTAGAGTAGTCGCTAGGTGGAATTTAGACAGCAACAATAACACTATGATTAAATAATAATAATGCTACCAAAAGCAATTTTTGCAAATAAAATAGCCCGAGCCTCTCCTTGATAAGCCATGCATACTATTTATTGGCATTCTGTGTATTGGCTCACGGAGCACGGGGTTGGAGTGCTCACTCTCGCTTTTGCGACAAAATTCAGAATCAGGAATCAAATCACCTCACCTCAGCAACAAGATTGGACACGCTGGCCGAGAAGGTGAAGATGTCAAGGGCTAGGTCGCAAACCTCCAGTTGGCTGCCTGTGGGCATGTCCTGAAGGTTCCACCTGTGTGCTTCATTCTTGCGCTGCTGCAATTTAATGATTTCGGCCTAATCGGCCCATGAGTAAGTCTACTATTATATTTACGCTTCCGCATGATATGTATTTTGATATTCATTACTGTAACTGTGAGCACTATCTACTGATCCAGGGAATAGTGCAGAAAATCACAGAGGAATCCGGATTGTAAAAGCTGGGCTCCTACATGTAGTCACACATTCCCAATGGACTCTAGATGCAAATTTTATGTTCATTTAAAGTTCATCCTGTTAGGCTGAATCAGCGCCAGATTGTTTTGGCAATTGTGGTGGGCACAGAAGGAATTTGGATGTAGGGCTGGATTCATTGGAAAGAGAATGACTTGAGCTTTCTATCCTATAGTCGCACACCTCAAACGGATTTATATACAAATTCTATGTATGTTTGAAGTTGGTGCTATCTTCGAAGCCGAGTTGGATTCCAAAACACGGCCCACTAGAACTGTTGCTTGAGTAGGAACTAAAGTGACGTGGGGACTTTTGTACCATGTTTGTACATGCTTCTCTTCATGTTGTACTCTTCCTTGTGCTTGATCAGCTCCTAAGTTCCTGAGTAAAAGAACATCACATGCATCAGGTAGCAGTCCATTTTCCATTGCACAATTATGCATTCCTTGGAAAGAGTTCACCTGATAATTTAGTTGTCATGCACGTGCCCTTGTAATTGGCCCTTGTATTGCATCAAGTTGAGGAGTAGCATTGGGAGTAGTAATAGAAGGAGTGATGTTTTCATCTGTAGAATTGATGTCCTCATCATCCCACCCCTCCCCCCTCTTGAATTGGAGTCATCCTCGACTCAAGCTTATCTTCTTCTCCTAAGTATGGCTTCAAATCTGCAATGTTGAATGTAGGATTCACCCCAAAATCTGCAGGTAGATCAAGCTTATATGCATTATCATTTATCTTTTTAAGAACTTTAAAAGGACCATCAGCTCTAGGCATTAATTTAGACTTTCTCAAATCATGGAACCGATCTTTCCTCAAATGTAACCAAACAAGATCACCTGGTTCAATGTTAATTCTTTTCTACCCTGACTATCAGCAAGTCTATATTTCTCATTCATATGCTCTATGTTCTCTTTAGTTGTTTCATATAGTTTAAGAACAATTTTAGCACATTTATTAGCATCAAAATTAACTTTTTCAGAAGATGGTAAAGGCAACAAATCAATAGGAGCACAAGGGATAAAGCCATATATCACCTAAAAAGGGCTCATCTTTGTAGTGGAATTCAGCGAACGGTTGTAAGTAAACTCAACATGAGGTAGACATTCTTCCCACATCTTTAACTTCTTCTTCAAAATAGCCCTCAACATGGTTGATAAGGTGCGGTTGATGACTTCATTTTGTCCATCAGTTGGGGATTACATATAGTAGAGAATAGCAATTTCGTCCCCAACTTTCCCTATAGTGTCCTCCAAAAATGACTTAAGAACTTCGCATCACGATCTAAAACAATTGTATTTGGCACATCATGTAGGCGAATGACCTACCTAAAAAATAAATCAGCAACATGTGTAGTATCATTGCTCTTATAATAAGGAATAAAATGTACCATCTTAAAAAATCTATCCACAACAATAAAAATACTATCCCTCCTCCTCTTTCACCTAGGCAACCCTAAACAAAATCCATAGAAATATCCTTCCAATGCACATTGGGAACAGGAAGAGCATATATAAACCATGTGGATTCAATCAAGACATAGCTTTTTGGCATGTAGTGCAGCGAGCAACATAGCGCTCGACGTCGTGTCTTATCTTTGGCCAATAAAAAATGTTTAGCAAGGATGTCCTTCATCGTCTTGATGCCAAAATGTCCCATAAGTCCTCCATGCGCCTCCTGCAGTAACAAAAGATGAATGGAGCTAGCTAGAATACATAGCTTGTTAGCTCTAAACAAGAAAACATCATTTAAAATAAATTTGTTCCAGATTTTACCATCTTTACAATTGGACATGGCATCTTTTAATTCATCATCAGAAGCATATAAATCTTTTATTGTCTCTAAGCCCAAAATTTTATAATCAAGTTGTAACAACAAAGTATATCGTGTAGACAAAGCAACAACAATCACATTTTCCTTCCATTTCTTGTGTTTTATGATATAAGGAAAAGATTATATAAATTCAACCCAACGAGCATGGCTATGGTTCAATTTAACTTGATTTCTAATATGTTTCAATGATTCATGATCAAAATGAATAACAAATTCTTTTGGCCATAAATAATGTTACCAAAGTTTCAAGCACACGAAAAAGAGTATATAATTCTTTATCATAAGTTGAATAATTTAGACTTGGTACATTAAATTTCTCACTAAAGTAAGCAATAGATTTGTCTTCTTGAAGTAACACACCACCAATTCCAATCCACTAGCATCATACTCAAGTTCAAAAGACTTATCAAAATCAGGAAGTTCAAACAATGGTGCATTTGTGAGCTTTTCTTTGAGAAATTTGAAAGCTTCTTCTTGTACTTGTCACCATTTGAAAGGAACACCTTTCTTCGTCAATTCATTAAGTGGTGTGGCGATAGTGCAAAAATCCTTCATGATGCAACGATAGAATCCAGTAAGTCCATGAAAGCACTGCATTTGTGTGACCATTTGTGTTATCAGCCAAGTCTTCATAGCCTCGATCTTGGCTTCAACTATCTCAATTCCCTATGGACTAACAACATAGCAAAGAAAATAAACTCGATTGGTGCAAAAAGTGCACCTTTTGAGATTACCAAATGTAACGTCTTGATTTTCAGAGACTTTTTGAAGCTTTCAAAATAAAAATAAGCATTTAGATTTTTATTGAATTAATTAAAGCTTAATATGAATTTTCTAAAATTAAAAAGATTAACATGAATAAAATAAACTTCAATTAATTAAAAACCTATTTTATTTGGGTTTCTTGTGCTTCAAAGAATTTTTTGGAATTTTTCAAGTTTTTTGGGTTTATTTGCTATTTTCTAGAGCTCGATTTGATTTAAACCAATTTCTAAAATTAAGAAAATATCTAAATTCCCCAAATAGCCACTGGGCAAAGCCCATTTTCCATGGCCCAATCTTCAGCTTACCCTACTAGCATGCCTACCTTGCCACGTGTCGTGCATCCCTGGCCACCCGCTATCGCCGGATGGTTGCCATGTGTCAGCCATTGGCCATCCGTTTACCCGCATCTCCGCCGTCTACCTGCTAGTCATGCCATCATCATCCTGGAGTCTCCACACCGTCTCCAGCTCAGACACGCCTCGGCGTCCGTGTCCCCATTATTGAGGACTCTCGGCCAACTCATCCTCTATGCCTATAAAGCTTGGTCGTCTCCTCTTGGTTTTCCCGTCCTAAGCCTCCACCGCCCTCGTCATCTGTGCCAAGCCGTTGTGCCCGAGTCACTGTCGCCATCACCCTCTCCACTGTCCAGCCCCCTCGGCCATGCACTATCCACACCGCCCCTCAATCGCCAAGTCATCCTTACCATTGGTGAGTTCACCGCCGAGCCCTATCTCCTTTCTCCCACTCCACTCTGCCATCCCTTCTACTTTGCTCTCTGGTCCGCCACTGCCCCTCGGTCACCCCACCTGCTGCCTAGTCCTGCACGCACATCGCATCCACTCGACAACCCGAAGAGCCACCGACGCTTCATTGCCATCTGCCAACCACTGAGCAACGTGTGCCATCACCTCGATTGTCTAATTACCCTCAGTTATTGTTCAATCAAATCTGTAATGACAATCCAATCCAACAGTTGAGATTCGACCACTTGGCCCTTTCCCCGCCATTGGATCTCCGTGACATCACCCAGCCACCTCAGCCCTAGTGCCGCATGTCATGCCATCTGTCATGCCACATCAGCCTAGATGCCCAGTTAGCCTGCCACATTAGTGAAGACATTATAATTCCTATTTATCTTTAGAAAAATAATTCCATTAAATCTTGTTTTCCTTTTTCTTTAGATTTAAATCTTTTGAGAGCCCGTGCTTCTTCGTTTTAGCTCCGATTGACCTGATTCTTTTTTTTCTAAATTTATATAAAATTGAGCTATATCTTTTGGTTCTAGTTTGATAGTTTTTGGAGTTTATTTGAATTTTATTTAATTTTTATTTGTGTCTCATTCATTTTCTCTCTCGTTAGATAACGTCTTCAAAGGAGCTAGAGCAAGATCTGAAGATCAAGAGTTGTTAACTGAGTAAGGCCAAGGTAAGTCATGTCTTTTGATTATGTTGAACCTATTGTTTTAAAATATATTTATTTATTATTTTATTTTAAATTATATTGCATTGCTATTTTAATACAAACATTTGTATCTGGTAGCGATTGTCCAAATTGATTAATTCTTTCTTGATAATTTGAATGCCATGATTCGACTATCATCATAGGATGGGTAATTATCTAGTGATGCAATACTAGTTGTCACATAGATTGTACGTTTAAATTGCTTAGCCATACTTGTAGTACATTGGGTTCATCATTACATGTTAATTAATTAATTTTTACCTATGAGATATTAAATTGTGGTGATTAGCCACAATTATAAAATTTGAGTGCCATGACATGGGTAGTATCACTAGTATTGATTATATAAAATTGTTTTCACTTGGGTGAATGATCGTGTAGTAAAGGGGGAATGTGGTTAGAACTTTTGGAATGTGGATGTTTTGTCTAGGTAATATTTAAGGACTTAACTTTATGCACCATTGATCTGAGCCTTATCATACAACCACATATCTAGTATGGGATAGATCTGGCTAATTAATTTTTGATATTTTAATTTCGGTTCCGTCATTGAGATGAATGTGGTTTAGTCATAGCCATGGATCCACATTGATGCAAGAAGGGGCAATTATCGACTAGGTGGTTAACCTACTCGACGGTAAAACCTTAGCAGACGGAACTAGGTTGAGATTGAGTATTGTAAAAGCCTTGTTGTGATCTTCTTGGTCAACATGCCAAAAGAAGCATGTTATACCGATGACATTACAAGATGGTCATATTATGTGGGTAAAGTTGTGTAACCTCTACAAAGTGTAAAACTATTTAAATAGTTGTGTCCCCGACTATGGACCATGCTTAGTGATTTCACATGCGGGGTATATATTTCATAAAAACTTGGTTGGGATAAGTATGAGAAGTGAATGGTTAGTTCACTGGTGGTTCATTACGTGCATGGTAAGTTCATGAGTGGTTCGTTAAGTGAAGGGTCAGTTCACTTGTGGTTAGTCTTAATTCGTTTTATTATTTACTTATTATCATTTTCAAAGTTCTATTTCAATCTATTTTAAGTATTTACTTTAAATTATTGCTTTCTATAAAATAACCACTCATCCATCATTTGGTAAGCCTTGCATACTATATTGCATTCTTATTATAAATGACTTGCTGAGTACTCTATATACTCACGGCTATATCCACATTTGCTTAATTGAAGAAGAGAAATGATATCAACTGGAGGTACGTGAAGGAGGATACTTCGATGACTTCTCATATTACGATCTCGCTTTCCAGTCGATTGCCTATGGGTATGTCGAAAGACTACTATGCTTATTTTTGTTTTCCACTGATAGTTTATTAAGATCTTCTGGCTATTATTTGTAAGCTTTGCCATAAAATCGCTACTGTGATAATTAATAACATTTGAGTCTTTTTCTTAGTTAATCATGACGTGGTCGATATTTCATCTATGTTTTCACTATGTGCACTGGTATGATCCTGGACTAGTGCAGAATACACAGAGAGATCTAGATTTGCATATTCACGTCTCGACACCAAACAAATGTGCATCTCTCAAAGCAATAAAAATAGCACATAAGTGTTCAAGATGTTCATCAAGTGACTTGCTGTAAATTAATATATTATCAAAATAAACCACCATAAATTTACCAATGAAAGCACGTAAAACTTCATTTATTAATCTCACGAAAGTGCTAGGTGCATTAGTTAAACCAAAAAGCATTACCAACTTCTCATATAATCCGAACTTAGTTTTAAAAGTAGCTTTTCATTCATCTCCAAGTTTTATTCTAATTTGGTGGTATCCACTACGCAAGTCAACTTTAGAGAAAAGAGTAGAGCCACTCAATTCACCAAGCATATCATCTAACCTAGGAATAAGATGACGATATCTAACAGTGATATTATTAATTGCTCTACAATCAACACATATTTGCCAAAATCTGTCTTTCTTAGGAACTAAAATCACAAGAACAGCACAAGGACTAAGCGTTTCACATACGTACCCCTTATCCAGCAAGTCTTATGTGGTTTTAGTCTCCTCCAGATTAGTCCTATGTTGTGTATGGTTTGGCAAGGATGTTCCTGGGATCAAGTCAATTTAATGCTCAATTCCTCTAATAGGTGGCAGCCCCGGGGGTATTTCAGATGGATACACATCAGTAAACTCCTACAAAAGGTTAGTGACAGCAGGAGGCAAAGATGCATGCAAATCCTTAAGTGAAAACAAAGCATCTTTACAAAGTAAGGTATAACAAACAGAATTTTTCACTTCCAAGTCATTGAAATTAGATTTAGTTGCTAATAGAATAGCACCTTTGAATTTAATAATCTCATTCTTTCTAGCATTTGATTCTTTAGCTTCTTTTTTTAGGTGGAAAACATTCTTTAGCTACTATTTGGTTCTCACTTTAGCATTCTCCTTCTCACGTTTGGATTGTTCAATTTCATCTTTAATAATGGCTTTAGAAGACATTGCAAGTAAAACAATTTTCTTGCCCTTATACATAAGAACATATTGATTAGTTCTACCATGACGAGTGGAATCTTTATCAAACTCATGGCCTACCTAAAATTAAGTAGCATGCTTGTATAGGCATAACATCACAATCAACACAATCATGATATGAACCAAGAGAAAATTGTATCTCACAGTTTTGATTACCTTCAACTTACAACATGAGTTGAACCACTGGATGTAGTAAGGTTGTGGGTGAGAAGTTATGGTCAAGCCAAGCTTCTCGACTATTTCCAAGCTAGCCAAGTTGTTGCAACTTCCTTCATCGATGATGACACGACACGAACGATCCTTGATGATGAACTTGGTTTGAAATAAATTATGTCATTGGTCTTGTTTGGCACTCTCTATTTGTGCACTAAGAACACACTTCATTATAAGGCTCATGTATTTGTCTGAAGCTTCAACACCCAAGTGTTCTTCTTGTTCATCACTAGTGTTAAACTCATCACCTGCATGGTCATTTGCAACAAGTATATATTCTTCATCAATTTCACTAGCTGAAATATACTCACCATCTTCTCTTACAATGAGAGCTTGCTGACTTGGGCACTCTCTCATGAAGTGCCTGAACTCTTTGCACTTGTGACATGACATCCCTTGTACGTCTAATGGAAGCAACTGAGGATATACTCTTTGTTGGAGCAGATTTGGTAGGAGTTTGAACAGTTGTAGTGATATGAAAGACAATATTGCAATGTATACATCTTATGGTTGTTGTTATATTAACTGGTTTGTGTGGAACAACGAGAATGACACAATAATTGATTCATACATATACCATGCATATGTGTTTTTCTTTTTATCTACTACGCCTTCAAATGTTCTTGATATGCTAAGCAAAAGAAGTGTTGATGACAAATATATATATACCATGCATATACGTTGTATTCTTTGCTTAGTACAATTTCAGGCTACCAAAAGCCGAGGACGGCTTTTCTTGAAAAAGGGGACCATATGGACGTCCCAAGGGGCTATATAAGCCTTGTATTGGCAGCCTTTAGGGCAGACCACGTTTGAGAAAAATCAATCTACTAAAGTTTTCGAGTTAGCATTGCTGCCGAAATTCCTTATGGAATTAGGAGTATCTTCTTCAATCAAGATCGTTCAGCCTTTCCGCTGGGAATTGGATGCACGATAGATCTTCGCTTGGTGGTCGGCGAACTCAACACGAGTGTGTTTTGGCAGATTAAAGAGTGTTCGTCCCTGCACTAGCATTGGAGGATCATTACGATTCATCAAGACTCCCGTGAGTATGCACTAAGAACACACTTCACTATAAGGCTTATGTATTTGTCTGAAGCTTCAACACCCAAGTGCTCTTCTTGTTCATCACTAGTGTTAAACTCATCACCTGCATGGTCATTTGCAACAAGTATATATTCTTCATCAATTTCACTAGCTGAAATATACTCACCATCTTTTCTTACAATGAGAGCTTGCTGACTTGGGCACTCTCTCATGAAGTGCCTGAACTCTTTGCACTTGTGACATGACATCCCTTGTACGTCTAATGGAAGCAATTGAGGATGTACTCTTTGTTGGAGCAGATTTGGTAGGAGCTTGAACAGTTGTAGCCTTACTTACTTCGAGTACATGTGATGGTGTGGAAGTAGAAGTGGAGCATCATCAGCCTAGTGTGGATGGCAGGAGCGCCCTTGCTATTCTAGCACTTTGTTTGGAGTAAGAATAGCCCCCCAAAATGACTCTTTGTTCTCATGTGCTTCCCGTATATTTTCCTTTTAGCATTGCAAGCAAGATAAAATAAACTTGTGACAAAATTGTATTCCTTATAGTCAAGTATGTCCTAAATTTCCTAGTTAAGCCCTCTCAAAATTCTAGCCATTTTAGCTTCTTCGGTTTCTTCCCAATCACAATGCAATAAACCAATTTGCAATTCTTAATAATATTCCTCTACCGACCTATTGCCTTATTTTAAACATTGTAATTTATTTAACATGTCACGTGAAAAATATGAAGGCATAAATTTAGGTCCCATGACTCTTTTCAAACCATCCCAAGTTCTAGGTACATGTGATAGTCTACATTATTCTCTCTACCAAATTGATGCAAAATCAGTTAATTCACTAGTAGTAGCCATAACTCTTTTATTATCAAAAAATTATGGCATGCAAATTTTTAATCTAATTGTAATTTTCAATCAAGATAAGCTTCAGGGTCATATCTACCAGCAAATGGTGGAATTATAAACTTGACTTTAGTTAATACATCATCATCATGTACCTCTCTTTGTAACCAGCCCATACATCATCAATTTTGCCGGAGTCAATGATGGTCGCAGTCATCAAGGCCCTCAACTTCAGTGTTGGCATCACAGTTATTCTCTTCAACATTGTCATCCTCACCCGCTAAAGAGTGAGGGGGAAACAGAGCACATCGAGCAACTAGGGGTGAACGCTACTCAAGATTATCAACTTTGTTGTTGATGGTGGTGAGGGTGTCATTGAGCCAATCCAACATGTTATAGATCCCCTCCGTTCTCTTCTTGACCTCATGGTTGAAGTGTTGCACTAGCATCCGAGTGTGTAAAGTGAGAGGTCCAACACTCTCAATTTAGAAGATGAACCATCATCCTTACCACCATGTTTCGAATTTTATGATCATGCCATTGTTAGAAGGAAACAAAAAAACTCACAAGAAAGATATTAGTTCCCTATCACTACTAGGTGTTTGAGGTTTATAAAAGTCACACACACTCCAACTCTTACCAAATTCTTATAAATTCTTACCAAAGCAAATAAGTGGTGCAACCAGTGGCTGGTTCGTGATAATCCTGACTTGAGTTATGAGTATAGTGATTGTCGATACTTTGAGACCTATAACAGTTAGAAGTAGGTCTACCCTGGAAGGCTCTAGATATGTAGCAATGGAGAACAATCAGTTAATTTTGAAAATTGCATAGAATTGAATTATAGTTTGTATCTACCACTTAGCCTATGTTGCGGATCAACCAAAGATGGATAAAGGCTAAAACAAGTGTATAGCAAAGTATAAGAGTGGTAGACACAAGATAATTTAATTGAATGCAATTTGGAGTAAAAAACACAAGTATTGAACTAAATTTGAGAATTGCAAATTTCTATCCACTGGACAGGACGTAGGTATTTTGACCATAACTTTTTGTCAGTTGCCTCTTTTTTAATGCTTTTGTTGTTGTTTCCTAACGGCTTTTTCTACAATTTTTATTTTTGGGCCAACTTCTAGAAACCGACAGAAAAATTTACACAAAAATCACAAGTGCTGACTATTGCAAATTCAAATTAGAAATTTAGGTCAACTTTCATCGCAGATATCTTTTAACTGCCTTACTAGACTGAAGTGAAATTTTACAGACAAATGAATAATAAAGTTATGAATCTAACAATGATGGTTTCACTCAAAAAGGATCATGGAATCAAAATTTATAGCATTTTTGTGGTGGCAGCAGAAAGGGGAATCTTTTGGTTGAAAATTGGAAATTAGGGTTTGTGTGCTCTAGATGGTTTTGGACATGGGATTTTTCTCTTTTTTTTTGGAGTTTATGGGACCAAAGATATGACTAGCAACTAAACAAAGCTAAAGTGGATGCAAATTCAATTTAGCAAACCGAAACTAATAGATTGAAAGGTAGAACGGTATTTGGACAGTGGAAATTAACTCTTTTTGAAGGGCAATTTTCTGGTTATAGGTATGAAAAAACAAATCTAAAACTAAAATCTCACTGGTGTGCTTTGATACCAACTAATGAGGGGATTTGGCCTAATCTTCTGATGAGAATGATAACTTAATCGATTGATATGATGTTGATGATGAGGCTACTTGATCTGCTCTCCTTCCTCGATTCGCTTCCATCCGTTAGCTGGACCTCATCATCCATCATCGACGGAGGTGTCCCTTTGCCACTCAGGAAAGGGAAACCGCCCTCAATCTCGTTCTTCTCTTCAATGTGTGTAAAGCAGAAGAAGCTCTTGCGGCAGTGGAGAGACACATGGATAATCTTGCTGATCAAACAAAAGTGGCCAATTCTGAGGAAGATTATCATGACATGTTCTTTGAGATTATGGACCATACTAATGATTTGCCTAGGCTAGAGGAGGAAGTGGAGAGGGCAAAGACAATCTTTACGGCATTCAAGGACGCAGCCGCTGATCCTCCAACTCCAAAAATAGAAGAGAAAGCATACGAAGCCCAGAAGACAAAGATCTGCGAATCTCTTTTTTTACTTGAATTTATCTTTTATAAAAGTTACTGATCACACTATTTGGCCAATATAAATGGAAATAATATTGCATAAAGTTGAATTGTATGTATGTCAAATTCCTACTTATCTGTTCCAGCTTAATAGCTTCTGTAGTTCATATGAAAGGACAACAACAAAACACAGACAGTGGTAAATGAAAACCGTCCATGATATTTCATAGATGGTTCTAATTAAAAGCCGTCTGAGATAATGGGAGACGTCACAGACGGCTTTTAAATTTTACCATCTGTGATAGTTTCATAGACAGTTCTTACCAAAAATCATCTGTGATAGTTATATATCACAAACAGTTCTAGCCATCGTTACAAACATAGACAATCATGTTTGTAAAATCGTCTGTGATAATTATAACACTAACAGTTCTCGTAAACCATCTGTGATGAGATATTCAATATAACCATATCTGTAGTATTGTGTGAACTCTTTCGACAAAGCTTGCGCGGCTGGAACTTGATGGCAAGTCTTTTGTGATGAGTTGACTGAGCTTAGATCTAGCTTGTATACAACCGGTGTGCTGTTTTTGAAGGATTCTATCCATGCCGGTTGATGTGACCACGCCACAAACACATACAACAGTCGCGTCCAATATCAATATTGAACTCAAGGTGAATTCGTTTCTTCAGCCTTCATATGTTACTCAGAATAGACCGCTACCTAATGTAAGTGATTTAATTGTGCTTAGGAACTTGGGAAAGGATGAAGGAAAGGGACATGGAGTCCTGGACATGCATGGAAGGAATAATGGAGGTCACCACGTCACTTTGGGACCAAGTCAAGCATGAATTCGAGTTGGACACGTTTTGGAATCAGACTCGGACTGCTGCGATGGTACCAAGTTCAAACGGGCATAACTTCCTCATACGGACTCCGTTTGGGATGTTCTTGTACTTCATGGAAAGCTTATGAAGTCTACTTTCCAACGGATCCAACCTCATCTTCAAATTCTATCCGATCCGGACGCAATCGTAAAAAGAGTCCATGTTGGTGACGTACTAGAATCAGACTCGGACTGCTGCAATAGTGCAAGTTCAATCGGGCATAACTTCCTCATACGGACTCCGTTTGGGATGTTCTTGTACTTCATGGAAAGCTTATGAAGTCTACTTTCCAATGGATGCAACCTCATCTTCCAATTCCATCTGAACCGGCCGCAATCATCAAAAGAGTCTACATTGGTCTTTGAGTCCGAGTCAAAAAGGGTGCTGCGCCACCACCACTTGGGCCCATGGGCCTTGTAACCCTAGGGCATGCACTTGGACGCCCCCTGGTTGTTCTCCCTATAAAGGAGCCACCGCCTCCGTTGCTAGGAGGTGGATTTCGTTAAGTTTAGGTTTAGCCATTGTGCAAACTTTTGTTCTTCAGTTGTGTCGGACGACCACCTGTCAAGACATCTTCGGAATCCCAACTTTTCAGTACTTCATAAATATTTGCAATTTGAGATTGCTTGTTATCTTGTTCTTGCGTGTTCTTCGGTTGCATGTAGGAATAGACTTTCGTGGTCAGGTCAACCGTGTTCTTGGCACGGTTGATAACACTCGGAGTGTGGTTTAGCGATTGCTTGGCATTCTGGTCGTGACCGGTTAGTAGCCACATCGTCAAAGTCGTTCTCCTCCAAATCGAAGTTATCATCCTATCGGAAGATCGGGACCCCATCGCCTCATCAGTTGGTATCAGTGCTTCAGTTGACCGGTAGGAATTCTTTGTATCCCTAGTTAGTAGATTGATTTTTATTTCCCATAGTCCAGAAAAATTGCCCCACAAAAAAGAGTTAATTTCCCGCTATCCAAACCCCGTTGTGCTTTTCAATCTGTTATTTTTGGTTTGCTAAATTGAATTTGTGTCCGTCTTAGCATTGTCTAGTTGCTGGTCGTATCTTTGTTCCAACAAAAATCCAAACAAAAAAAAATCTCCCACCCCAAACCCTAATTCCAATTTCGGCTGATCCTTCCTTTCTCTGCAGCCGCCACCAAAAACGCCATAACTTTTGATTCCGAGATTATTTTTGAGTGAGACCACCTCCATTAGATTCAAAACTTCGTTGTCCATCTATCTGTAAAATTTCATGTCATTCCAGAAAGGCAGTTAAGAGATATCTGCGGTGCAAGTTGACCTAAAATTCCAGATTGAATCTGCAACAGTCGGCACTTGTGAATTTTGTGCGAATTTTTCGGACGGTTTCCAGAAGTTGAACCCAAAATAAAGTTGTAGAAAAAGCCATCAGGAAACAGAGAAAAAAAGAATCATTGAAAAAAAGGCAACTGACAAAAAATTACGGCCGAAATACCGACGTGTTGTCCAATGGACAGAAATCTCCAGTTTTCAAGTTTTGGGTCAATCCTTGTGCTCTTCAATTCTAGATTGCATTCATTTGAATTATCTTGTATTTACCACTCCTATACATTGCCATACACTTGTTTTTTCCTTCTTCCATCCTTGGTTAATCAGCAACATAGGCTAAGTGCTAAATACGAACTATAATTCAATTCTATGCAATTTCTGAAATTAATTGATTGTTTTCCTTTGCTACAAAATACATAGCCTATCAAGCTCCACTTTTCTACAAACCGAATAGGTCTCGCTATACCTTGCAATCGCTTTACTCATCACTTGAGTTGGATTTATCACGAACCAGCCACGGGTTGCATCACCTGTTTTGATTTGGTAAGAACTTGTAAGAGCTTGGTAAGAATTTGAGAGATGTGTGACTTATGAAGCTCCACCTCCTAGTAGTTTATAGGGACTTACATAATTCTTGTGTATTTCCTTGTTTTCTACTAACCATGACAGGTTCAAGATCACATTGTAGCAATTTTTGTGAGACCAACAACTTGTTGGATCGTATTAATAAGACCCTCACCACCATCAACAACAGAATTGAGGGCTCCAATGATCGCGACCATTGTCGACTTCAACATAATCGACAAGGTACAGGTAGGTTAACAAGAGAGGTATGTGATGATGATGCCAAGTTTACAATTCCTCCATTTGCTGGTAGATATGACCCTGAAGCTTATCTTGAATGGGAAATACAATTAGATCAAAATTTTCTGTGCTATGATAAAAGAGTTAGGGCTGCTACTAGTGAATTCACTGATTTCGCATTATTTTGGTGGAGGAAACAATGTAGCCTACCACAAGTACCTAAAACTTGGAATGTTTTGAAACGAGTGATGAGATCTACATTTGTTCCTTCATATTATTCACGTGACTTGTTAAAAAGATTGCAACGTTTAGAACAAGGTAGGAGAACTGTAAGTGAATACTATGAAGAATTGAAAGCTCTTTTGTTGCGTTGTGATTTAGAGGAACATGTGGAAGCTACAGAGAATAGATTTTTAGGTGGGCTTAATCAAGAAATTAAGAACATTCTCATTCACAAAGAATATAATTCTCTCTATGATTTGTTTATACTTGCTTGTAAGGTTGAAAGTCAAATTGAGGAGAAACGAGAATGTTTAATGCCAAAAACATGAGAAAAACCCTTGTTTGTGCCTCTTTCGTGACTAACAACTTGCAGGAATTTGAGAACCATGTCGAAAAGGAGCATGAGTTGATTGAACCATCGATTCCATTCGTTGAGAACGAAGATGAGGAGATGGATGCACCTACATCATCCGAGGGAGCCAAAAGGTAAAGATCATGGTGCTATCATCACTCACGGTGAGTATGCTTGTGAAGAACAACAATTATGCACCGTTCATGCTATTTTAGAGCAAAACTTAGTGGAAAACGATTCTGATGTGCCCATATTTCAAGTAGAGAATTCACACTGCATTGATTTGAGTGTTGAGAATACGTTGAGTGCACCTTGTCAAAAAATAAATGAATTGCCTGCTGTTTTGAGTGATTCATGTGATGAATTAATCACATACAATGATCATGTGGCTTTGGTTAGACATAAAGAAGTTTTAACTAGAATTTCTCCTGCCAATTCATTGTGTTACATCATGTTTGATTTTCCTATGAAATTGTCACATGCTTTGGAGAAAGTTTCTGAACTTACATGTTCAAAATTCTTGTTTAGTGCCTACACCCCTGGGTATAAGTTTAATTTGATTGGAGATTATGGTGCAGGAAATCAATTTCTTGTATATCGAATATGCATAACTTGTGACCACATGGATGAATTGCAGCTTGTTGTTTTGAACAACAACTCTTGTATGCTCAATCTTGTTCATTATGAAAGAAAAATAAAATTTAGTGATCATTCAATGCCTATGTGTTCTTCTCTTATTGAACCATCTAACATTGGCAATCTGAATAATGAAATTGATGTATGGAAGAACTTGCAAATATTTTCACCCTTACTAGATGAATTTGCTATTGCTCAATTGAAATCTGATTATATGGATAAACTTTGTTTGATTCTAAAAGTTGTAGCTTTGCCTATATGTGCCACCACAACAAGTTTACAACTTCAAAGATTTGAATTGCATAAATGCTTCACTTACATTTGCAAAACAAGTTGCGATAATTACTGTGTGAGAAATTTTGATTTGTTCATTAACATATATGATTACTTTTGGGTTAATAATACAATGAGCTTTTATGATTGCTGCTGTGTTATAACATTAATTGTGCAACAACGAAGAACTGTTAAAACGGATGACATATACATATACCATGCATACACCTTGACTTCTTTGTTACCATACTTTCAGTTTATCAAAAGCCGAGGACGGCTTTGTTTTCAAGAAGGGGAGGATGATGAGGACACGACCCCTATGGATACAACCATGTTTGCTATGCTTGTTGTTCCAATTACAAGAGCTCCTACGCATCACTTAAATTATAAGGTGAGCTCGTTTCAAAAAGGTTTTACTTTGTGTGATAAAGAACGTATGATATTACATAATGAGAGTTTGTTGCGTTTGTTATTATGTACCGAGATTTATGATGAAGATCATGCAATACGTGAGGCTACACATATGCTAAAACCGAGGACGGTTTTCTATCAAGAAGGGGAGGATGATGTGACCACGCCACAAACACATACGACAGTCGCGTCCAATATCAAGATTGAACTAAAGGTGAATTCGTTTCTTCAGCCTTCATATGTTACTCAGAATAGACCGCTACCTAATGCAAGTGATTTAATTGTGCTTAGGAACTTGGGAAAGGATGAAGGAAAGGGACATGGAGTCCTGGACATGCATGGAAGGAATAATGGAGGTCACCACGTCACTTTGGGACCAAGTCAAGCACGAATTCGAGTTGGACACGTTTTGGAATCAGACTCGGACTGCTGCGATGGTACCAAGTTCAAACGGGCATAACTTCCTCATACGGACTCCGTTTGGGATGTTCTTGTACTTCATGAAAAGCTTATGAAGTCTACTTTCCAACGGATCTAACCTCATCTTCAAATTATATCCGAGCCGGCCGCAATCGTAAAAAGAGTCCACGTTGGTGACGTACTGGAATCAGACTCGGACTGCTGCAATAGTGCAAGTTCAATCGGGCATAACTTCCTCATATAGATTCCGTTTGGGATGTTCTTGTACTTCATGGAAAGCTTATGAAGTCTACTTTCCAATGGATGCAACCTCATCTTCCAATTCCATCGGAACCAGCCGCAATCATCAAAAGAGTCTACGTTGGTCTTTGAGTCCGAGTCAAAAAGGGTGCTGCGCCACCACCACTTGGGCCCATGGGCCTTGTAACCCTAGGGCATGCACTTGGACGCCCCCCTGGTTGTTCTCCCTATAAAGGAGCCACCGCCTCCGTTGCTAGGAGGTGGATTTCGTTAAGTTTAGGTTTAGCCATTGTGCAAACTTTTGTTCTTCAGTTGTGTCGGACGACCACCTGTCAAGACATCTTCGGAATCCCAACTTTTCAGTACTTCATAAATATTTGCAATTTGAGATTGCTTGTTATCTTGTTCTTGCGTGTTCTTCGGTTGCATGTAGGAATAGACCTTCGTGGTCAGGTCAACCGTGTTCTTGGCACGGTTGATAACACTCGGAGTGTGGTTTAGCGATTGCTTGGCGTTCTGGTCGTGACCGGTTAGTAGCCACATCATCAAAGTCGTTCTCCTCCAAATCGAAGTTATCATCCTATCGGAAGATCGGGACCTCATCGCCTCATCAGTTGTCTCCTTGCTCATGTTTGGAACTTAATTTGGAGTGACTAATTGTGGGTTGCTACAAAATTGAAAATAAAGATGTTCTTTTTGTTAAAAGTTTTCAGATGCAATCACGTTTAGTTGAATTAAGAGTATAAATATGTGCATAAAGTCCATTTCCATACATCTGTCCCCTGAAAATACAGAAGGAATATAAGAATACCAAGGAGTCAAATTGGCAACAATGGTGACTGGCAAGCAGTAGAGGACAAAGAGGGCATCAGAGAGAAACTGAGAAGTTAAGGGAGTTGAGAGGAGGGAAGATGACCAGTGGACAGTGGGCTTGTTCCTCTTGGGTGCCACAAAGATGCTTACGTGGGAGTATGTCAGAATCACCATACAATCCCACACAACTAACATGACACATATTGGCATTAGGATAAAAATCTTGTAAGATCGCACATATGATTATTGGATGTGCTCTTTTTTACTACACACATATGATTATTGAATGTGTTATTTTTTACTATGACTGATAGCTTTTAGCTCTAGCACAAACGTTTATACGAACGAATCAAATACTGATAAGCCGTTTTAAAAATGTTGTCCTGATAAACTGTTTTGAAAAAACGATAAAAAAATCATCTCATTTATTTATTCAGATAAAGATATAAGTTAAAAGAACAGGGCCATTCGATTTGGTAAGATCAGATAGGACCATGCTCGGGACTAGATAGAATCATGATACTAACATCAAACTGTATTTTGATACAAAATATGATATTATCTATTATTAAGATAAGTTTTTTCCTTTCACTATGGTTTCTTTAGCTCTTTACATATTGTTTTAAATTAAGCAACTGTTATTCCCATGATATAGGACATTTAAATGTTTAAATTTTCCAAAATGGAATCAGATAAGTTTAATTGAACTAAAATTGAACGTAGTAAGTCTATTTATTATTTTAACTGAACAAAAAAAATATGAATAATCCCATCTATATTTATAAATTTACTCAAATACGTTAAATTCTATGTTGTAGGCCTGTACATGTAAACAAAAACTTACTTTGTACACACAATTTAGTATGTTTCAAATTCTGAAAGCATCTTGATCGTCCTACCCAATCCAGTCAACGGAAAAGATTCTAGCTAGGATCGAGATCCTGAGAACTTTATTTAGAGGATGTTGCATTAGTTGTGACTAATGTCTTTAGGCTGTGGCTAATAGTTTTTGGTTAAAAATAGATAATAATAACAAAAAAGGGTTTTCAGAAAAGGGTGCGAGCGGTCGGGAAAGTAAGAGAGAGATATGCCAAAGAGATAGGGGTAAGAGAAGTGGGATGCTTCCATGACCCCTGTCCTATCTCTAGAATGAGATAAGTACATAAACCGTTTTAAAAAATTATGTATTTATATTAATTTAATTTTTGGTATCTTCAGACAGAGACGAGAAGCAAAATACAATACCTTACGTATCCACTGTGTTTAGCTGAGAAACTAGTGACTTCTACTCGTTTTGGTTTCGAATTATATTGGGCTAAGCGCGCAGGCCGCAGCCTAGCCCAACCCCGCGCCGAAATCGAATTCGTTCCCCGCACCGCGACACGCCGTCGCCACCGCCACCGCCGGAGCGCCGGCTCCTCCCTCTCCTACCCCACCGCAAAGCCACCTCCCTGCCCCGCCACCTCTCCGGCGGGCAGCGCCCACTCCTCCTCCGCCCTGGGCGGACACGATCTCTAGTTCCGCCGTCCATGGCCGCCGCGCCCTCTTCTGCTGCCGGTAAACCTTCTTCCTCACTCGGCTTGGCTTCTCTTCATTTTAGCTTTCCCCTCATCCATGGCGCACTATCTCAGCCCCCAACCCATT
Source organism: Dendrocalamus sinicus (assembly GCA_036346575.1). Taxonomy (NCBI): domain Eukaryota; kingdom Viridiplantae; phylum Streptophyta; class Magnoliopsida; order Poales; family Poaceae; genus Dendrocalamus; species Dendrocalamus sinicus. Next base: position 115,056 of record JAYEVI010000328.1, on the reverse strand, counting down.
AACCAGGAGGAGCGTTCGGTGGCTCGAACCCGAACCCTAACGCCAATGGCCCTAAGCTCCGGTCGCCCCAGGGGAAATCCGTCCCGCTCGCCGACATCACCAACACCGGGAGGCCCAATCCGTCCAGATCCATCAACGTCGCCGACGTCCTCAAGGTCAATTCGGCTCTACCTCGATCAAACAAGCAACCCTACCTAGCTCAATGTAGCCATATAAATTCCGATTTCATTTCCGAAATAAAACCTATCATGGAGTCCAATCTGATTTGCTTGATTGCAGGAGAACGCCAAGTTGCTTCATCTGCTCGGCGAGAAGACGTATGTTCTCTGCCTCTCCCCTCCTTGTTCCTGTGAAAGGTGATGGGAAGATTGCTGTTTCTTTCTCAAGTAATGTACCTTTGCTTTGCCCTCTTGTTTTCAGAAAGATCATCGAGGTCAGCAGAGTCGAGATGCACAAGCTCCGGCTCGCACTGCAAGCCTCGCGCCAGCAGAACCTGCATTTCGCGCAGACCAATTCTCAGATACTTGCGGTTTGTCTACTTCTCCATCCACTCTCTATCTCACCGTTCCTTGACTAATGTTCTGAATTTTACTCTTACAACTGCTGCTTCCTAGGTTGCCAACCCAATCGGATGACATGCTTACTGTTTGAGTTATACCTGTGCACTATAACAAACAAAAGTGCTTCTGTTTTTTGGGGGTTCAAATTCAATTTTCCCAAATTCTGTATTGAATTCAACTAAGTTGAGTTGGGTGCGTAAAAAATAGTAAATTTTGTACAAATATCTTTATTTCGTACTTAGGAAAGCATCGCGTGCAAGTTGATTTATTTTATGGTGCAGCGTAGCGCATTGTCTGATCCATCTGTGTGTTTTGTGCTTGCAGGAACTAAATCTGGGGAAAGATAGAGTAAGCTGTCCCTGTTTCTTTTCTATTTGAGTTTTTCGACTGTCAATACTCAACACGGGGGTTGTTGATTTGGGAATTATTTGCGTATATAATGTGCAGCTCAAGGCATTGCAACATGAGCTTTCATGTACAACAGCAATGCTTAAAGTAAAGGCTTCAGAACTCGAGGTAAAGTAAGCCCATGGCTTAATTGAGCTTCTGGTTGTTACAGATGCCATGATTTTTTTCCTCGTGCATTGATTTGCAGCGAAAGAATAAGACTGCTAACCAACTGCAGAAGGAAGTAAATTCACAGGTAGGTGGCAAAATTCGTAAGTAAAATGATTTACCATGTTTATTTACAAGGGTTCTAATTCTAAGATTGTTTGATTCATGTAATGAAATTAGGAGGTGCTGAAAGCCATACCTTCCAAACTTGCAACATTTGAGGCTCATCAAATTGATAATAAAGCCATCAGTGCTAATGCACACCCTTTGGTTGAAACTCAATGTAAAGCTTACTCTTTTCCTCTTTCTTTTTCTTCCTTGGATTTTGACACTATACTATTGTACTTTAAGTTTCTGTATTGCCCTATTTAACACAAAATGTTGTACATTCTACATCATTTATTACCTTGAATTATCACTTTTAAAATTCCCAATCACCACTTTATGTCTATTTCTTCTCAGCCACTGTACCATTAAATACCAGCTGTCAAGAGCCACAAGATAAAACAAACAAGAGGTATTTTTCATCTGTTTACTAATGTTCAAGATGCAACTGCAACTGAGTTATAGGAAGCATGATCCACCCAAGCATTCTATTGATTCAGAATGTCTCTGGATAGGGGCACAAATAAACGGAAGTCAGAATCATGTGAAGGCATAAAGAACACTAACAGAGTGCAGCACAATTACAAACCTCATTTGCATCATGAAGATCTGAGGTAGTTTTTGCTTACAGAGTGTGTCCATTACTGCAACATTATCTGACTGAAGCTTGTTAACAACCATTGGTGTAAATATGTGATCAGGAAACCTCTACGGAGAAGGTCCACTAGACTGAACCCAGGATCTTGTGAAGTCACAGAAGTCTCTTGCGAGACCTTGCATGAGGACACTGTTGTTCCTTTGGCTTCTAGTTTTAGTGTTCCAAAACTGCATCAACCAAGTACTGGAAAAGATATGGTAAGATGTTACTATTTTATTTCTGTTCCAAAAGTTAATGTTCGTCAGGGTGGTTCTGATTTTGTGCAATTTTTGTGGCTATAATGTTCTGGGGAAGTCATTGCAAAATGAAATTCCATGTAATGCAAGTATGCAACAGTGCATAAAGTAAAGGATTCAGAACTCAAGGCAAAGTAATGCTGCGGTTTGAGTCAGCTTCTAGTTATAGATGTTATATTTGACCTCTGGTATACTGATTGAGTGATTGTATCAGAATAATGAGATAAATGAGCAACCACAAATGGATGTGAATTTGGAGGTAGGCTGTCATGTTCAGCAGTACTGTTTTTGCGAACAGTGTGTGGTTACTGTTCATGTGAACAGTGTGCGGCTCCTGTTCGCACAACACCGATTTGGCTGGATTAGTTTTCCCGATTTGATTGGATTAGTTTCATTATAGACAAGATTAGATATGTTAAGACAATCTATTTCCATAATATTAGAGATAAGTTGCTTCTAATCTATATAAGGATGAGAGTGTATCTTATTTTTATTAAGTAATAAGAAAAAAAAACAAGAGTTTATCTCCGTCAATGTCTATCTTCCTCCTTTAAAGTCTCTCTCCAATCAAACCGACGCCGCCCGGCTGTCCTTCTGACGGTGTTTAGCCTAGTAATGACCGGTGTTTACCCTAGTAATGATCTAAGGATAATTACATTTGGTATCAGAGTCAACACCATGGCTTCTGATACCGAGTGTCCATTTGCTAAGGCCCTTGACCTTAGCCGCAAGATCGAACGCATGCTGAAAAACATGATAGCAGCAGAGGAGAAGAAGGCACAAGCAACTGTTGCTGTGCGATTTGCGTCAGCACCACCGGCACCACCTCTACTGCCATCGACAATGCTTCTCTCAACTTCGTTGCCTGTGGTCACGCTAATGACGCCCTTGCCAAGGAAGAAGAAGGATGTTGTCCAGCAGTCAACCTCTCCACGCGGGCAGCCAACACCGTACCTTTGGGGTGTAGAACGTGGCGAGTGACGTGTGGGAGGTCACGACATCGTTATATCCCTCACCCATCCATTGCATTTGGTGGCAGAAAGGGTAGCAACACTACCCTACGCTTGCTGTCTTCGTTGGTGGCATCTTCGTCAACGTCAAGCAGCGTTAAGATTCTTGTGCTTTCGCTATCAACCACAATTAGCTACCTACTATGCACTAGCACAAGGCGTCACGGCCGCTCTTCTCAGTGGGGCTTTCAAGAATTGCTGCCATAGCCACCACTACAGCTCGAGGACGAGTTGTCGCGAAGGGAGGGAGAAGATGTCTTGTGCAACAGTATTGTTCACGTGAACAGTATGTGGTTACTGTTCACATGAACACTGTGCGGCTCCTGTTCACACGTAGCGTTGATTTGGCTGGATTAGTTTTTTTTATTTGATTGGATTAGTTTTCTTATAGATAAAATTAGATTTGTTAGGATAATATATTTCCATAATATTAGAGATAAGTTCTTTAGGGGTCAAGCCATCCAATCTATAAAAGGATGGGAGTGTATCTTATTTTTATTAAGCAATAAGAAGAAAGAAACAAGAGTTCATCCTTATCTATGTCTATCTTCCTCCTCTAGCGTCTCCCTAATCAAGCCGCCGCCGCCCAGCTATCCTCCTGATGGTGTTTACCCTAGTAATGTTCTAAGGATCATTACATTAGGCAGTGCATTTCTTCAGCAAATGATAAACTCATTTACCCATGAAGGAATCTTAATTCATGTTTTGAGGTTTCTTAATTCCTACAATTATGTTTAGGAGATACAAGAAGCTTGTTCCAGGGTTGCTGGAGTTGAGGCTCATCAAATTGACGATAAGGCCAGCGATACCAACCAGAACCATTTGGCAGAAACTCAATGTAAAGCCCCTCTACTTTGTCCATTTTTTTTTGTAGGATTTTTCTATTATATTTCAACCATCCTGGTTGACGCAGTTAGTTTCAAATGAAATGATTCGAAAGTATCCTGAAAGTTTGAACAGAAAGAACGTATTTGTTTGTTAGTGCTCATTGGTACTACTTTTGTGCTAAGGATTAAATTTAAACCCCAAGAACAGTGTCCAAACTACTTGCTAATCGCTGTATTTGTTTTGCATTGTCAACCCAATTTTTGAAAGAAAAAAAAAGTAATCTTTGTTTAATGCCGACCCATTTTTCAGCATCTCTGCCATTTAATATTGAGCACCCAGAGCGACCCCAAGAGAAAGGTCACAAGAGGTAAGGCTCATCAATTTGGTGATGTTTGAAATGCAATTGTAGCTCAGGAATACATCACACAATTCACCCAAGCAATGTTCCATTGAATCAGAAGGTCTCTATGTAGGGGTGCAAATAAACAGAAGTTGGAATCATGTGAAGGTCGAAAGAACTCAAACATAGAGGACATTAATGCCAAATGCCACTCAAATTCCAGTGAGCCACTGCGTCATGAAGAGAAGATGTAAGTCTTAGCCTGTTTTCCGCTTCCCGTCTTCCACCAATGCAATTGTCTCTAATCAGAACATAACAATCATGGTTCGCCTAAATATTTGCAGGAAATCTCAAAGGAGAAAATCTTCAAGACTGAATCCAGGATCTTGTGAGGTCACAAAGGGCACTTTTGAGACTTTGCACGAAGATGTCATTGCTCCTTTAGTTCCTTCCAGTTCAAACGTCTTGATTGAGCAGAGGAAAAATGAGAAGCAGAATGACGGCTGTTCCTTGATGAAATCTTCCGAAGAGCAGGCGACGGGGAGGTCTTCAGTAGCTGGGAGGCCTTTGAGGCGGGCGGCAGAAAAGATTGTCTCTTACAAGGAGATACCATTGAATGTTAAGATGCGACGAGCTTAACTGCCATATCACCTAGTATAGGATAACCGGTCACTAGCATGTGTTTTGTGGTGTAGAATCATGTTTGTTGTGTCTTGCTGTTTTGCCAGCGCTAACCTTTGGTTGCCCCAAAAGTGGGGATGCGGACTCTGCATCTACCTCTGTTTCAAACAGACCATGTAAACTTGCCACAGGGTTATCTCTGTCTGGATTGTCGATACTCGACAGCAGTAGCAGCCATTGTTCCTGTTCTGATGGTGTCCAGATGCAGTCATGCAGCCAACATTAGTGCTATACTAGTTACAGATCCGTGCGTTGCAACGAAGTCATAAAAATGATGAGACAAAACTTATTGTCTGACCAATTTCACATATCAAATATTGGAGAGTAAGCGACAGAGAGAGAAAGGTGGCCGGAATGAGCGAGATGGGGAAAGTGGAGGGGGTGGGCGGTTATATCCTAAGAAAGAGAGAAAGGAGGAGAGGGACGAATCGTCTAGATCAAATCGTATAGCTGTATAGAGGGGAGAGAAGAACGTACCGACGATCACCAACTCCTCTTTATATAATAGTAGAGATATTGTCTGTTTTCTCTCTCCCAGAGATATACTCTGTTATCTCTCTTCTATTTTGTTTCTATTATTTTGAGAATTTCGCGTTAACTGGCAATGTTATGAGCAACAACGGTTGGCGTGCATGCTGGCGAGACGGATAGGCAGAGCAAGGGCTAAAGTCTACCCGGGCTAGCTTCTTCGTTCTTCGATCAGGGGCGGGCTTCTTCCCTTATATAGGATGACATGGATAGGGCCTCCTTTTTAATTCATTCATTGACAAAGTCTTCGGGGGCTGTTTACGTTTTGAATCGATAGTAGAGTAGGTCTTCAGTCGTAATTTGTTAGCTGTTGCTTGTGCAAGCCTGAGTATGTATTGCTCCGTCCGTTCTGCCTCTTACAAACATTATTTGGTTGATGTCACACAGACATGACAGTTTACCATTGGTCCTTCTGTTTCTTGGACATTAAGAAGCTTTTGATATGGATAAGAGTTTTTGTGGAAAATTTGTTTTTTTTTTGTCTTAGCACTAGTCTATATCTTACCATTTTGGGCATATTCATTTCTTTCTCTTGAAAATAGACTAGTTGTGGTTGTAGCAACTCGCTTACTTTTCTTGTCCAAATTGAAACTCAAATTCCTGCCTTTTAGAGTATTCGTCAAAACACTCATCAATAGAGAGATTGTAAAACCATATGGAATACCCACATATTTTATGATGAATATTTAACTTTGTAATTTGCTGTTGAAGTTTGAATTTGATTTTGTGTCATTTACATTCTCTAGTTTTGCTATCAAGTGATCAACGGTCAACCAGGAAACAGCTGTACCGGCTCTAGTTGGCGGTACTTTTATTCCAGAGAGGGCCTTATTCTATTATGCAAAGGATTTGAGAGCAGTGCATCCGACCATATGATGGTGGTCTAATCGGAGGTATGTCGAGAGATCTAACCGACATGGTTGCCATGGTCATATCGGCTCTGCTGTTACCAAGAGAAGTTTGAGTTGGTTCTCGATGGACTAACCAACCATTGGTTGGTGGTTAGACCGGTCTTTGCTGAGTATGTGAGCTGAGTTTTATCTCAGTTGAGTTGTTGTTTTAGGAACTTTTTGGGAGTCCTTGCAAGGTGTTTGTCACGATGCGATGCAAGGTGTTAGTTATGGCAGGAGTCTATGCAAGGTATTAGTCACGGTGGGAGTTCATACATAGTATTAGTCATGGTGGAAATCCATACAAGGAAGTCATGGTGGAAGTCCATACAAGTGTTAATCATGACAGAAATCCATGCATTTTGTTAATGATGGGCGAGAGTGTCATGTAATGTTTACTAACATGAGTCAAGTGTATATCATTTGTGCTTGGGAAGATTGCTTGTTCTTTGATGTGCAGAGCATTTGGTGATTGTTGGTGGTCAACAGCAAGGCCGAGGATAGGGGATGAGCTCGAGGCTATGGAGGGTCGTGTAAGTCCAGGTGAGGCTACATCTCAACTGGAGAGGCATAGGAGAAAAACAAGGATCATGAGAAGACAAATGAAGCATATGATGTGCTACTGGACTTGGGCATTTCAATTAGAGAAATTTCTCAAGAGGAGGCTAATGATCTTGGTGCAACTCATTGGGCAGCACCAACTACGTTATGGAGGTGGCTTCGAGGAGAAGTATTATGGTGGATGAGAGCATCTTATCAGGTTATTGGAACCATGCGAAAGTTGTATTTGGAGAAGCGTGCATATGTGTAAGTGTAAAATCTGTTTGTGTGTGGGTTACCAGTTTTCCCCCATTTGTATGTGATTGTATTCACTAAGTGTGGGCTGCTTGTTAGGGTTTGATGTGAGATAAGAAACCTTCACTATATAAGCTCTTGTGTATGTTGAGAGAAAACATATCTTATACTTAGAGTGACACTTTAAGACTAGGTTGTCCTTGTGCTAGAAGCTTTGTGTGAGTACTTTAGGGCTAAAGTTCTGTCCTCCATGATAGAGTGGCTGTAATCATTCATCTCTAAGTATTAATAAATTCACCAATTTCATCTAAGTCTTTGTACTTAAGTTGAAGTTTTTATTTTTTTATTTGGCTTGATTTTTTGTGTTTTCTTCTCCCCTCTTGATTTTTGTAGGTGTTAAGGACATATAAGTGGTAGAGATGCCTCCTGCAAAACAGATCCCATCTATTTAGATACCTTTTTATGGAAAGTTCTTGAGATTTACTGATTTTGGTTCGTTTTGGAGTCTTGTGAAATCTTATTCAGGAGGTTTTGACTTTGAATCTTTAGGTGTTCTTATTTGTTGTGACATGTAGGAACTTATCTAATGTCATCTTGACCATTCTTAACGTATGCGCAAGTCTTTGGCTTCGAGCTTGATTTTGGCTTAATTTTGATGCAACCTTCCTTGTTATGGATAAAAGTCGGAACTTTGACATTGATTGTTTTAATCCTTATTGGTAATAGATTCATGACATTCTAATGAAGATTTGTACCATATTTTATAAGACTTGGAGCTGTGGCTTTTGAGTTTGGTCTTTTAGAGTTTTGATCCCAAGGTGTTCTTGCCTTTGCCCGAGCTTCAATCAGATTGGCCCAAGGCACCGATCTGATCACCTACGGTCCAACCAGCCAGGTTTGCGGTCAGACCGTTAGAGGAGTATTTTAGCTCCGTTCTTGTAAGGTTGGTCCGTAGGCTTCGCGTGCTTAATATTTCACTGTATGTATTAAAGCCGTGTACAACATGAGGATTTGATTTGATATTGAAAAAGAATAAGCTCCTATCACCCCTCTAGTCCCGCCTTGTTCCTACAATCACAAAGCATGAAGTTAACTTTACGCTCCGGTGCTGTGGGCGATGGACACCACGACGACACGAAGGCATGGGATACAGTTTGCTCCTCGCCACGGCCCGCAGTTCTACTAATCCCCAAGGAGGAGAGCTATTTCCTTACGCAAATTGGCTTCTCCGGCCAGTTCAAATCGACGGTTACGTTCAAGCTAGAGGGCACCTTAGTAGCTCCCAGCGGTAGGTCGAACATGAGTCGGCATGGGATCATGTTCAGAGGCGTCAACAGCTAGCCTCACCGTCACCGGCGACGGTACCATCGACGGCAACGGCAAGGTTTGGTGGAAAAACTCATGCAGGTCGATAAGAACCTTCCCTGCGCGACGGCCTTGACGTTTCATTCATGCAAGCATCTGAAGGTGGAGAACGTGAAACTGATGAACAGTCAGCAGATGTACATGTCCGTGGAGGATTGCAGCGATGTTGCATTGACCCAGTGGCGAGTCTAGATGATAATAAAGGGGAGCTCTACTGTTGAGGCTATAGTACAATATAAATATACCAAAACTACATCTACTAGTCTTTTGCCATTGGAATATCAAATTCATACATAAATAGGAAGAGAACAAATTGAAAATATATGATACGATAAATTTAGTACCTTACTGATGGATAATGTGCTTCCAAATGTTCATAAATATGTGACTACCGATCTATAGATAAAAAATATCAAATATAGTGATACGATATTAAATTGTCAATGTCCATAAACATTAAAAATGAAATGAAAACAACAATTAAACAAATAGGATTCACATTCACAAATCAAGAAATGACAATCGCCGGTGCCGGTCGGTCGGTCAGTCACGCCGTCACCGCGTCATGGGCTCACCTCACACCGTGAATCACTGTGCAAAGCAAATCACTAATAAAGCATTAAGATTTATGGCCTCAATGCTCTACTCAGTCTGCTGCTCACCAGTTACCACAGACACCACAGTGGCACAGCACCACTAGTAGTACTCATGGGGGAAATGGGGAATAGCCTCGATGCCTCATCGTAGTGGTCGCCTCATCGGTCGGCTCGTCGCCTCATCCTCGCCATCAGATGCCGGCGATGCGTCCGAAATCCAATGCGCCGATGCCGCCGCGCCGCCCGCTAGGTGCTAACCCCGCTCCACTGCTCGGCCTCACCCACGCCCAGCCGGCCGCCACCGAGTGGTCGACCGCCTCCCCTGGCCCCTCCGCTCCGCCGCGTCGAGCCGTCCTCCGTGCCGGGCCACCGACCGCCTCTGACCTCCCCCTTCGCGCTGAGTCGCCTACCGCCTCCCCCTCAAGGGCGAATCCACCGTGGGTGCTTGTGGGCACTCGAGCACCCCCTCATCTCACCGTGGAAGAAGACCCGTCCAGTTGCCCAGAGGTCGGACTCGAACCGTCGGGCGTCGCTGCGTCGGAGGAAGAAGATTAGAAGAGCCCGGTTGCCTAGAGGTTGAAGATTGAAGAAAGGATGAGGACCGGGCAACCTCTGGGCAACCTTGCCTCATTCTTCCTTCAATCTTCAACCTCTGGGCAACCGAGCTCTTCTAATCTTCTTCCTCCGACGCGGCGACGGCCGATGGTCCAAGTCCGACCTTTGGGCAACCAGCCGGGTCTTCTTCCACGGTGGAAGGAGGGGGTGTTTGAGCACCCACAAACACCCACTGTGAATTTGCCCCTGCGGGGGAGGCCGGAGGCGATCAACAGCTCGGCACGGAGGATGGCTCGACGCGGCGGAGCTGAGAGGCCAGGGGTGGCCGTCGACCACTCGGTGGTGGCCGGCCGGCCGGGCATGGGCGAGGCTGAGTGGTGGAGTGGGGCTAGCGCCTAGCGGGTGGTGCGCAGGCGGCGCGGCGGCATCAGTGCATCGTACTTCGAACGCATCGCTGGCATCGGACGGAGAGGACGAGATGACGACTGACGAGGCGACAACTACGTCGAGGCGTCGAGGCTATTCCCCATTTCCCCAACAAGTACGTAGTGGTGCAGTGCCGCTGTGGTGTATGTGGTGACTGGTGAGCAGCAGATTGAGTAGAGCACTGAGGCCTTAAATCTTAATGCTTTACTAGCCACGTAGGCGTGGCGCCACGCCACGCCAGCCACCGTGTGGATCGAAGTAAAAGAGGCGAAAATTCGCAGAAAAAGAAAGCGTATGGGTTTTTCGGAAAAAAATCAAGGTCCTTTTCGCAACAAAAGAAGGCAAAAATTCGCAGAAAAAGAAAACGTAGGGGGTTTTTTGGAAAAAAATCAAGGGCCTTTTCGCAATAAAGGAAGAGTGGAGGGGCTTCTTTACAAAAAAGATCGAGAGTCTTTTCGGAAGAAATTAGGGCCTGTTCGTAAAAATTCGTAGCTAAAGAAAAGTGTAGGGGCTTTTCAAAAAACAAGCGGGGGGTTTTCGCAATAAAAGGAGATCAGAGGGTTGTTTTCGTAAAAATCAGGGGCTGTTTTGAAAAAATCAGGGGTTGTTTTGAAAGAACCAAGGGCTTGTACGTAATTTTTGAAACTGCGCAGGGACTTTTTTGAAAAATTCAGGGACCTTTTCGCGAGAAAAAAGGACTTGTTTTGAAAGAACCGAGGGCCTGTACGTAATTTTCGAAACTGCGGGTTGCTATCAACGAAAAATGCTTGTTTTGAAAGAACCGAGGGCCTGTACGTAATTTTTGAAACTGCGGGTTGCTATCAATGAAAAATAAATGCGCAGGGTTTTTGAAAATCCAGGACCTTTTCGCGAGAAAAAGGACCTTTACGTAATTTCCGAAAACCTCAAGGAAACTGCCTCGCCCGGCCGTACGCGGATTCCCCCGCCACGCGCCGGCCGGGAAACGCGGGCGGGGCGACGTGGCCGCGGGGCTGCGCGGCGTTCCCCCGGTCTTTAATACGGGATCGATTAGTGATTTGCTTTGCGTAGTGATTCACGGCGTGAGGTGAGCCCACGACGCGGTGACGGCATGACCGACTAACTGACTGGGACCGGTGACCGTGATTTCTTGATTTGTGAATGTGAATCCTATTTGTTTAATTGTTGTTTTCATTTCATTTTTAATGTTTATGGACATTCGCAATTTAATATTGTATCACTACATTTGATATTTTTTTACCTACAGATCGGTAGTCACATATTTATGAACATTTGGGAGCACATTATCCATTAGTAAGGTACTAAATTTATCGTATCGTACATTTTCAATTTGCTCTCTTCCTATTTATGTATGAATTTGATATTCCAATAGCAAAAGACTAGTAGATGTAGCTTTGGTATATTTATATTGTACTATAGCCTCAACAGTAGAGCTCCCCCTCTATTTTCATCCTGGATTCGCCACTCCCCCTCCCCGGCTCCCCCTCCGCACCGACCACCTCCCCCTCCCCAGCTTCCCCTCCGCCACGTCGGCTGCCGGGCTCCGAGCAACGGTGAGTCTCTACTCTCTCTCCAATTCGGTGGTGGCTCGGCCTCTCTGTGACGGCGTGACCTGATCTACTGTTGAGGCGATGTGCTGTTCATCTTCCTCAACCTTATCTACTGTGTGTTGACTGTTCTGCTGTCGGTGGGGTTTTGGGCCAGGATTCATCACTGATTTGGGCCGGCTAGGGTGATGGGCTTAATACACCGACTGGGCCTTGCCTCAGCCTTCCTTCAATATTCATCCTCTGGGCAACCGAGCTCTTCTAATCTTCTTCCTCTGACGCAGCGACGCCCGACGGTCCGAGTCCGACCTCTGGGCAACCGGCCGGGTCTTCTTCCTCGGTGGGAGGAGGGGGTGCTTGAGCACCCGCAAGCACCCACGGTGGATTCGCCCCTAGCTGTGGGAACCACAAGCGCAGGGGTGAACGTTGTCACCGCATGTGTTCTGTGCTAGTCCCATGATCAATAGCTAGTACATACATTCACATCATTGTGATCACATCCATACACAAATCACATAATTAGCTTACATAAAAGGGATGATATTATTTATGCGAGGTATAAAAGAGTACATACACGAAAGGCCAACCGGCCATAAGACCAACAGAGTCTCAAACAAAAACAGCAAAAGTCTAATAAACAAAAGTATCCGGTGATGTGCCATTACAACCCGCAGGCAACCGATTGGAGTCAAACCCTAGAAGGATCCCTCGTTGAATTCCCCGGTGCCAGGGTGAAATATGCATCGTCGGGCAAAAGATCTTCATTATTTGATCAACGATAATTTAAGCAAGGTTAAGTACATTGCGTACTCAGCAAGACTTGTAGTGTATCACAAAATTATATATATACTAGTACAGTGCTCATGCTTTGCAACAGATTTTATTTAAACGTTACCATAAATTTTGAAATCACATTATTTCATTAGTAGCTAACTAACAAAAATCATGGATATCACAATTGGTGCCGCTGAATTTCAAGAATCATATAATTCTCTCCACTACCTTGGAGAGAGATGCGCACCATATATATCACCTTGAAGATGCAGTTCTCTCAATCAACCTTTGTATTGCATGCACATAGCAATGTTCACAAGTACCCTTTTACAACCTTTCTGCAACCAATATAGAATCAACACATAAAATTCAAATAATATATAGGTTTTATGCAAATGCAATGAACACAAGGTCTGAAATTTCAAGTCAGCGCTTTAACAAATAAAATTCGTACTATTGTTTTCCATTTCTTCCACTGGCTGCCAAAAGCATATATGGCCATGAGTACAATAATTTTCAGCGCAAAGGAAATGAACCATAGATAGTTGTAAAAGAATGAAAGAAGGGATTATGGCTAGATGACGTACCTCACCAGCCAGAATCGTGCCATGCAAAAGATATCCGGTGCCAATCCAAGTTCTTACCCACAAAGACTATGTTAGGTAGGCTTCGTTTTCTACATAAATGAAAAAAAGAAATGACCATTTGCAAGAAAAGAACAGAATTGATATTCTCAACAGAGTGCCACAATACGAAATGAATCTGCGAGTAATCACTAAGATAATCACCAAGGCACAACTCATGGCCTTAACCATTGACTGAATAATGTACAAGTGTCTCTATCTAGTGCAAAGAAACTTGTATTGAGTCATCAACCGACCATTAACAGACATCTCACCTATAGTCAATCAAAAGAGTCATAGCCTTCAAACTCATCATATTCAAGATTGGAAGGGCCTATGACTGAAATACTCGAACATATGTTTGAGGCAAAATTGTTTGCAGACATAGCATTACTTTCTGGAAAGAAAGCTTCTCAACTGTTTTGACATCAGATAAAATGGAAATATAAATATGTAATGAGTAAATTTCAAAAAAAAATAATGAGTTATTACAATTGACAAATGACACATTTAGAGGATTCATAAAGTAGGTTTTAGGACCAACTCAACAAACAAGTTCGTGGTTTGTGTATGTTTCTAGGCTATGGTTTGAATGTTTTGTACATTGTAATAAAGCCAAAAACAAGGTGGAAGAGATAGACACTTCAGCAGGAAAAAACTATGGTCCAGAAAGATTATTCTGCAGAACACGGTTCTTAAATATAAAGTGTTTGTGCCAACCATATCAAGTACAACTCTACAACACCAGTTAAAGATTAAGCATATTTTTTGCTAGTAAGCCTTAGAATCGTCGTAGCAGCAATAACAACACCACCAACAAAAAGATTACTGGCAACCAAAAAACTACCAAGAGAAATGTGAACCGCTAGGGCTTCCCCCCTGTTTTAGACTGTAACAATCTGAAGGGTGCAACCTACAGAAAAATGAAAGCAATATATGGCAACCCAAAAAAGAAACTTCCTCAGTAAATGAGCATAATTACTTCAATAATCCTCTACAGCTCCAAAAAAACTACAAATAAAAAAAATACCAATTCAGGGATTTACATCCATTTCCACTTCAGCTTGTGCTGTTAAAAGCCACCCTCAGTCCACGCACGCAAATCATACAGATCCAATTGACCAATTAGACAAAATCAATACAAGAGAAAGCACGCAGTGTTGTGAAGTAAGCATCATTTAGTCCAACCGTGTTAGTAGCAAAAATTAAAGTAATCAAATTAGGAAACCATATAGTCACTGCAATAGCTTGGGTATTTTGATTTGTAAAATGGTAGGCTGAAGGAACATCATTACGAGGATGAGGTATAGTGGTACTAATGCAACTAAAACAAGAAGGCACCTAATAATAGTTCTACTTAACCCATCAACCACAACAATTCATGTTATTAACAAGTCCATACACTTCACCAAACTTAAAATTCAATCTTTGGTCCATTTTTACTGCAACCTCTTAGGCAGCTTCTGTAAGAGAAGGCAAGCCTAAAAATTTCCTGTTCTAGATAAAACAAACAACTTGAACCTGTAATCTGAAGGTACAAAGTTCTCACTACAAATGGAACAAAATTAACCAGTCCAAAGTGACTGCCAGATATTTTGAGATATAATAGCGGTTGCATAATACCAAGATCAGATAATGCATTGCATGCAATTTCACGTTTCATCATAGTCAGTGTAGCTATATTATCAGCTCAGAATTTGAAGTTCCAATATACGAATATAATTCGTCACCAAATGAACAAAGAAGATGAACATTCGTAATAAAACTTGAACTCATAATCACAACTGTTACCCTATCAGTCATATAAGTTGCAGCTTGTTTCGAATCAAGATACTAAGACACAGTCTAAATTAAAATAGGATGAAATAGTTGTGCTCAAAGTGCCACACTTAACTTGTCATTTACATCGCAAAATTTCAACCTCTCCGTGAAGATGGAGTCGCCATTGCTCACCTTAAACTGGTGCAAACCAATCTACAAGAAGAAGCGACAGCCGCACATAGTCACGCACCAGTCCACGCCCACAGCCAAACCCTAGCGCAAAAATGAAAGATTCGGGCCAAATGGAGGAGACGTTTCTGGTTGGTTGGTGGATCACCTGCGAGTCACGGAGGAGGCGTGGATAGGCCCGACGAGAGGAAAGGAACCCAACGTCTCATCTCTGCCCGAGATTTCTGGATCTAAGCCCCGGTGGCGATGGCATGAGGCGTGGGGAAGGGGAGGTGGAGGCGCAGGGTGGGGAGGCGGCGGCGGAGCGGAGGGGTGGGGGGCGGAGGAGGGGCGGCGGAGTGGAGGAGCGGGGGAGGAGGAGGCGGCGGAGGCGGAGCGGAGAAGTGGGGGGAGGAGGCGGCGGCGGCGGTGCGGGGTGGGGAGGAGTAGGCGAGGGCGGATGAGGGAGGGGAGGCGGCGGCGCAGTGAAAAGCGAAGAACGGGTGGAGACGCAGAGAACGTGGGGGAGTCGGGGGAGAAGTGGGAGGGAGATTCGGTGGAAGGAACGGTTTCGTGAGACCGGGGGGGCCACGCGTCAGTCAGCAATTTTTTTGGTGAGAAAAAGTGAAAGAGGCCGTACCAACCACCAACTCCTTCTTTTATAATAGTGTGTGTGTGTATGCAAGGCTGTCGATGGATGAGGCTCTATACTAAGTTATTTTCAGCATGAGATAGGTTTCGTTTTGCAATAACATTAAGTAATAATTTGCAAGCGAAGTTGTAAAGAGCATTTGACATGTAATGAAATAACATTTACATAAATTCCATAACAGTAGATCAAAACCATTCGTAGCCCTCCTCGGCTGTGAACATTTGCATTATTCCCAACCTTGGACATGGCACACGATTAGGCGTTTATGCCATCCCATAAGTTAAGTGAAGCAGTTTTGAAAAGGAAAACTGTATCCTTTGTAGCTACATCCAAGCTTGCTCATGATCGTGAGTACGTCTATTCAAATAGTTTTTAACACTCTGCAGAGGTTGTACAACTTTACCTACACAAGATAATCAATTTCTACTGTTAGCAACTTCATGCTTCCTTTGGCATGTGACGAAAGTTGATTATCTTATGGCCTTTAGGCCAACTAGACCTAACCATGCATCAGCCCAATGAACATCAAACCTCTCTTAGGTACAACCCTAAGAAAGCATTCGAATCTTAGGTAAATCTCTTAAGCGAAGACCCTCACTTAGGTCTGTCCCCTAAGTGGGTATTCATCGTTGCTTAAAAGCTTTGACCTAAGCTCCTTGGTGTCAGGGGCCCCTACGAGCAAACCTAACCGAAGTGCCCTTACTGCTTCTGTGCCTACCACAATGCAAGGCTAGACCTAGACAACTTAATGAGCTAAATGCCAGAGCCCATATAGCACATGTGGTCGTACGGTTTGACTTAGATATGCAGCAATAGCGTTTGGTCCTTAATTGACTCAGGCGAGAATCTCCCCCTATATACATGCGAGATTCCCTCTCATATTTGATAGATTATCATATAGCTCGCTCGCGTCTAAAAACTAGTTTTTCTTTTTTATTTGATACCAAAGTAACAGAGGTTCCCCTCTGGCTCAACATTTTTGAAACCATCATTCTCACGTGAAGATTTTGTTCGAATTTCAAACTTAGCAGAAACTAATGCTTATCTAAGCATCTAGATCATATATCCAAGTAGTATTCTCAATTGACAGTATACATTATCTAAACTATTTCCTGGAGGTTACAACAGTGAGGGTATTAAGTTTTCAAGGATGTTCAATGCATACGAGTGGTCGTAACTACCATTACCCACAGTGTAGTAGTTTAACAGAACATACACGCATGCATAGTAGATTTTGCAATCAATATACAATAATTAAAATACTGGAATCAACATAGTCAAAGGGGGTGCTTGCCTTGTTCCTGTTGCTTAGAAAATGTTTCGGATGCATTCTCGGCGTTGTCTAGCGTGGAGTCGTCTAACTGGTAAATAAACCCAGATAAAAGCAAATAAGAGCCAGATAAATAGAGACAAGACTCAAATGTTTTTGTAAATTCAGAAAGATCTTGTTTTTATAAAAATTTAGAAACAAAGATCACTAAATTTGAAGTTCGTATGCAAAAGTTATAAGCGTTTGACTTTTAGCTTGTTTGAGTTATTCCTTCTCGGTGAGTACAAAGCTATTTACGACTACAAATGCCGGACACTTCCAGTACCATTCCACCGACCACGGCGTTTCGACTACAAGGGTCTTTGTCTTACCGCAACTTGGTCATACTGATCACACAATCAGAGCTACCGATCTTAGACTACGAAGGTTTTCTGAGCGCCAAGCGGGTACTACGACTTACAACTATCGATTATCGACCAAGTTTTGTAGATGTTCGACTACCGACCGGGTACTTTAACTTATGACTGCAACTGGGTACTGTAAACTACGACTACGACCGGGTTCTATAAATTACTACTACGACCGGGTTCTGTAAATTATGATCACCGATTACAACTTACGACTAGTGACCACGGCCAGTAACTATCGACCATGGACAACGACTATCGACCACATACATTAACACCTACATGTTCTACTGTGGATGCCACATGGGATGTGAAAGCTGAAAATGCATCTTGTCCTATAACAGGGTGATTGATTACGTAACTTAAATTGCTATATTTCATACAGAAGTGAAAATTGAAAGGCAACATACAAACAGAAAGTGCTTTAGCGAGTTGTTGAAAGCCTCATTCCCAGCGCATCTGTCACGATAGATACCTTGTGTTTTTACCAAGGTACGACCTGATTTGCATGGAAAGCAGTTATGATGATTATATCACATATACTCCAGATTATGGACGCTCTCGTGGGAAAAAAAAATAAGTATACTATTTTTAATGTAGATTTGTTTTGCTAACATGATTTCTGCTTCTGCTGTTTTGTTTTCCACCGGAAAGTTTTTCAACAATCACTCAATCGGAGTACTTACCATGCACGACAGCTATGGTTCAAACTATTCTCATCCTTGGTTTGCAACACCTTGCACCACTAGAGTGCTCTTCCTTGCAGGAATGGTGGTCTTCGGCTCGATTGCAACTTCACAAAACTTGCAGATCAGGATTTGATTCCGTTGTCACGTTGTCGGTTTGGTCCCTGTGGAAAGAGAGAAACAAGCGGGTCTTCGACAACAAACTCAGCTCCATCGGCAGCCTGTTGAACGGCATCTGGGAAGATGCATGCTAATTCAGTGGAAATTCAGTAGGTTAAATCCTGAAGTTGATTTTTGGGAATTCAAAGATCAGTGCAATCTGAATTGTGCCTGGTTCTATTTTCTATTCACTGCTTATAAGAATTGCCTGTCAATGATGCTTCAAACGACAGTTAGTCCATTACTGTCAATGATGCCTACGTTGGAGGTGTCTGGTCTCATGCATCTACAATTCTGATCCAATTAATCGAGTGCCATGTCAGCGACCTTTTACATGATTTTCTTTGTTCCGTAATGGCCACATATCGATGTAGGCACGTGTAGCACAATGGCTTACCATTCATGTTGTCGGCGGAAATACGACCGGTTGGCTGTACGGCCGGCTTTGTGTATTCTACGAACGTATCACACAAGGATTCAATTGCCAAAGTGCACACTAGGGGGTGATCGGTATGGCTGAAAAGCTCATGGCTTATGGCTGAAAACACTGTAGCTGGCTGAAAAAACACTGTAGCTGACAGAGGCTTATTTAGCATAATTAAATTTAAAAAAATTTAAAAATATAAAAAATATGTTAGCCTATTACGTATAATACAAACAAATACGGAAAAAAAAGAACCGGCAAAAAAGCTCAACAAAAAACCATAAATTCAGAAAAAGACGAAACTTATAAATAGTACTAAATAAGCCATAAACACTGTTCATAAGCCACAATAATCGCAGCCTAGTTTACACCAGGACTCACAATAATCAAGGATCCAAATGCCACACAAGTGTACTGTGTACACCAGGACTTACTATTAACGTGCGCAATACGGCCTGCTGGTTCCAGCTAGGTTTTCAAGCTATCTGCACAGTGCTATCCAACATATCAAGAGTGTGGGCTGGTCTAATTAATGGGTCATATCTCCGATCTCTGCTCAGCCCAACGGAACGACCGAACTGTAGCCTCATTATAGTTTCGAAATTTAATCTTATACCACTTGTGATGTTTATAATTTTACCTTTTTGAAGATTTTACTGCTAGTAGTATAGATGATAGTATAACTTAATCCTAACTAATTTGAACTATTAGATCATAAAGTTTGAACAGCTCATATTCATTTTAAAGTACCATAAAAAAGCTCTCAAACTATTCTCATCCTTGGTTTGCAACACCTCGCGCCACTAGAGTGCTCTTCCTTTCAGGAATGGTGGTCTTCAGCTCGATTGCAAGTTCACAAAACTTGCAGATCAGGAGTTTCACGGCATTGTTAAGTCTCCTAGCGGACATGCTTCCAAAGGAAAATATGTTGCCGAGAACCACCTACCAAGCTAAGAAATTTTTTTGTCCATTCGGAATGAAAGTAGAAAAAATACATGCATGTTTGAATGATTGTATCCTCTACCATAAAGAGTATGCTAGCTTACATGTTTATCCGGTGTGCAAAGCATCCCGATATAAGCGTAAAAATGACTCTGATAATGGGAAGGGTATCGAGGTAAAGCAAGAATCTTCTGCTAAGGTATTATGGTATGTTCCTGTAATTCCCTGTTTGAAGCGTTTATTTGCAAACCGAAAGGATGCAAGATTGGTGTGTTGGCACTTGGAGCAGCGTAAGAAAGACAAAATGATAAGACACGTTGATGATTCTACCCAGTGGAAGAATATCGATAGGATGTTTGTAGACTTCAGTGTGGAACCGAGGAATATAAGGCTTGGGTTGAGTACAGATGGAATGAATCCTTTTAGTAACATGAGTAGTCGACATAGCACCTGGCCCGTGACTCTGTACATGTACAACCTTCCTCCCTGACTGTGTATGAAGCGGAAGTATATTTTGATGTCACTTCTTATCTAAGGGCAAAAGCAACCTAGCAATGATATTGATGTGTACCTAGCATCATTGGTAGAAGATCTTGCGATACTGTGGAACGAAGGGATACATGTATGGGATGCGGACAAACGAAAGAATTTCACTTTGCACGCCATGTTGTTCTGCACCATTAATGATTATCTTGCCCTTGGTAACCTGTCAGGGTTGAGTACAAAAGGAACCAAACCCTGTCCGCACTGCTTAGATTGTACCGAGAGTGTGTGGTTGAACAACTCACGCAAAACTGTGTACATGCATCACCGTAGGTTCTTTCCAAAGTATCACCCATACCGCAAGATGAAGAAATAATTTGACCAAAAAAAAGAGGATGACTCAGTACCAAGGCCTTGTAGCGGGAAAGAGGTCTATAATATGGTCAAGGATATTGACGTTGTACTTAGAAAGAGACGTAAATTGAGGACCTATCGGAAGAATATGTGGAAGAAGAGGTCAATATTTTAGGACTTGCCTTATTGGGAGCACTTAGAAGTTCGCAATTGCATCGATGTCATGTACGTAGAGAAGAATGTATGTGACAGTTTGATTTTTCTCTTACTGAATATTTCTGACAAAACAAAGGATGGTATCAACGCAAGACGTGACTTAGTTGTTATAAACATCAGGACCTTGATTCCCTACTTAGGAGCAACCATGACTTCACTCGTGTGCAACAAGCAATTGACAGGTAAACTCATTTCCTGCATATATAACTCTATTATAATCTTTCCTTCATTTGCAATGGCCGAGGCTAACTTTTTTGGAATCACAAAGATCGTTTAGCGCTTATGTTGCCTAAGGAGGGAGACACAAGGAGTCCAACGATGCACTGTGACACAGGATGCGATTTTCGGTACCCACTATAACACAATAATCCTATATCACACTTTGTTATAATGCCTCTAGAATTGAAAATACATATGTACGTAATTCTATTTTGCAGCACCACCAGTAGCTACAGGGCAACGTATGTAGGTTCTACATTTGCCGCCATATGAAGGAAATCATAGATGCTAAGACGAATGATACAGAGGTTTGTCAACCTTCCAATAATTATTATTTTCTAATTATATATTTGTATATATATACACACATGCTAATTAATGACTTAACATTACTGCTACCGACAGCGTGTGGACTTCAACAAAAGTGCAATTGATCTTGACAAACTCGTCGAAATTCGAGGAAACCTCTCCCAATTCTTGCTAGCAGAGGTCATAAATAAGACTGGAGAGCTCCACCCTAGCAATGGTGATTAGATGTTGAAACATTTGATTTAATTGTAATCACTCAATTGTGCTTAATTAAACAATTCATTCAATTTAATTCATTTGTGAGATCTGTGTAACGTTTGTCATGCTATATATGTGATCTGCTTGTGTTGTTTCATTCATCTGTGAGATTTATGTAATGATTGTCCTGTGCTATATATACGCGATCTTGCTTGTTTTCAGATGGCATGACTAGCAAATCCTGAGGCTAGCCAAAAAAGAGCATATCACTGTTGAAATAGCTATCACAGACGGTTCGGTGTTCCAAACCGTCTGTCTATGATGTATATCACAGACGGTATGGAACACCAAACCGTCTATGATATGCACCATATTACAGAACATGAATAACAAAAACCGTCTGTGATATTGTGCATATCACAGGCGATTAATAACAAAAACCGTCTATGATATTGTACATATCACAGACGGTTAATACAAAAAACCATCTGTGAAAGTGGAATTTCATAGATGATTTTTCAGAAGAATCGTCTCTATTGTAAGTTATCACAGACGATGTGGGAGCTGTTTGTGATAACCAGCTATTATCACTGACACATAAACGCAAACAATTCAGAAACCATCTATGATGACAGTTTTGAACCATCTGTGATAACTCTATATGTAGTAGTGACATACGCTTGGTTTCGTCTGTCAACTCATGTCTATAATGCGAGGAATTATACATCTACCCTGATTTAGGGTGTAAATTGTATCCTAATCTTGTAGAATTTAGAAAAATTACTATAAGTAGTCCTCGCTTAATTCTAATAAGGTTAGTATTATTATTTTCTTTTGAAATTGGATTCCTATTTCATATTGAAAAAAGACTAGGGACACTACATAAAGCGATGAGATGTGGTTGTAGAGAACTCAAGCACCCAAGTAACACAGCAAAGAAGTCATTCATCCAAAGATAGAGGTGCATGCGAGGATTAAATATTACATAATATTTTAACACTAGATTCTTGTATAGGATAAGAATCAAGGTTCTAAAAAATTCAAGAAGATTGTGAGAAATTGATAATCCATTGTATTCTTTTGAGGTTATGCTTAAGAAATTTACGGTCAGTTTTGCCAAATATTTTATCTCTTATCGTGGTTACTTCAATGTCATTATTTTGGTTCTCTACGTGATTCATCTTCTTTATTCTTGATATCTTGCATGCTCATGCCATATATCATAAACTCTAATTTGATATGAGAGCTACTACACATAAGAATAAGTATTAGAGTGTAACAAGTGGTATCAAAGCCAAGCCCGAATTAGTCTGATTTGTGAGAATGTCGGTAAAACATAAGGTGGCACAAAATGAAAATTGATGTTGATGATGTGCAATCAAGTAGAGAAAGTTGACGGTGAAGAAAAATTCAGTGTTTGGCAATAGGTGGTAAAGGATATCCTTGTCCAGTAGAAACTAATTGATGCTCTTGAAGAGGATAAAACAGAAAAGATGTTTGTTGAAGTTGGAAGGTGATGGAGCAAAAGGCTGCAAATACAATATGTCTATGTCTCTCCGATGAGATAAAGTACTAAGTGATAAGGGAGAATTCATCAAAGAAATTATGGAAGTATTTAGAAGAATTGTATATGGCAAAATCGCTGACAAATCAATTGTGGGATCTGTATGGCAAATCAAAGGAGGTGAATGGCTTCACAAAATCTTCACGCAGATATTATCAACAATATTAAGTGGAAACACAAGCTACTCTAAAGATAAAAGCCAAAGAGTACAAAACACCCAGGACAACATTGTTTCCCTAGTCAGACCGCCAGCTAAACTGTGGTTGGACCACTCAGCCGGTTTGATCGCTCAGTGCACCTATCATACCACACTTGTAATATACCGAATGGTAGTTGGGGATTTGGATAATTAAAAAATATAAATAATAAAGTAAAAATAAAAATAATAGAATTAAAGGACTAATTTTCTGAGGTGTGCAAAAGGGGAGAAAATTTAGGATTTTGATGAGTTTTGGGCCATGGAGTAATATTTCGAACGACGTTCGAAGAATTCAACGATTAAAATCAATAAATGAATGAGGATTAAAGAAGTAACTTTTGGGGTGATCAATGGAGAATTAAATTCTAAATGTTTGAGGATCAAAATGAGCTAAAATTCTAAAATTTTAGAGGTGTTGGGGGTGTGGGCCTTTGGCCCAAGGTTTTAGCCCATTGGGTGGCTGGCCACCCCTTTACCCCCCAAACCCAGGGGCACCTTCCCCCTCCCTCTTTCTCCCCCATAGCCACCCCTCCCTGCCTCCCCATGTCCCTCCTCCCCTGCATTCCCTCCCCCCCATTCTGCAACACTTCTCATCCCTTGGCAACCGAGCAAAAGAGAGGGGGGGGGGGGGGTGGGAGGAAGAAGAGGAAGGAGGAGAAAAAGAGAAGGGTGGTTTGTGCTGGTATTCAGATGTTCTTACTGTGGTCTCCAATGGTAACAAACAATTTTCTACCCTTTTGTTCTTAGCGATTTCTCGATGGGGTTAGTTTTTGGTTATTCGTTTGATCTGCGCAGTCTGCTGTGTTCTGTGAATTAGGAGATCTTGCGTGCGAAATCTGGGGATTTACCTGCTAGAGATTTGTAGAGGTCTTCATTAGCTTTTTGTAGACTTCTCATTCACATCATTCAAATAAATGGTTTAGGAATTACGAGCGTTACCTTGTTGCTGTACAGCCTGATCCAACAAGTTCGGGTAGTCAGTAGGAATTAAAAAATTAAAAATAGAAGATGATTTAATCTGGGAATATGGTCACAATGAACTCTATAGGGTATTTCCTAACGTTTCCAGAGAGTCTAGGAAAACAAATTTTTGATGGATGGGTTAGGAGTTTTGCAATTTCTAACACTGCTATCCAGTATTGGATGACTGCTGGACTAGTCTGTGTAGAAGTGACGATTTAATTTAGCAAAAGCCAGAATTAAAATTTAGTAATAACAATAAAATTGTGGTAAATTTCCTTAGAATTCATAAATATCATGGTTTGCTATATTTTCTACTGTAGATTAAATGATACAAACTTTGCAAGTCTGCTGTCAAGAGAATGGTGAGGTCCGTTTTCCAGGTTAGTTTCAGGGACTTGAAATAATTGATCTAATTAATTGTGCCAACTAAGAAATTGTAGAATTTTTTTTTGTAGTTTCTAAAAATGGTATGGTTTGCTCTATTTCGATGAGGGAATTGAGAGTTGTGTCTTTTTCGTACTGGGACAGAAAGGGGACAGAATTGAGAGTTTGTATTTGTTGGAAAAGTCAAGGTTTTTGGAGAACGTATAGGATCATTATTGTTTATTTGTGTTTTATATTGTGTTGGCATATTTTGAGAGTGGGTAATCTCTACAGGAGGAGAGACTTCAAGTGTGATACCATCTTCACATTCTTCCGGTCGATGTATCTAAGTGAAAGGTAAGTGCATTGTAGAATAGTATTCAGGTGCTTAAAAATTGGGTTGAATGATGCCTTGCTTTAATTATTTCTTATGTCAACATTGAATTTATATTGTTCTCCACTTATGATATGATGAAGAAAGTGAAATTTGAGGTAAGATAATGGATACTTCTAATTGTTTAATATGTGGAAGAAAATGACTACATCGCATTGTATGATGAGCATTCATAATTCATATTGGTGCGTTGAGACCCTGTATAAAAAAGGACAGGGTCAGGTGGGAGATAAAGATTTGGATTGAGACCCTATATGAAAAAGGACAGGCAAAGGTGTGTCATCGACGGGTGAACACCTAGCTATATCGGTATATGTAGAAGAAGACATTGAGTTTTAGTATTGCATTCATGAGAAGAGAATCCGAAAGAAATGGCATGTGTATATAACTGAATTGAAAGGAGAATTTGAAAGTGATAGTTTTATGATGGTTTCGATGAAATGTTAAAATGTTGTTACATTGTATATTATTCTACTTTGTACTTACTAAGTCATGGACTCACCCTTGCCTCTACTTTAGCCCTTCACTTCACTTGGCACTTAATCTTGTTTGGTCAAGAACAATTTGGTTTCAATTATTGTAGTAATTGGTTAACTTGTAGTTACCTTTAGTTTCTTCGATTCAGTATATTGCTAGATGTTGTGATCCTTAGTTGTCCTTATTATTGGTAGTCATGGTATTCATTTGGTCCATGTTATGTTTTAAAATTATGTTGTTTTATGCTGCTGAAATTTATCTTTAAATTATTATGGTATATCGTTCGTGTTATCTTGTGACATGTTGACCTACTTATTGATTAAAATTGATGGTGGTAGAGGTGGTGAGTGACATCTTAGGTTTTTGTTTAAGTGTTACAACACTCGACCGGACTTAGAGCACAAAGCACCCTAGGACAATATTGTTTCCCCGATCAAACTGCTAGCCAAACTACAGTTGGACCGCTTAGCCGGTATGACCGCTCAGGGCACCTATCGGACAGCACTCAACTGAGTTTGGTTTGACCGCTCGGGTCACGCTGGTCTAACCGGGTAGGGCAGTCTGATTGGATTGGGCGATCTGATAACTCAGATCATGGTGGTCTGACCGGATAGGATGGTCTGACCCACATGCACATGCATCCGCACGTAAGGGCACTCCCAATTCTTCTACATTAGTAGTTTCTTTATCATATCACCTAGAACTGGAGCTGAGGTGGAGGCAAAATTAAAGAAGAGAGACAAGAAACTAAGTCTCATCCTATTTGAGGAAAACAAGAGCTCACACAACTAGAAACTGCAGTGGGGAAGAGTTTTATCTCCACCACGTTGTTTGTGGGGACAACAACTTTTAGTGCTCGTGCGTGGTAGTCGAGGACAATGTCCACCAAGGTTGTAGAAACCGTGGTCGTCAAGCACCTTGCTGCCTCCCACCGTTGCCAAGTGCTACACCGCCTTCTGGATCACCGGCTGCCAACGTTAAGCACCGTCATCGCCAAGTGTTGCCCTGTCTCCCAGGTCCACTGATAGTTGTCGCTGAGCACTGCCTTGCCTCCTAGATCCACCAGCCATGTGGCCACGCCTTAGATATGGATAGATGTTGGCCCGTTGTCTCGGATTCGACAGTGGTCAAAGGGCAAGGAGAGAGGCAGCGGTAGTTGGAGCAAAGGAAGACAGGTGATGGTGGGATGGTGGTGGCAATTGGACGAGGAGCTGATGGAGGGCTGCGATGAGTAGAGACAGGTGATGGTGGGATGGTGGTGGCAATTGGACGAGGAGCTGATGGAGGGCTGCGATGAGTAGAGGGGCAAGTTAGGGCGTCGGCAAGGAGAAAGAGAGAACGTGTGGAAAGGACATGTAGAGAACATCGGCCAGATGACAGATACAATGTATTAGAAGGGTAGTGTCTAGTCTTGTGTCTATATGAGATATCAATCTATAGACATAGATATGTAGTGTCTGCATTGGGAGTGCTCTACTATATACTACATTGCAAGAATAATTTTTGCATATAGATACATTTGGTTTTGTTTATGTTAGCTAATGCTTGTATCACTCGAAAAAAACAAACAACTAATGTTTAAGTACAAAGGGATTACACATAATAGGTAGTATATACCGACATTAAAATCGGGACCCACTCACCCACACCGGCAGTTGTCGACTGGTATATTTTTCGCTCTCTGAAACATGTTTTTGATCTATACTCCCTTCACACAACAAAAAAGTATAGTTGATTTTAATATACTCCTTATACTGGTTTTTATAAGGCGTTCATGTACTTCGATATTTAAAGTTCGTAAACTCTTTGACTAACAATATGTAAATTATGTGATACAAAAAATGGTATCGTTAGATTCATATTTAAAAGCATTTTCTTATGATCATGATTTTTGTAGCTAAAGACAAAGCATTGTAAAAGAAACTAGTTACGTACCCATGCGTTGCAGCGGAACTCATTGAATATATAGAGAATCGTGCTGTAGAAGAGAGTTACTCTGATCAGTTGGAAAGTGAAAAATGGTAAGAAGTTGAGTGAATAGAGCGGTTAGAGGAGAATGGACGTACAACCACCAACTCGTTCTTTTATAATAGTAATGATAAACGATTAAAGTGAACTTTAGAGACCGCACTAAGCTAAAACATCACCATATAAAAAAAAGGAAGGGATTACCAACCTGGACAATGGAGAGAGGAGGCCGCAGATGTAGATCACGGCATGCATTTCAATACAAATCAAACTGGATACATCGATATAATGAAATTGAGCTAAAATAATGTACATCAAGACCAGGATTTCCTCTACAGCAAAGAGAACATGGATTGCTCGTGAGATCTATCAACATCGATTGCTCGTGAGATCTATCTATTGTATTATTAAAACGAAAGAAAAAGAAGCAATCATGTTCACTTTTAATAGGTAGAAATTATCACATTAATCGATGGAAAAAGAGAAAGATCTACATCATCGATCGGTGGATCCAGCTATAACGGTCCAGATTGAAAGAAAGAGTATATGTCAAATACATTCCAAAAAAATTAAAATTTAGAACAAAGATGAGATAAAATTAGCGGTCCATGTCAAATATAATCCAGAAAAACTAAAATTTGAAATGAAAATAAAATTTGCAATTTGATCTCTATACAAATTCCAAAGAAAATCGTTAAATAAAATATAATTTATAATAACAATAAAAATAAATTAGCAATTTGATTTTGATGCAAATTCCAAAGTATAATCTCTAAATAACTGACGGGACCCCGGATTTCCAAACCCGGACCCTCTGTGTATTACAGCACTAGTCCCAGATCAAAGCTAGTGCACACAGTTAAACAGAAATGATTCATAACCAACAACGTCTTAATACAATATTAAAGAGTACCAACCAACAGGTCTCCTTATTACATTTGAGGTATCAAGACCTCGCACAATCATAAAACACAGCGGAAGCAAGATAAATTCAGCGGAGACCCATCAATACGCCACAGGCAATTGACTGGGAAGCGCGACCTAGAACTCCTGGAATCCTTCGTCGAATCCACCCACGAAGTAGTCGTAATCTCCTTCTTGGGCTTCGTATTCCTCTGAGTATTATTTTTGAGTTCAGCATGTGAGTACATAAAGTACTCCGCAAGTCTTGGGAAAAATGCAATAGATGTAAGGCTTGACAAAGGAAGGTTATATGGTTCTTTTGCACAAAGCAATGTTTTAATTCCAATTACTACTAATTATTTTCGAAGGCATCAATTTAATAAGGCAAATGCTTTAACAGAACTATCATTAACTTTATAGTGAAGGTTCCATCTACCAACACTAGCTAACCAATTACAATTGATCAAGTTTAAAATCATGGTTCCATCCACCCTCTCTGCTCCAATCGCCAGATACCCTTCCGAGAGTTCCTCCACTCTCGGAATACAAAAACTTTGATTTTAAAACCAAAACCAAAAAAATCTACCATGTGAATGCATTCCTTGCTCGCCCTTACCGTGGGCACGGCTATTCGAATAGTTTGACACTCTGCAGAGGTTGTACAACTTTACCCCCAAGAGATAAATTATCTTAACAGTCACCACGCTTCCTTTGGCATGAGACACAGATAAATTATCACAAAGCCTTTACCTCACTCTAGACTAGCCAGACACCACCCGCTGAGGTTTCACCGCAGAAGGGTTAAATCTGCCCAATCCGAAGCCCCCTCTTGCGCCATATGAGTACAGCAAATCCCTGTCCCTCACTGTGAATAACCAGTAAATCCCTGGCACTCACTTTCCACTGGTGACACCTAAACTAGACTATCATGAGTTAATCAGCTAGGTCGTACCCATATAGACTTCGGGTTGTACGGTAATGCTTAGTCTGGACAAACACAAGCGTCGGTTCTTAGTTAACTAGGGTGGAATATACACTTTACAAGATCTCGTGCTTGCCGCACCAACCCAAACCAACCATCCACCCTAATCTAAACCAATTTCCATATTTTATTTTATTTTAAAAGATCAGTGGCAACTCCAATCACCACTAGACTTATAAACACAAGGTTATTACAACAAATCATAATTTTCCCATTTTTAAGATTTCAAAGATATTAAATAGCGTGACTAAGCATTATACTACCATTCTATTATTCACAAATGTTTATAATACTCTCATTATTGAGACAAAGGAATTCTAGGGTTACAAAGGTACATGGCATTCAACTTCAATTGAGGGCATAACAAAGTTGGATTAACTAATACCCTAAGATTTGAACTAATGTTGTATGTAAATAGCAATGCGCATAATTTAAAATAATTAAAACATTTCAAAATCATAGGTTCAAGATGATCAAAGGAGACTTGCCTTCTTGCACGCTCTCAGGGTCTTCCTGCTGCGGAGCGGAGAGATCTTCGACAACGTTGGAATCTACGCGAGAAAAGACGAAGCAAACAAAGCAAATAAATACAAAAAAAATTCAAATAGAGGCCATATTTGGATAGATTATGATTTTAGACGAATTTAGAAATTTGAATGGCTGAATTTGGATTTAAAATGAGAAAGTTATGCTCATTTGAAACTCTCAGTTTGAATAAACCCAGAAATTATGAAATTTCTGACAGGTGGGGCCCACTGGAGAATTTTCATTTTAATCTTTTATTTTTATGGATTAATCTCTGTGTCTCTGACAGGTGGGACCCACTTGACAGTGAGCCCACTGGCCCTGCCTCTGACATGTGGGCCCCTTTGCGCTCTGGGCCCAGATGTCAGTGGAGAGCGCAGACGGGTGGGGCCCAGGCGGCAGCGGGAGAGGGGCGCGGGCGGCTGATGGGCCGGGCTCGCGGGGCAGAGAAAGAAAGGAGCGGGTGGGCGCGGGGAGGCTGATGGGCCGGGCCCGCTTGGCGGAGGGAGAGGGGAGTGCGGCCTGGATGGGCCAGGCGACGACATGGGCGGATCTAGGCCGTTCACGCGTCGGCTGGTGGGGGAGGGGAGGGATTTTATTTTTTTAGAAATTGATTTATATTTTTCAGAAAAGGCTAGGAAATTATTTAGGCCTTAGAAAAATATGAAAATACCTCCAAAAATTCTAGAAAAAATCACAGAAGCTCCAGAGATATTTTGGACTTAATAAAATTATTTCCAACTATTGTTGGTATTTAATTTTCATACTTTAAAATACTTTTTAAATTTTAAAAATAGGTTTTTAAACTCCAGAAAATCCAGAAAATCAAATAAAAGCCAAATAAAATCCAATTACTTTAAAATAATTAATTTAAATTTAAATTTTCTAGAAAGCAAATTTTGGGATGTTACAATAACTGTAATGAAAAATAAAATTAAATAAAAATTAGCAATTGGATTTTATGCAAATTCCAACAAAATAATTGAAATTTGGAATTAGAAAACAAATGAAAACAAAAAATGCAAATTTTATGTGTGGTCAGATTTAGTTACTAATTTGTGAAAGATATAATGGAGGGCTAGGATAAGGAATGACATTAGATAAGGTAAGATTTTTTGTACAATTCTTATCCATTCTCTCAGCTGGAGTTATTTTGAATAAAGTGAGAACCGATGATCAAAAGAAAACTTTTAAGTAAGAGGAGAATGCTAAGAGAAGAACATAGGAAAGCTTGCTATTCTCACCTCTCATATTTTCGAATTTTAAAATAAGTTATATTTGGGAGATAAATCCTTAATCTAACAGTCATTCTATCTAGGCTTGACCTACAGTCAGTATAGCTCTGATACCAATGCTGTGGGGACCCCGGGCACGGAACACCCGTAGTCACTGTATGTGTTCTGTACTACTCTCATGATCATTAGCTAGTACACATATTCACTTCATTGAGATCACATCCATACACTTCGCACATAAATAATGATTTACAACAAAATGGTGATATATATATATATATACATGATGCATAGTAGAGTTTATGCACATAAGGCCGACCGGCCAAATAAACATCAGAGTCCAGAATGAAAGGCAATGGAAGTCTAATAAATAGCAAAAGCATCAAGTGGTATGCCATCATAGCCACCAGCAACCAACTGGAGTTAGGCCCTAGCAAGACCCATTATCAAATTCCTCAGTGTCGGGGTCAAAATACGCGTCGTCTAGCACATAACCTTCTTCATTCTTTGATGAACAATAATTTAAGCAAGGTTGAGTACATTATGTACTCAGCAAGGCTTGTAGTCTATCGCAAAATTTTATATATACGCAAGGCTATCAAAGGATGAGGCTTTATACTAAGTTATCTTCAGGATGAGGCAAATTTCATTTGCAATATCAATAAGTAATAATTTGCAAACAGAATTGTGAATATCATTAACTTCTAATGAAATAACATTTATATAATTTCCATAATAGTAAATCAAATCTATTCGCAGCCCTCCTCGACCGAGAACATCAAACAATTCCCACCCATGGGCATGGCACACGAAAGACGCGTACATGCCATCGCATCATGTTCAGTGAAACAGTTTTGAAAATGAAAACTATACCTATTGTGGCTGCATCGAACTTGCTCATGACCGCGAGCACGGCTATTTAAATAGTTTTTAACACTCTGCAGAGATTGTACAACTACCCATCTGAGATAATCAAATACACTGCTAGCCATTACATGCTTTCTTTGGCGTGCAACAAAAGTAATTATCATATAGCTTTTAGGTTATCTAGTCCTAACCTTGCACTAGCCTGATGAATGGACGAGCCCTCACTTGGGTGCACCAAGTGAGCTGCATGACAAACTCTCACCTCAGAGGATTACGTCTCTTTGGTGAGGTATTCACCATTGTATTAGCAAGCTTTAGTTCTAACACCTCGGTGAAGGGAGTCCCCACAAGCAACTGTTATGTGGAATGCCCTTACCACTTGTGTCTATGACAATACAAGGCTAGGCCTAGACAACTTAATCAGCTAAATGCCAAAGTCCATATAACACATGTTGTTGTACGATATGACTTAGATGTGAGGCAATAATGTTCGGTCCTTAATTGACCTAGGTGAGAATCTCCCCTATCTACATGCGACGTTCCGCCTTATCATATAACTAACCCATGTCTGAAAACTAGGTTATTTTATTTTATTTTTATACCAAACTAATAGAGCTTCCTCCTCTGGTCTAACATTTCAAAACCATCCATATCCATGCACAAATTTTCTAAAACATCAACTTAGTGAAATCTATTGCGGGGCTAAGTATCTAGACCATATATCAATGTAATATTCCCAATTTGATAGTATATGTTGTCTAAACCATGCCCTAGATGTTAAAACAGTGAGGATGTCAAAATTACAAGGAGGTTCAATGCATACAAGCGGTTGTAACTACCATTACCCACAATGTAGCAATTTTAATGGAACAGACACGCATGCATAATATATTTTGCAAATAATATATGATAATTGAAATGCTGGAATCAACATGGTCAAAGAGGGTGCTTGGATTGCTCTTGTTGCTCAGAGAATGATTCTGACACATTCTTAAAGTTGTCCAACGTGGAGTCACCTATTCAATAAAAATCCAGAAAGACGCAAATAAGAGCCAAATAAATTTAAACTGATACAAGACTTAAATATTTTCATATAATTAGGAAGATCATGATCTTAGAAAAATTTAGAAACAAAGATAACTAAATTCAGGGTTCATATGCAAAAAGTTATAAGTGTTTGAGTTTTGGCTTGCTTTGAAGTATCTTTTCTCGGTTGGTACAGTACTTTTTATGACAACTAACATTCTTCGGCCACTACAATGTTCTTCTGACTCCTAACATTCCTCAGCCACTATTCAAATCCATCTACGACTACTAGAGCCTACAATCACTGCAGCTTATGATCGTTGTAGCTGTCGACCACTGTAGCCTATAGCCTTATGACTACGCCTCACAATCACAACGCCTTGCCACAACTCTGGTTGTACCGCTCATACAAAACCGATACTACCGATCTTTGACCATGCAAGTCTTCCGACTACCAACCGTCTACTGTAGCTTACGACTACCGACAAGTTACTATAGCCTACGACTACCGACCAGTTACTATAGCTTACGACTACCGATCGAATACTGTAGCTTACAACTACTGATCAGGTACTGTAGCTTACGACTACCAACCAGATACTATAACTTATGACTACTGACTAGGTACTGTAACTTACGACTATGGTTAGTGGTCGAAGATTACAAGTCTAGTTGTGGTTGAAGATTTCAACAACAACGGTGATCGAAGATTTCGACACCAGCTGTAGTCGAAGAGTTCGAGAATGGTAGTAGTCGAAGATTTTGACTACGACTGCAGTCAAAGATTTCAACAATGATAGTGGTCGAAGATTTCAACACTGATTGCGGTCGAAGAGTTCGACAACGGCAACGGTCAGAGATTTTGACACTAGCTATGGTCGAAGATTTCTACAACGGCAGTGGTTAAGATTTCAACATCGGCTGTGGTCGAAGAGTTTGACTACGACTGCTACGGTTCTATTCTCGTGTTCAACTACTATGGTTTTCTTTTTGAGTTCGACTACTATAGTTTTCTATTTAACTTCAATTACTTTAGTTCTCTTATCGACTTCAACTATGTTAGTTCTCTTTTCAATTTCGTATACCCTACAAGGGACGAGATGTTCACAGGAGGTGAGGGTGGCACTTGAGGAGGAGCGGAGGATGGTGGCATCAGAGACTACTGGCGCCGAAGAGGTCCTCGATGACAATGATTTTCAATAACAGTGAAGCTACAAAAGGGTGTGCATGAGCTTGTTTGTATGGAGAAATTTCGATATTTGACACTGAATACGTGCGCCTCTCAATTTTTAACCCCTAATTCGTACGCCTTTGGAAATTTAACCCTGTCACTGCGAATTCTTTTGATTCAAAGGATTCTCTTCATTTTCGCAGTGACAAGTGTCAAAATAGAAAAGGAGAGAAAATGAGGAGAATCCCTTGAATCAAAAGAATTCGCAGTGACAGAGTTAAATTTCCAAAGGTGTGCGAATTGGGGGTTAAAAGTTGAGAGGCGCACGTATTCAGTGTCAAATATCGAAATTTCTCGTTTGTATGCATGTAGAGGTACATGCAAATGGAATCGAGGTACGACTCACCGAAGAGAGAGGAAGTCTTACGACGGCATCTTGGTCAGAGAGGAAGAAGAATGCCTAGCTCGAGTGATGCTCTGCACGAAAGGTTAATCAAATGAGTAGTGTGCTTATGGAAGAGGTAAGGCATGTTGTGATGGAGTTGGGGAGGAGATAAGCTCACCAGTGTTGCTAGAACACGATGGCGTGCTCGCTAGTGTCACATACGGCTTAAGTTTCTCGATGTTCTAGTGAGTGAAGTGCTCAAGGATCATGCAAAAGAGACCGAGAGGGTGAGCTAAAGAGCAATGGCATGGTCGGGGTCTTTATAGGTATGGAATGGCTGAGGGTAGCGTGGTTGAATTCTGCCCATGGAACACGAGGCGCAGAAGAAGACAAGGGGAAGAGATGTGTCGCGTTGAGGCGACGGGTAGGTGGGGATTGGTAGCAACAGAGAAGAACTATGGATGCAGCATCTGAAATTGGGGGTAGGTCGAGCATAACCATGGTGGAGCTGGCGCAGGTACGTGTGGTGGAAGACTATCTCTACGAGCGGGCACGGCGCGGCAGCGAGAGGGATAGAAGTAAGGTGAGCTGAGAGGTTGGTTTGGACATTTATTAGACATAGTAGATGAGCTCAAAAGGTTATGAAAATCTTTATGAATGCTCCTAACATAGAGTTGATGATTGCGTAATTTTTCAGAGTTTTATCTTCTCTTGATTTTTCTAGAAAAATCTGAGAAGACTTCTTGTTCAATTTAAATATACTTATTTGATTTAGATAATTTCAGAACTAGCTTCAATATTTATTTTTAGTGCTAAGATTATACTCGTGGGCTTTCAGGATGGTTTCCACCATATGTTCTCTTATGCCCATTTAACTGTATTTTCTAACATTTGATTTGGATTCAATTTGATTTACATTTTATGCACTTTTATTTTTCAAAACCAAATTTTTCCGAAGAAACTCTAATAAAAGCCAAGGGAGAGCAAATGCATGCAAAATTTTTTAGATTACCCTCTTTTTATATTCTCTAGAATTTTAGGATGTTAAAGGTCTACCCCCTTACAAACAGTCTCGTTCCTGAGATTCGACGAGTTTAGTAAAGAAATTCGGAAAGTCGGTTCTAATTTGATTGTCTTGTTCCCAGGTTGCTTCATCCTTAGTGTGATTACTCCATTGGACTTTTAGCATCTTGATGGTGTGGTTGCGAGTTTGTCGCACAGCTTGGTCTAGAATACGGATTGGATGCTCCTGATAAGAAAGATCGGGTTACAGATTAATGTTATCCAATTGGGTGAGCTCATTTAGAGTGTGGAGGCACTTCTTGAGCTGGGAGACATGGAAGACGTCATGTACATCCGATAATTGAGGTGGTAGCTCCAATTGGTATGCCACTTCACCTTTCTTTGCAATGATCCAATACGACCCGATGTACCGGGGTGCTAACTTCCCATGGACTTGGAAATGGCGGGTGCCACAGAGCGGTGAAACTTTGAGGTAGACATAATCAACTATTTTGAAGTTCAGCTCACGACAGCAATGGTTAGCATAGCTCTTTTGACGAGACTGCACTTCCTTTAGTCGGCTTCTTATCACATCAATTTGTTCTTGAGCTCCTTGGATAACAGCAGGTCCAAAGAATTGCTTCTCACCGACCTCAGACCAGAGACGAGGGGTTCTACATTTTCTCCCATAAAGTGTTTCGAACTGAGATATTTGGATGCTTGATTGGAAACTATTGTTGTAAGAGAACTCAGCGAATGCCAAGCATTTCTCCCAATTCGTGCTATAGGACAGCACGCAAGCTCTTAACATATCCTCCAAAATTTGATTTGCCCTTTTAGTTTGGCATCCCATTTGTGGGTGGAATGATGTGCTAAAGAATAACTTGGTCCCCATAAGCTCATGTAAGTTTTCCCAAAATCATGAGGTAAACTAAGGACCTCGATCAGAAGTTATCATTTTTGGCACCCCATGCAATCGGATGATATAATTCATATAGAGCTCAGCGAGCTTAGCTCCATGATATGTGGTGTTCACTGGGATGAAATGAGCCACTTTGGTTAGGCGGTCGACAATAACCCAATCGAATCATGCCTGTTTCGGGTTTTCGGCAAACCGGTAATGAATTCCATGCCAATGTCATCCTATTTTCACTCGGAAACCTTCAAAGGTTGGAGCGATCCCGCTGGTTGTTGGTTCTCTGGTTTGATTCTTTGGCACACATTGCAAATAGCGACATGTGTGGTGATGTCCTTCACACCGGGCTACCAGAATCACACCCGGAGATCCTTATACATTTTTGTACCTCCCGAATGAATATAGAGTGGTGAATCATGAGCTTCTCAGAGGATTAGCTCCTTGATTTCTTGGTCATTTGGGACATAAAGCTGCTATCCACGCATAACCATTCCACTCGCATTTTTTGAAAACTCTTATTTTTCACCACTCTACAAATCGCACTTAATTTTGGCGATCACAAGATCTTTCCTTTGAGTGGCTTAGATCTAAGATTTAACGGTAGGTTGTAGCACTAGTTTAGCAAGAAACCCCTCAACTTCCTTGAGGTTGAGTCTCCAAGGCTCTCTACATGATACTGGTTGATAGATTAAACCGATGCATTAATGTAATGAAACTTTTGGCTTAGGGCATTGGCTACGATATTGGCCTCACCAGGGTGGTAATGCATGTTAAGATTATAGTCTTTGATCAATTCAAGCCACCTCTTTTGCCTTTGCCTTAGGTTCAGATCTTGTTGCGTGAAGAAATACTTCAAGCTTTTGTGATTGGTGTACAATTCACACCGATTGTTGATGAGATAATACCTCCAGAGCATAAACCATAGCTGCCAATTCCAAATCATGAGTTGGATAGTTCACCTCATGAGGTCATAATTGACGTGAAGTATAAGATACAACTTTGCCTTTTTGCATCAACACACAACCGAGACCATGTCGAGATGCATCACAATACACAACAAAGCTTTTGTATATGTTGGGCAATATGAGCACTGGGGTTGTGGTGAGCCTCTTTTTCAACTCTTGAAAGCTCTCCCCGTAGGCCGTTAACCATTCGAACTTCTCCTTCTTCAGAAGTTGTGTCATTGGTCTTGAAATTTTAGAGAAGTTCTCGATGAACCGGTGATAATATCCCACCAAACCGAGGAAACTCCAGACTTCAGGGACAGCGCAGGGCTATTTCCAAGCTAGTACATCATGCACTTTGCTAGAATCCATAGCAATGCCTCCTTTGGAAAGAATATAGCCTAGGAAGCTAACTTCCTTTAACCAAAACTCTCATTTACTGTACTTGGCATACAGTTGATGTTCCCAAAGATTCTCAAGCACCATTCGCAAATGTTGCTCATGCTCCTCTACATTCTTAGAGTAGATGAGGATATCATTGATGAAGACCACCACGAACTTGTCCAATACTCCATAAAGATCTTATTCATAATATTCATACAGCTAGCAGGAGTACTGGTAAGTCTAAATGACATTACGGTGTACTCATACAAGTCATAATGGGTGGTGAACGCAGTCCTTGGAATGTCTTTCGGCTTCATCTTGAGTTAAAAATATCCAACCTCAGATCAATTTTGGAGAATACACATGCACCATTTATTTGGTCAAACAAATCATCAGTCCTTGGGAGAGGATATTTGTTTTTTATGGTGACTTCATTTAGAGACCAATAGTCGACACATATCCTCAGACTATCGTCTTTCTTCTTTATAAACAGCACGGGGCTTCCCCATGTGGATGAGCAAGGATGGATAAATCTTTTGTCCAGCTGCTCTTTGAGTTGTTTCTTTAATTCAACCAACTCATCTAGGGGCATACGACACAGTCTTTTAGAGGTAGGTGTTGTCCTAGGCTTCAAATCAATGACAAACTCCATGTCGCAGTCTGGTGGCATTCCTGGTAATTCATCTGGGAATACGTCAAGATACTCACACACCATGGGCACTTGATCAAGCTCTAGAACTAAGAGGGAATTGAGAGTTGGCTACCGCGAAGGCATGACACAAGCAGAAGAGAAGACAACTTGCTTCCCATCGAAATTGGCGAGAGAAATGGTTCGGTTGGCACATTCTATGACCCCTTTGTGTTTGGTTAGCTAATCCATCCCAAGAATCACATCTAACCTGGAAGTATTGATCATGATAAGGTTGGCTTTGAACTCTACTCCATTGATTACCATTTTAACCCCTAAACAACCATATTTGGCTTCTATGACTGACCCATGCAAATGGATCAGCATGAGGTTTTCTAGGAATTTAGTTTTTATGTTTTGTTACATGATAAACTTCTCAGATATGAATGAATGGGAAGCTTCAAAATAAAAAAGAACCAATGTAGGTGCCGAGTACACAAGGAACATACCTAACACAACCTCGGGTGCCTTAGTGGCCTCCTCGATGTCGTGTTGTTGAGGCAACCGTGCCCAAAAACTTGAACCAGCTTGGGGCTTACTGCCCTCCTTGATCTTGAGCAAGGCCTTGAGGATGAGATATGGGTGACCTCTTCTGTGGGCAATCCCTTGCGTAGTGCCCACGCTCATTATAGCTAAAACAAGTGATGGTAGTAGCCCGGTTTTGCCCTCCAGATGGCAGTCCTCCGCAGTTATCTGGCTAAACTGTGCCTTGTTGTGGGTGAGGGGCTTTCCCTTGGTTCTTTAGAGGTGGTGATGCTAAAGGACGAACATTGGATGGTTGCCAACTGCAAGATTTCTTTGAGCTGCTGCTTGCTGATTTTTGCGCTATCCACTTGCACTTGTGGCTTTCCACAACCGCCTTAGTGCTATCCTCCATTCAAATTGCCTTTTCTATCAAGGTCTGGAAGTTAGGGATGTCGTGAGCAGAGAGAGACCACTTCATCTCTTCATTAAGGCACTCCCGGAAGAGAGCAACCTTCCTCTGCTCGTTCGGTATCTCAGTAGCAGCATACCGAGCAAGGTAGTTGAAGCAATGGAGGAACTCCATTAAGGGCTGATTCCCTTGTCAAAGGTCATAGAATTGCTACTTCTTGATCTCCATAAGACCCGTCGGGACATGAGCGTTATGGAAGGCCTTCTTGAAGGTAGACCAAGTGATGATATGGCCTTCAGGAAATATGGCTTGGTAATTTTTCCTCCAAACTGATGCAGCGCATATGAGTTGGTAAGACGCATAGAGCACCTTCTCCACATCATTGCATTGGGAAATGTTTAGCTTGCTATCAGTGGAGCAAAGTCAATCACTAGCGTCCAGTGGGTGTTTGGCTGATGTGAAGGTAGATGGTCGAGTTCGCATGAACTCACCCAACTTCGACTAGGGTTGAGCGGGGGTTGCGCCTCCTTGAGCCGTAGAGCCAAGGGTGGCGGTGTTCTGGACCAATTGTTGCAGCAAGAGCGTGTTGGTTTAGCGCCCTTGCTCAATCATAGCAACTGATTTTCAGCGTGTGGTGCACCTTGAGTAGCACCAGTCTGCTGAGAAGCAGGCACGCCTAAGGATGGATTAGGGTGCGAAGGATTTAATGTCTCGCCTCCTAGCTAGTAGAAACTAGAGGCTTCACCGCTCACATGATTTGACTTAGGAAGTGGGTTACTGGCAGCTTGCAGAATTCATGTCGTGGGGACATAATCAACATCAATGATATTTAGCTTAGATGAAAGACAAGAGAGAATGACCACAAGTTAAGTGGGTCAGCAAAAGAGGGTATCACATGCCAAATTGATTCACCTAAAACTAAGGTGTAAAAGAGCTTGTGATATGGATCAGCTAGCATGAAACTTTAACATAAAGGTCAAGTTTTACATGGTATAAAAGATCCTTTCTTAAAACACAAAATAGTAACATATCAAACACAAGTGGCAAGATACAATCATTATACATTAGTGTCTTAGCGCTTTTAAATACCCAAAAGTAGCTCACATAAACTTCCTAAAGTGAGCTTTTTACTACAATCTAATCTGAAGTCTAGATCTAGGTGTCGTTGTTGAACTTGGTGATGTCGGGTGCATTGGGGCAGCAGGCTTCTCCTTACATCCCACGTGGAGGGGATGGTGGCACTGCACAGAAGGTCATCACACGACGGGGGATTTCGACAACCGACATGCGGGGCATCAGGTAGGTGGCTAGATAACGTAGGTGGGTTCAGGCAACTCCTCAGCAGGCACAAGTACATCATCTTCCCAGTACAACAACTCCCGTGTGAAAAGGTCCTGACCCACCAATGGGGCAATATGGTCCTCAAGCATGGCGATCCTCCGACGGGCTCCCATAAGCTTGCGAGTCAAGCGATGGAGGTATCCATCAAATAACCTCACCAAGTGTAACATCCCAAATTTTCTTTGAAATTTTAAAAATTATTTAAAGGTTAAAAAGTATTTTAAAAAGGAAAGTCAAAATCTAAAAATTCAATGCAAGGATGTTTTGAAATATTTTATTTGGGTTCCAAATAATTTTAGAAGCTTCTGTGAATTTTTCTGGAATTTTTGGAATTTATTTTATATTTTTCTAAGCTTTATTGAATTTTCTGGCAATTTCTGAAAATCGGAAAACAAAAATTAAAAAAAATAATAAAACCCTCTCCTCCCTCCTCCGGCCGCCACGTGGACGGCCAGATCGCCGCCCACGTCGTCGCCTTCATCCCGCCTTCCCCACTCCCTTGCCCGCCACGTTGCCTCCCCACCCCATCTCGGCCGCTCCTTCCCCACTTCCACCGCCATGCGGGCCGGCTCACAACCCCTACCGCTCTCTCCCGCGCCCGCCTCCGACGCCATCCGACGCCCGCGCCTTCCCCCTCTCCCCTCTCTGCGCACGGGGCCCGCCTGTCGGGGTCGTCTTCCTCGCCGCGCCTCCTTCCTTCTTCTCCCCTCCCCTTTCCTTTTCCGGTCGCCGACCGAATCCTCGCCGCGCCCTCTTTCCTTCTTTGCCTCTCTCCGGTTTTGGTATCCGCTCGCCGCCCGGGATCAAATTCCCCAATCCCCGCGCCCTCTTTTCCTTCCGCGCCCTCCCCTTTCCTTTTTCCCCTTTCTTTCCCTTCCGCCGCCCGCCATCTCCGGCGAGGAATCCCCGCTAGCCCCCCTACCCGACACCCTATAAATACCCCTCCCCGGCTCCGCCTCTCTCCGCACCACCTTCCCCTCCACTCCTCCCTCTCTCCCGAGCTCCTCCTCGCCCTCGCGCTGTGTGCCACCGCCTCTGCCGCCTCCTCCGACTCCGGCGAAGAATCGCCGCCGCCTCGGAGCTCCCCAGGCCTCACCGCCGCCTCTGCGAGCTTCGTCGTGTCCGCGCGCACCTCGGGGATCTCTCGGCCGCCCCTCCCCACCGCCAGAACCCCCCTCGCCGCCAGAGCCCCAAGCCGCCGTCGCCTCCCTTGCCGCCGACCGTCCTCCAGCCTTCCCCGGTGAGCTTTCAGTGCATCAACAGATTCCCCATGCCCTCCTCTTCGCATTGTGCCCCTTGCCGGCCACCGCCGTCCGCCGGAGCGCCGGCGAGCACGCCACCCCCGAACGCCCCCCTCACCGGCCGGCCACGTCAGCTCGGCCTCGCTTGCGTGGCAGCCGACGTGGTGCCACGCCAGCACCACCTCGGCGCTAACTCGCCCGCCCCTGCCCCGTCAGCACACCCACCACCTCCGCCCCTTTTCGAGCCGA
Source organism: Dendrocalamus sinicus (assembly GCA_036346575.1). Lineage (NCBI taxonomy): Eukaryota > Viridiplantae > Streptophyta > Magnoliopsida > Poales > Poaceae > Dendrocalamus > Dendrocalamus sinicus. Next base: position 73,075 of record JAYEVI010000328.1, on the reverse strand, counting down.
TGGACCTGGTCCATGGACCCATGGCCCACCTGTCAGTGGGATTTATCCCGTGCTGACGTCATGCTGATGCATTAAACCCAAATTTCACGTTGAAAAATATTTCGGCCGAAAATGAAAACCCCTGGCTGACGCAATGCTGACGCCATAAATTCTTTTCCTTTGGAAAAATAATTCCAGAAAATCCCTTTTTCTATTTTCTCTTTTCAAACTTCCCAGAGCCCGTTCTCCCTCGTTTTAACTCCGATTTGGCCCATTCAAATTTCTAAATTCATCAAAAATTCCCCTCTATCCATTTCTGGCCTCAATTCAAATTTTTGAAGTCAATTTGAATTTATTTGGATTTTATTTGAGTTATTTTCACGTGTAGACTGCGACGATTCCCGAGAATTCTTCGACGACGATTCACACCCACTTGAGGAGCAAGGCAAGTCACACTCCTTGACCATGTTGATCCCAGATTGCAAATAAAATTATGTTGATTTAAATTATATTGCATGCATAATTTTATTCAATGTATTTCAATTCAGTTTTAACTTTAGTTAATACCTGTTTGTTATTACCTCCTTTGACATTGCAAATCCGTATACCTTGTCACCCTAGAACCAAACTCTAGTTAGTACACTAGTATTGGCTGGAGGATTTTTAGATCAAATGCTTAGACCTGCTTAGACATAATATTTGCTTTGGGATACATTTTCACATAAAATGATAAGCTTTTGAACTGTATTCTTGACTTCGGTGAGTCAAGAAGGTTTATGAAACATTTTCAAAACAAAATATAAAATCTGGTTTAGACTTAGGCTAATGGTTAGGTGGTGGGTGCAGGCATGCACTGTTGTTCGGGGATACGGTGTTGATTGTCGTGCACAGGGGATATGTGGTTGGGCCTAAGTCAATTAAGGACCGGTCTGTGAGCTACTGTTGCAAAGCCCTAGCGTACTACCACAAGGCTGGTATGGGACAGCCCTGGCTAAATAATTTACGGGTCCCAACCTGGGTCATGCCGTAGGATGAAAGTGAGCGTGGCGTAGGCCATGAGAAGTCTCACTCGGCTCAAGAGGGGGTCCCGGTCTGGTGGAGTCCTTACTGGGATGAAACCTTAGAGTTGGCTTGGTCAGGTTGACGGCTTTGCATTGTAAAGGCCTTGTCACGACTCCTAACCGCACACCTAAGGAAGTGTGTAATCTAGTGGTAAAACGGGATGATCGTGTCTTGTGGGTAAAGCTGTACAACCTCTGCAGAGTGTATAATCTATTCTGGATAGCCGTGCCCACGGTCATGGGCATGCTGAGTAAAGTTTTTCATGGATTAGACTTTGATTTTAAAATGATTTATAAAACCTTGTGGTCGGAGCCACGTGAAATCTTTTGGGAAAGATGGACCGGGTGGGATGCCCGAGAGTAGGTTAGTGTTTGGTCGGAGCCTGCACTAACGGTATTAATTTTAATTGCAGCTATTGTTTTTACTTATTGTATTAAATTCAGCAGTTTCAATCTATTTATTGTATTCCTAGAAATGCTGTTTTCTGCACAATTAACCCTATATGCCTTCCTTTGTGGCCTTAAGCATTATATTGCATTTTTCCTGTGTGGCTTGCGGAGTACAAGTTTGTACTCATTCTTGCTGTCTCATCACAGAGGAGGACTACGTCGACTACGGTGAGGACCAGGACGAGTAGGACACGTCTTGCCGTCGTTTGCCTGTGGGCAGACTTGGGCTTCGTTTTGTTTCCAGCTTGCTTCCGCAGTTTCCTTTGCTTTGAATAATGTTTGCCAATGGGCGATGATGTAAACGCTGGCCATAAGGCCGTACTCCTTTTAGTTGGAATAATATTGTCTTTTTGCTTGATATTTATCTTTGTTATCCGCTGTGTGCACTAGCTGATCCTGGACTAGTGCGATTTACACAGAGGATCCTGGAGTTGTCGCTCCGGGTTCCGACACCAAGCTTGCGAGATAAAGCAGAGGGGTATTGAATCCCATGGTAGGCACCTAGTAGACATTGTCCTCATTATTGCCTGACCAGGAGGGGAAATAGAAGAATATGTCCTCCATCTCGGGAAGGCTATGGCGGACACAAGCAATGGCGACATAGACTGCATCGTAGATCGACATTATTATGCTTGAGGCTCGTCCATAGTAGTGTAGGGGCTGGTCTCCAGGGTTCCATCCCTGGATAAGCATCTCCGCAAGATACTCAGTGGATGCCGGGCTAGAGGGGTGGTGTAGATGGTGCACTCGGGTGCACGGACAATGCCAACAAGCTGCAACATCACCCATAGGGTATGCGACAGGGTGCCTTCCTCGAACGCACTAGTCTGGTATTGAGGTATTCGGTGAGTAGGCATATGCAAATTTTAGGTGTGGCCAAAGTTAGTTACTAATTTGTGAAAGATATAATGGAGGGCTAGAATAAGGAATGCTTTAGATAGGGTAGGAATTTTTGTACAAGTTCTTGTTCATTCTCTCAACTAGAATTATTTTGAATAAAGTGAGAACTGATGATCAAAAGAAAACTTTTAGATAAGAGGAGAATGTTGAGAGAAGAACATAGGAAAGCTTGCTATTCTCACATCTCATATTTTTGAATTTTTAAATAAGTTGTATTTGGGAGATAAATCCTTAATCTAACAGTCATCTATTTAGGGCTTAACCTACAGTCAGTATGGCTCTGATACCAATGCTGTGGGGACCCCGGGCGCGGAACACCCATAGTTATTGTATGTATTCTGTACCGTATGTATGTATACTTGATTTAGATAATTTCATAACTGACTTCAATATTTATTTTTAGTGCCAAGATTGTACTCGTGGGCTTTTAGGATGGTTTCCACCATACTTTCTCTTATGCCCTTTTAATTGTATTTTCTAACATTTGATTTGGATCAATTTGATTTACTTTTTATGCACTTCTAATTTTTGAAAACCAAATTTTTTTGAAGAAACTCCAATAAAAGCCAAGGGAGAGCAAATGCATGCAAAAGTTTTTAAATTACCCTCATTTTTATATTCTCTAGGATTTCAGGATGTTACAGCCATTGAAGAGAAATGCCAAAGTCGAAGGGGATACGCCCGTGACAATGAGTGGTGGGCATCAACGTTGTTGATGAAGTTAGTGGCCAAAGAAACTTGATAATGGGGAAGCCATGATAGAGAGGAGATAAAGCTTTGCATTGAAAATTGGCTATGGACGATATGAGACTATCGGATAGCTAGAAGCGTGCCATCGCTAGTGAAGGGTACGGCATCACTGGCGATGGTGAGAAGGTTCTCTATATCGTTACAAAAATAACTAAAGCAGACATACCAGTATCAGTAAAGAAAGGAGGTCACTGCATTTATAGTGAGGAAGCCACATCGTTGAGTTGGCCAACAACGAAGAAGAGGAACAGCCGACATGAGAGAAGAGGACATCAAGTATGAATAACATCATGCATGTGTATATACATGCATACACCTACAAGAAGCACGGGCGTACAGAAGCAGAGGAGCAAAGAGCTCAGGGTAGAGATGATGTAGCCATAGAGAATAGGCTCAGGGACACTAGAGAGAGCGTGATAGGTGTCCCCGATAAGGATCGATGATAGTTGCATGTGTTTGCGTGTTTGATGTCGCAAAGGTCAGCATTAAGCAATAATTAGAGAGAAGTAAAAGATAACTATGTGATAGAGTATTGCATTTCTAAGGATAGAAGTAGAGAGGGATCGATCAAAAATTGGCGTACTTTTGGAGATTGAAGCATAAAAACTATACAAGGGGAAATAAGTTTGGTGGGCAACCGACCGCCATACGAGGGAAGATAAGTTCAAGGTAAATCACCTGTGATGTATCGGTGTCCACGTGAGCAAGACACTAATAAGATAATTTGCTGAACGCATAATCAATGTATTGCTTGTGATTAAATAGATGTACATGTACTTACATATATTTAAGAAAATAGTAACTAGTGAAGAAAGAATAGAGGCATACATAATCCATACATGATGAAGAGTAATTATGTTCCGAAGAACCCTAACAACTTATTGTGCTAAGTAATTTTCTTCAATCACGGCTCATACTTCAATTATATTTTTCTAGTTGTATTTTTCTTCAAGCTTATATTGTCATTTTCAATGTTTATGATATCTTAAAATTTTAAATAGCATATACCGTATGTACATATATTTTAAAGTATTTAAGTTATATCACTTGATACTATAAACTTTAAAACAAATTTAGGACCCGCTCATTTCGGCTTCGGCTTCTGGTTTCCGGCTTATTTTTACTATTCCTAAATTTTGTCTTTTTCTGATTTTTTTGGGATTTTTTGAGCTTTTTTACCTGTTCTTTTTTTCCCGTATTCGTTTGCATTACACGTGATGGTCTATGTTTTTTTCTATTTTTAATTATTTTTTAAATTTAATTATGTCAAATAAGCCACCTTCAACTACATTGTAATTTCAATCAGCTACAGTGAAATAAGTCATAAACCATAGCCTAACCGAGCACCACCTTAGATGTATAAATATACAGGCCATCTTGCTAGTTAAGCTTGAAAAGGAAGCTAAAAAAAAGTTTGCGAAGATTGCACGTTTGCTAAAGGTAGTTTTTAAAGCTCGCATTGTATTCCAGTACCACAATGCTTTCATTTTCTTCGTATGAGATCACTTGTTCAAAAGTGTAGGTAGGTACAGGGAAAGAGAAGATGTAGGTGTTACCTTAGAATTGGATCAGCTCAGCACGACTTCTTGGATATACCGCTTCCAGTCGTTGCACTGCTCCCGTAGCTGCGGGCTGTGACCTTGCAGTGGCCGGGAGGAGACCTCTAGCCTCATGAGGGAAGGAAGGAAACGTAGCCTCGGCGGGAGAGACTGCAGATTGTCGCACCAGTAGAAGACGAGCTCGCGGAGCAAGGTGAGGAGTTGAAGCGCGTCGCCTTGCTCCTCGGTGAAGCGCTCCACCTGTCTGTCGTTGCGGAAGGTCAGTTTGCGGACGGAGCTGGAGAGGTGGCTGCAGATCCCAGCTACAAGGATCGCGGAGATGCTGCCGATCTCCAGCTCCTCCAACTGGAAGGAGCCAGCCACTACCGTTCTTGCTACCTTGGAGAAGTGACCTTCCGCCAGGCCGTCTGCAGGGCCCTGGCCGTCTGTGTTCCTCTGGATGGACCCATGGCTGTGAACCCCCAATCCCTTGAGATTGTTCCTCACGGGAAGGTCGTCGTCGACGATGGCCATTGTTGTAGTACTCTCATGAGACTGTTGCAGAGGGGGAGAGAGGACACAGCCTCCAAGCTGCAGCCACTGCAGGGACGTGAGCTTCCCAAGCACTCCATCCTTGGCATGCAGAGTCCGATTGTGCAGAGAAAAGATGTGTAATCTGCTCAGTGAGTTGGAGAATTGGGGTGGGAATTGCACCATGCCATCAGTAGTACCATCGTCATGCTCGCTTGCCACTCTCTGCTTCATGCACAGCCCTGTTATCCCCTGGCAGCTGTGCAATTCCAGGTAGGAAAGGCAAGCAAGTAGCTCCGATAGCTCCTTCCCTGTGATAAGGCAGTTCCTGAGCACAAGAGTCTTAATTGGTATCTGGATGGCACCATTACTCTCTCCTCCTTGAGATGATGACAGACTGCTGCAATCCTCGATAGCCAATTTTTCGAGGGAGGTTAGCCTTTGCAGGGCAGTTAATGGCACAGATGAGCATGCCGTGATAGTTAAACGTACTAGTCCTCCCATGTTATGGAAGGCCAACACATTGTCCAGATTACCGAAGGCCGAAATAACATTGTTCATTCCTTTAATTTCCAATCTATATCCATAGTAAAGCAATTTATATTGTTCTCTTGCTACTTCAACCGACTCCAACGTAGGGGTGTAAGGCATAAGAGGCAGAGACAGGTGCGGGCAGTCCCGAACAAGCAGCTTACGCAAATTTGGCATCCTCACGCGTGTATCTTGTAGAGGGAGAGCGCGAAACGGCCTCATCAAACCAATCACCCTGAGTATCAACCAAATCAGCAGCAAGGCAGGATGGAAACAGTGCCACGTTTGCGCCGTGTGAGTCTGCGACAACTGCGGCTGCTGTGAGAACGGCAGTTCCCTGAGATTAGGGCAATGTGAAACTTTTACTTCTTCGAGCTGAGAAAAGAAACGGGAAGTGTCTCTGCTCACCCATTTTTCCAAACTCGGCATATGAAGGAACTCAATGGTTCTCAGATTTTCTAAGCTTTCGCCCGTTGCTTCGAACTGTTGCATGGCGATATTCTCCAACTTCAGTTTCCTGAGGTAAGGAATTTGTCCAAAAGGCGGAAGTGTGTCCCAAGACACAGTATGTAGGTGGAGAACCTCTAACATTTTGAGGGTGATGGTACCAGTAAACCAAGTAGGACAAGTGATGCCTCGATGATTTTTAATGCACAACTCCCTGAGATTTGCATGCGGTTGGAGACCCTCAATAACATCTGCTTCCATAGTTGGTTGACTTGGTTCTCTATTATCCCAAACTAGTTTCAGTCTAACTAGATTCCTTTTCAGCTTCAGCTTCGCTTTCTCAGCTTCCGTCCTGGTTTCCACATTTTGGAGATCAGATATGGTGAGCGATCCTCCAAGATCATTCAGCTCCCCTAATTGTCGAAGCTCAAATCCAGCACGGTGTTCCTTATTAACCTGGAACTTTCTCAACTCCTGTAAAAACTTTAGCTTTCCAACCTCGGCAACACTGGAGTGTAGTTCTTTGCTAGCAAGAAACTGACGCAAATGTATGAGATGGCTCATGTTTTCAGGTACTGCGGACGTGCCCGACCAGTCCTGTAGGTCTAAGAACCGCAAATGGTAATATCTAGAGAGGCTGCGAGGTAAGGTCAAAGAGTCATTACGGGCAGAAATTTCACCTATAATAAGTTCTCGGAATTTATACCATCTTGACTGTGCGTTAATTGTTTCCTTGGATGCTTGGATTCTTAAGTAACGGAGGTGGATAAGCTGGGTGGGTACAAATTCAAGTGTTGTTTCAAACAGACGGAGAACACGGACATGCTTTATTTCTTTAACTATTTCATTAAAAGCGTCGGAAAGTCTTGCATCATATTCTCCGATAAACATCAAAGTGTGCAGATTTTTAATACTTAGTTGTTCCTTCAGATTGTTCATTTCTTCCACAAATTTTTGGTAAAAGTCTATACCCACATCATTTGTACATCTTGTCATGACAGATAAATGCCGGACGGATCGTGGGGTATATGCAAGTCTAAAATTGGAACAATCTATGCTAAGGCATTCGCGTGATGAGATGATCTGTGCTAGCTCATGGAACAAATTATGCATAACATAGTATGTGTACTTTATTTCCGTCCCATTTTTATGTGAGAATTTGAACCCATCAACCTTCTGAAAAATTCCATTGTTTACTAATCCATTAATATATTGTAATCCTATGTCCTCAATTCTATTGTCTTGACCACTACAGTTTATGACACCTAGTGCTGACCACATGTGAGTCAATTCAGAGCTAACGTAGCGATAGTCATAAGGGAAAAGAGCACAATACGAAAAGCATTTTTGCAGATGGAATGGAAGGCAGTCGTAGCTAAGCTTCAGCGCTGGCATAATATCGTTAACACCGTTTTCGCGTTCCCATTCTTTGCTGTCTAGAACTCTACTCCAATGTTGCCGGGTAAGGTCCTTCTTCAGTAACCGACCAACAGTTTTCGCTGCAAGTGGGGACCATTTCAGCTTCTTCACAATCTCTCTTCCAATATCAAGTAAGTCCTTGTGATGCTCTGCTTTGTGATCGTCACCAAATGCACATGCTAAAAAGAATTCCCAGAACTCCTGAGGTTCTAGACCCTCTAGATTTACTAGCTTAGCAGTTTCTGACTTAACCATTTCTGCTGTAGCAGCAGATCTAGTTGTGACTACGACCATACAACCCTTAACCATTGTCTTTCTGAATGGTGCCAAGAGTTTTTCCCACTTATCCTCACTATCGCATCTCCACATATCATCCAAGATAAGTAAGAACCGCTTGGACCGAAGTCTTTCCTCGACTGATTCCTGGAGCTTGTCGAGATTGTGCGGTTCTCTCGCGTTGCGAGTTCTTTTGCTCTTCTCACTTGCGAGTATACTCTTGAAGATCTCCTTGGTGAGCCTAAGCACATCGAAACCAAGGGACACATGTACCCAAATCCTAATGTTGAAGTGCTTCTTCACTTTTGTGTCATTGAACAGGTGCTGAGTGAAAGTTGTCTTCCCAATACCCCCGGGCCCCACTATAGGAAGAACGGAGAGGCTGTCGCGGTGATATCTACCGCTAGTCATCTCCGCGACGGTGGCCTTAAAGATGGCGTCCCTCCCGTAGAGCTTGGCTTCCAGGCTGGTTGAGGTGGTGGTGGTGACACGCTCGCTGAAAGCAGCTGCGGTGCCTTGTGCTGGGCTGCTGTGCTTTGGGTCCATCAGCTCTAACTGGAGGAAAGTGGAGATCTTGGCGCACAGAGGTTGCATCCGCGCTACCAAGGACTTCATTCTATCGGACGTGACGGATCTATTGAACTCCTCGTGATCACTACCGTTACTAGCTCCATTGCTGGAATTAGGACGACGTCCGTGTAGGTGGCGTTTAGGACAAAAAGACGAGCAGGAAGACATTAGCGAGCGGCGGCATTTACCAAGAGCGTGGCGAGCGTGGAGAGTGAGCCGACGGACGAGCCCGTCCACATCCTCGTCGGAGGCGGCCTCCTGGGTGTGCTCCACGGCGTCCCGGATGCGGTAGTAGTCGACCTCGTCCAGCTCGTTGTCAGCCTCGTCGGCGAGCTGGCCGAGCTGCAGCAGCAGCTCCGCCAAGGCCGGGTTGTGGCTCACGTTCCTCCCCTGGGCCTTGTGCAGCAAACCCTGCGTGTACAGGAGCTCCGTTTTGATGGTGCGAGCGTTGCCGCCGAGGCTGTAGCTGTCCTCCAACGCCTTGAGCAGCTCGGCGGATAGCAAGTCCACCACCTTGCCGACCAGCCAGCTCGCCGTCCCGAGAGCCACCTCCATCGATCGAGTTGGCCGCGATGAAAGGCAGACCAGACCCAAAGGAGAGATCGATAAGTGTGCAAGCAAAAGCTGTAGCCTATGAGATCGCAGACAACACCGGCCCAAGTTGAAGTTGCCTGTGAGCAATAATTGACTCTGACTTCTTTTTTGTTGTTTTTTCGTTCACACCGCATACCTACGAGACAGGTCATCCCCGGTTCACCCACCCATAGTTGGTAGCTACACGCTTGTTAAGTACAACCAGTAGATTTAGGGTATATTTACTTTGGCTGCGGCTTATAATTTTTGGCTGAAATTTTTAAATTTTAACTGTGTACGGTACAGATTACAGAGAGATCGATACTCACTTGCGATTTTGGCTGGTACAGATGTTGAGCTTTTAACGTATACTACGTTTAACTTGTAGACCCCGTCTTGAGAAAATACTCCGTTTAAAAGTTAGGTACTGTAGCGGCTGCGAAAAGCCGACAGGCTTGTGGCCTGCCAAACAGACCCTTACTTACACGGTTGCACGGCTAGATATTAGGCACAATTATTTTTCACATACAATTTTATTTTTTTTATAAATGAAATATAGTTATATTTATTATATAACTCTATTATTTATATATGATTAATCTACACCATTATAATCTGACCCTACTAAAATATGTGGTGAAGATCTTTCTCTTTCGTTACTAGCTAACGTGTTTCTTCTTGTTTTTTTATTTTTTTTACATTAATTAGCTTTTAAACGGGATGTATTTTTAAGACGGATTTATAAGTTAATTATAGTATATATTATAACGATTTTATTTATATTAACTAAAATCATATATAATTTTTTGTTATTTCATACTCTCTCGTAAACTGTTAAGAGCCAAAAGCCGCTCTCAACCAAACATGCTCACAAAATGGAGAGAGGTTTATTTATATTGGGCGCACCGTTGGATCTAGAAATACAACTAATTTCACACGGCTCATCTTTTTCGCCTCTTCCGAAGATGTCGACATCCGGAGCAAGTCTGCATACGAACATGATCCATAGCTCCTGTAAGTATGCGGTGTAGGTGGGTTAGTGGGTAGGTGGCACCATATGTGTACAGCTACACATACTCTTGTTATAGGCTAATCGAGTAGAATCAAAGCTACTTTTAACACTATTTTATATTATATTTATAAAATAGATATGGGACATATTGATAAAAATGTTATTTTTACCGTCCAAGGGCCAGACGGCAGCGCCCTCGAGGCGATACGTGGCGCTGCCGCCGGCGGCAGGTGCCTACCGCCCCCTCACTGGACGACAGACTTGCCTACTGTCCAGGAAGGAAGCGGCAGATAATTAGACGGGCTAATTAGTCGGCCTAATTACCTATCCTATTTTTTTATTTAGTGTTTGTTTGAATTTTTAAATATATCAAATGAGCTCAAAAAATTACAAAAATTTATGTACAATCTTCTGACACAACGTATCTCGTAGTGTAATATTTGGGCAATTTTATCCATTGCAAATGTTGCTCAAAAATTCATATAATTTTAATACTTTTACAAGTTTTTACGTATAGCAAACGAGCTCCAAAAATTACGAAATTTTATGTAAAGCCTCCTGATATAGTAATAGCTATTGTGTAATTTGTTGGGAATTTTATGTGCTTTGAATTTATCACGTTTATTCGGGTTAACTTAATCATGAATTTAACGATCCTCACGCATGTTTTAAAGTGCCATGTGTCGGCTAATCGTGGTATATATTATTTGCTGCTATTTGATTTGCACAATTGTCACTCTCTCTGTATGTGCCCCTCTCGCGCACTCTCTCGTTCGTACAAATGTCATTTAGACATGTGTTGGCTTGACATAACGGACCATTTCTGTAAACCATCCATGTCATAGAGAAGGAACCATTTCTGTAATTTAGGAGCATGCCGATGAATCCACTCAGAGAAACTTATGGCACCGCGGGGTTGCTCTCCCTCCGTAGTTCACCTTTCTAACTCTGTCCAGATGGATTCAAACTTCCGCCTCTGGTATTGCAGACACAATGCCTTGAACATCTTCACAACTTCCTGGCTGCGGAACCATGCGAACAAGTTAGATGCAAGATGTCTCATGCACCATCGGGTTCGCATGTCATTCCACTGGTGAGGTGGTTCGGTCCCCTGCTGCATGGTGCTCAGCGCGGCCATCAACCCAGCATTGCGATTCGTGATGACGCAAAGATTGGGTCGATCGTCAATCACCGCTTGCTTCACGTTCGCCAAGAACCAGAGCCAATTGGATGTGTTCTCGCTTTCCACAATGGCAAATGCCACTGGGAGAAGCTAGTAAATCGCGTTGGCCACCACTGCGGTGAGAATGGTTCCCTTGTAACTCCCTGTGAGAAAAGTGTCCTCCATCATGAGCACAGGACGTCAAAACTTGAAGCCCTTAATGGCCTGGGCGAAAGCCCAGAATAGCCGGTCCAGTATGAAATAGTTGGGCCCTCCGTCAGCATCTGGACACTCAAGCTTGTTTATGTACGTGCCAGTGTTTGACTTGGCTATCTGGTGAAGAAATCTTGGCGCAAGGTTGTATGCCTCTTCGTACGTCCCATACATAGACTCGATGACCTTGTGCTTGGCTCGTCGGACCTTACTGTAGCTAACTGGATAGCCAACCACATTGGCGACTTCTGACATGAGCATCTTCGTGGAGACGGTAACGTCCGCCACAACTAGGTGGCTAATGATGTTTGCCACATATGCTGCAGTCACGTTCTGATCATGACGCAAGAGCTCGCTAAGCACACAAGTGTGGCCTGTGGTCAATCATCGTCTTGATCAAGAAGGCCGAGCCAAAATTCTTGGCTCATTGAGCGCTGACCTTTGCGGAGCAGCCTTCCACTACGTACTTCACGGCGCAATTGGCTGGGTTAGACTGGTTCACTCGGTACACATGGTTGATAGACAAGGCGAACTGTGCAATAGCTTGTTGCGCAGCTGCCTTGCTAGAAAAGCGCTACCTAACTAGGAGGGTGTCAGCTTGAAACCCCCACTAGGACCCTTCTTCATGCGGCAGTATGAGGGAACATACCACAACATCATCGTGCCTGGAGGACACATATGGCACCTCCGATGACACAATTCCCCCGGGTGGACCAGCCGTCTACTATCTGTCATCCTCACTATCATCAAAGCCTGGGTCAGTGTCCTCGTCGGACTACAACCCAAGCAGCTAGTTCGGTAGATACTCGTGGCAGTCAATTCAAGCTGACCACCACATGTCCGACTTCTCATTCCTCATGAAATCAAGGGCGACTGTACCCTCCAATACAACACATTAAGTGGTATCATCTTGAAACTCCGGTTGTGGTTCCCTGGGTGTCGAGAAGCTGGGCTCATCAACGTTTCCAGACTCTCGGTGCGTGAAACTTAGATACACCATCCCGTAAATGGCTGTCTCAGGCTGGGAGGCAATTTGCACAAACTGCCTTCATGTTGTAGTGCTATTCACCTTCACGAGCTCCCACACGCCATTGGTGCAGGTGATCCGCTCGATGGCAAGTTGCATCGCCATTGCCTCCGTGGCCAAGTCTCTTTGGATGCAGCTTCGTAGCTCACGACTATTCATGTAACATCCTGGTTTTTATAAAAAAAATAATACTCAAAAAAGTAATTTAAAATAAAAATAAGTGGTTTGATTGCCTAAATTTTAATTTTTTTTGCCCTGATTTTATATTTTTAAAAAGACTGGATTTGAAAAGTAATTTGAGTAAAAACCTAAAATATTATTAAATAAAAAGATATTTTGATTTTATATAAAAATCCTATTTCAAATTAATTATCTGGATTTATTTGGCTTTTATCTGGGTTTTCTGTGTTTTCTAGAGTTTAAAATCTATTTTTAAATTAAAAAGTATTAAGTATGAAAGTATAATATGAAATTAATTTGGAAATATTTTTTGTAAGTCCAAAAATCTCCAGGAACTTCTGCAAATTTTTATGGAATTTTTGGAATTTATTTGGTATTTTCTAAGCCTTTTCGGATTTTCTGGTGTTTTCTGAAAATCAAAAGGAAAATAAAATCTCCGCCTTCCCTCCGCCCGACGCTTGGCTGGCCTAATCTCCCCCACGTCGCCTCCTGGCCCAAATTCCCACCATCCCCCCACTTCTCTCTCTCTCTCTCTCCTCTCCCACACTCGACCGCCCAATTCGCCCTGACGCCACGCGTCGCCATCCAGGCCGCCTGCCTATTCCCCTCTCTCCTCCACTCGGGCCCACCAGGCAGTCCCCAACCCGCCCTCTCTCACTGCTGACCGGCCCCACCAGTCAGGCGCGCCTTCCTACCCATCTTCTTCCTCCTGTGCCCGAAATCACTACCGCCATTCCCGCCACCACCTCGCCCACCAAATTTTCTCCCTTCTCTCTCTCTTCTTCCCGAGTGATCCGCGCCGTCTCCTCCGCCATTCCTGCACCTGAATCCTTCTTTCTCACAATAGATTGCCCCCAATCACCCGCAATCGCCGCCCCTATAAAACCCCCACCCTGAGCACCCCCATTCCCCACCCCACCTCGCTCTCTACACTTCTCCTTCTCTCGAGCTTTGAGGCACCCCCGCGCCGCCAACTCCGGCGAGCCATAGCCGCTGCCTTAGACCTCTTCAAGCCTCGGCACCAGCAACCTCATCTTCCCTGAGCCTCCCGTCCACGGACGCCACTCCTCCGGGCTCGAAGACCGCCAGAGCGCCGCCACACCGGAGCCCCGAGCCACCTCCACCGCCTTCCTCGTCGTCGGCCGCCGCCGAGCACCGCAGAGCTCCCTGACGAGGTAGAAAAGAATCGCCACACGCTCCTCTCCCTTTTCCACCCCTCGCCGACCGCCGCCGTGCCGCCGTTCATCAGAGTCCCTCAGTCCCTGTGAGCCACCCGTCGCCAGCGAGGCCACGCCAGCAGCCGAGCTAACGTGGCAGGTGATGTGGCAGCACACCCCAGACACCTTGGCTCTCCCCCGCCCCGTCAGCACCACGCAATCCCCGTGCCACCTCAGCCTATTTGTGGTCCATGGACTCAGTCCACAGTAGACCAGGGCCCACCTGTCAGTCAGTCAATCCACCCTAGGGCTGACGTCATGTTGAAGTCATAAACCCAAATTTTCTGTAGAAAAATAATTCAGCCAAAAAATAAAATTCCCTGCTGACATCATAATTCCGATTTCCAGTACAAAAATAATTCTAAAAATTCTAGTTTATTCTTTTTCTCTCTTTTTAAACTTTTGGGAGCCCGTTCTCCTTCATCCTAATTCCGATTGAGCCCATTCAAATTCCTAAATTTATCAAAATTTCCAATCTATCCATTTATACCCTCCTTTTTATTAGTTGGAGTTTATTTGAATTATTTGAGTTTGGTGAGTTATTTTCACGTGTAGACAGCGACGATTCCAGAGAATTCTTCGACGACGGTTCACACCAACTTGAGGAGCAAGGCAAGTCACACACCTTGATCATGTTGATCCCAGATTGCAAAATAAAATTATGTTGTTTTAAATTATATTGCATGCTTAATTTTATTCAATGTATTTTAATTCAGATTTAAATTTAGTTAATTCTTAATTGTTATCACCTCCAGTGGCATTGAATTTCCCCGATACCTTGTCACCCTAAAATAAAACTTTAGTTAGTACACTAGTATGGCTAGAGGATTTTTGGTAGCAAATGCTTTGACCTGCATAGATATAACTTTAGGCTTGGGATACCCTTTTCACATAAAATGATGAGCTTTTCAAATGTATTCTTGACTTTGGTGAGTCAAGAAGGATCATAAAATATTTCAAAATAAAATATAAAATTTGGTTTAGATTTAGGCTAATGGTTAGGTGGTGGGTGCAGGCCTGCACTGTTGTTCGGTGACACATTGTTAATTGTTGGGCACAAGGGGTATGTAGTCTGAGCCTAAGTCAATTAACGACCAGTCAGTGAGCTACTATTGCAAAGCCCTGTCATACTACCATAAGGCTGGTATGGGACAGTCCTGACTGATTAATTTATGGGTCCTAGCCTAAGTCATGTCGTAGGTTGAAACTGAGCACGGCGTGGGCCATGAGAAGTCTCACTCAGCTCAAGAGGGGATCCCGGTCTGGTGGATTCCTTACTGGGGTGAAACCTTAGAGTTGGCTTGGCAAGGTTGAAGGCTTTGCATTGTAAAGGTCTTGTCATGATCTCCTCGCCGCACACCTAAGGAAGTGTGTTAATCCGGTGGCAATATGGGATGATCATGTCTTGTGGGTAAAGCTGTACAACCTCTGCAGAGCGTATAATCTATCCTGGATAGCCGTGCCCACGGTCATGGGCAAGCTGAGTAAAGTTTTTCATGGATTAGATTTTATTTTTTAAAATGGTTTATGAAAAGCTTATGGATGGATGGAATCTATGAGAGATTGGAAATGTATGGATGGATGGAATCCATATAAGATCTTTTGAAAAGGATGGTCCTGGTGGGATACCCGTGGTTAGGTTAGTGTGGGGGATGGACCTGCACTAACGGTATTAACTTCATTTACAATTATTGTTTTTACTTACTGTATTAAATTCAGCATTTTCAATCTATTTATTGTATTTCTTTAAATATTGTTTTATGCTCAAATAACCCTATATGCCTTCCTATGTTGCCTTTATCATTATATTGCATTTCTCTGTATGACTTGCGGAGTACAAATTTGTACTCACCTTACTATCTCCACACAGAGGAAGACAACTTCAACTACGGTGAAGATCTAGACGAGTAGGCTGCGTCTTACCGTCATTTGCCTGTGGACAGGCTTGTTGGGCTTCTTTCGCTTCGATGTTTTTCTTCCGCTGCTTGTGTTTAATTTTGGCCTATGAGCTGTGGATGTAAACCTTGGCAATCTTACCCATATTTAGTTAATAAATGTCATTATGGTTGATATTTATCTTTGTTGTCCACTGTGTGCACTAGTTGATTCTAGACTAGTGCGATTTACACAGAGGATCCAAGAGTTGTTGCTCCGGGGTCCGACAATTCATGATGCCGAGTCTCTCGGTCTAGAGCACTTTGTATTGGCATGTTGATAGGTCCAACCCATTGGATCCAGCCTGTTCCATGTCTGCGACTACCTGAAGCCACAACAACTATATCTGCAGTAAGCGTTACAACAAATATAATTACATGCGTGTAACTATATACGAACAGTTCATTAATTACTGACAATTTGACTACCAATCCAAAAAAAATTACCAGTCTTTCCGCAAGCGATGAGTGACTGAGATGACCGATGATCAACTACGATAGGTTCATATTTATAGCTGAGTGCAAAGCGAACCCGGTGCACTCAACCTGCAAATTAAGGATTCCTTGTCGATGTGCAGCACTTTCGGCGAGGGGGGACGGCATGGCAACAATGACAAATGTGGAGATGAGGGAGCGGACGAGGGTGGACAGCACGGATATAATGACATTAGTGTGGATGAGGCAGCGCGCGTGGTGTGATGACATGGACAGAGTGACATTTGTGCGAAGCATGCAGTGGAAAAGAAAAGATAGCAGCAACGGACCGATATATGTGCGAAGAACAGAGGTCACACACTTCAAAGGAGGACTGAAGTAACACCAAACGATAGCAGCAACGGGCCGAAAATTATGAAAAATTATCATGAATAAACAGGGTAAATTCAGATTATATAAAATTTTCAAAAAACTACATAGTAATTATTACTGTATTGGGGGCTTCATATAAAATTTTGTAATTTTTGGAGCTCGTTTGCTATATGTAAAAACTCATAAAAATATTAAAATTTTATAAATTTTTGAGCAACATTCACAACTAATAAAATTACCAAAAAATTGTACTATGAAGTACATTGTCTCAGGGGACTGTACATAAATTTTTATAATTTTTTGAGCTCATTTGATATATTGAAAAAAATCAAAGAAATACTAAACGAAAAAAATTAGGTCAGGTAATTACGCTGGCTAATCTAGTGAGGGGGCGGCAGGCGCCTGCCGCTGGTAGCAGCGCCACGCGTCGCCTCGCTGGGCACTACCACCTAGCCGGTGGACGGCAAAAATGACATTTCTGGCAATACATCTCGCATACTGCTATTTTTGTAAATACAGTACGAAAGAGCGCCAAAATTGGCTTTGATTCAGTCAAGTATCCATGTATTGGTATGGATCTCAAATAAACGATACCATAAGTTCCGAACTCATTACAACAACTCCTTGTTTTTCTTCCCGTTTAAATTCTTCTCCAAAAAAATAAAACAGTAGTTGGTTGTCAACTTTGTAATGAAAACTTAAAATTTTTACTAAGTCAACCATACGAAATCTGTCATTCACAAACCTGAAACTCCAACCACCACTCCCTCAACAAGCATAATTGACTGGACTTTTTAGTTGTTGTTTTTTCGTTCACACCCGCGTACCTACGAGACAGGTCATCACCATTTCAGCTACCAATTGGTAGTAACATACTTCCTAATTACAACTAGCCCACACACATCGTAACATCCCAAAATTTGGATGTTAGAAAATATGAAAATTTTAATGCATTTTGATGATATTCAGATTTTTAGAATTTATTTGAGCTTTTCTGGAATTTGTGTTATGCAAATTAATTCAAGAAAAGATACATAATAAATAGAAAATTTTAAATCTAGGGTAAATTCCCTAGGAAATTGAAGAAACAAGAAGAATGAAATTCAAACTTGGAATTCAAATCCAAAACCAAAATCAAACTCAAAAAAATCAAAAGAATTCTAAATTCAATTTTTGCTAGCCCAATTTCCTTTCCTCCCCTTTCCTCTCTCCAGCCCGTCAGCCCACTTCTCTCTCTCTCTTCTTCTCTTCTTTCCTGGCCTAGCCCAACTACCACCTGATTCCTTCCTTCTCTCTCTCTGCTGCCGGCCTCATGCCCTAACCTAACTCACCTTGGCATCATGCGCTCCCGCTCTTGCTGCCACACCATGTGCCCACTCAAGGCCCATCCGCACCCACATTGTGTTGCACACGCCCTCGCTACAATGCCGTGCTCTGTGGCCATGCTGCCCTAATGACCTCCCTCGCCAGCTCACTACAGATCCCATCGCCGCACCCACGCCTACTTCACGTCGCGTGTCTGCGCTAACTCTGCAAAGCACGTTGCCTCACCATGCTGCACCCCATGCCACGCACTGTCGCATGATCGCTCCACACAGCGCCGATTATACCGTGCTGCCAATTTAAGCTGAGCATGCAACATTGCCCCCCTAGCATCCCCTCCCCACCCTTGCATTGCTTCTTCTTCTCTTCTTTTTCTCCCCAGCAGCTGAAAGCACGTAGGCCCCTAAAAATGTTTTAGAAATTAATAACAAGTGTTTGCAAAAAGGGACTAACATATATGTCAAGTGATCGAAAGATTTAGTCCCGAATTTGTTTGACGACCTGGAGATGCATGCTATGCATAACAAGAAGATCAACATGGCTCAAGATCGACATGACTCATTTTCATTTTACTTGTCTTTGGAGTTGGGTGGAAGGTAGGATTTTAGGCTAGACGCCATACTATTAAGAGAGATCATGGTTAGTAGTTTAAAAGTTATTTTCTTATGCTATTTGGATCAAATAGAGATCATGCATGTATTTGAATTTAAATTCTAAACCCAACTATGCATTCTCAGGAAAAAAACGGTATGACCGTAGTTTAGGAGTTGTACTACCGCTCTGCGGTATAACTGAAATAAATTTGCGGTGGTACCACACCCTGGTATGATAAAAAATTACATGGTGGTATGTTATTTTCAGAGAGGTGCATTTTGGAGCACTTTTGCTCTCCAGGAAAATGGTAGTACCACTTTCAGGAAATGGTTTTACTGCATGTCTGTAGTACCAGGCCCTGTGAGGGCGGTAGTACCGCACCAAACAGTAACGGCTAGTTCAGAAGCATTTATTACGCACAAAATAGGCGTTGAACTACGGGTGCGGTAGTACCAGCCGATACATGGCAGTACTACTGCATTTGGTCATTTTTCGCCAATCTGTCCTTAAATAGTCAAATTGGTGGGTGAGGGGTATAAATAACCTCCCACTAGCTCTTGGACAAGGCGTAGATACTTCATTGAATATTCTTGAGCTAATTGTGCACTCTCCACACCTCATTTACTCCCATTGCATACATTTGAGGTAGTTGAGAGCAAATTTAAGTGCATGCATCCATTAGTTGATCCTTGGCACTTGAATTCCTTCAAGTGAAGCCCGCGATTTGTTACTCTTGGTATTTACCGACACCTAGATGGCTTGGAGGAGGTTTGTACGATGATCTCTTCAAGAAGATTGTGAAGAGACCCGGCGTCGTTTGTGAGTGGCTCGGTGTTCGCCATCTCTAGATCGGAGGAAGAACAACCTTAATGGATTTGAGGCTTAATTCGTGGAGGTAGTCTAATCTGTTTAAACTTTTCTTAATGTATACTAGTGAAGACTGATAAGTCTTCCATACCATGGCAAAACATTACGTGTCTCCATATTGGCTATTTCTTTGTCTCTATTATTCGACATTTATATTTCTAGTTATTGATCTTGCCATAACTTGTTGAGCTAGAAATATATTTATGGAGACTTTGCTTGTGGTGCCTTAATGAAACTAAAATTGTTAGGTTTTGAATTGTGCTAGAATTATTATTTAGTTCCATATTGCTAAAATTATTGTTTAGAGAGCAAGATTTTTTAGAACCTTCTATTCACCCCGTCTAGTCTGTTATCCTTGATCCTATAAGTGGTATCAGAACTTGGTCTCTCATTGATTTAGACTTATCCGTCTATGAGATGAAAACAATGGCTAGCGAGGGTATTGCTATAGAAAAGACACCTCTATTTGATGGCTCTAATTATGCATATTGAAAAATTAAAATGTCTATTTATTTAAAGGCCATAAGTCCGAATATATGGAGAATCGTAAATGAGAGTTGTGGTATGCCTCTTGATCCAAACCACCCCACGAAACTTGAGGAGTGCAATGCTCATTTAGATGCTCAAGCGATGAATGCTCTTTTTGGAGCTTTGAACGTGGATGAGTTCAATCGAGTGAGCAATTTAGAAACTGCTCACAAGATATGGACAACCCTCTCGGAAATTCATGAGGGAACATCCACAGTAAAAGAGGCCAAATTGTATAGACTCCGAATCAAATATGAGACATTTACCATGTGCCTCACGAAGACATCAACAAAATATTTTCACGTCTCAACAACATCATAAATGAACTCAAGGGCCTAGGCACTTCACTAACAGATGTTGATATTGTGAGAAAGATGTTTAGTGCCTTACCGGAGAAATATGAGACGTTGGTGGCTCTCTTTCTCAACTCTCCCGAGTTGCCAAAAATAACGCCAATACAATTCTTGGGCAACCTCATAATAAATGAGTTGTACAAGAAAGATAAGAAGGAGCTTTTGGAGTAATCCTCCTCCAAGAGCAAGAAGGTTACCGCTTTCAATGCCAAAGTAGTATCTAGCGATGAGTCCGAAGATTAACAAGATGACTCCTCCTCGTGAGAAGAATGAAGAAATTCACTGATCTTCATTACATTGCTCTCTTACAATCTTCACATTTGCTTTTGATTTTAACTGAAGCCGCTAAAGGGTTTTCTTTGACACCGGCTTTCTCTGGATTCAATTATCTTTATTATGAATAGCGTTTGTATTCATCATGAGGTCAATGGGCCAGTATATACACACGTACATGTATAGCACATATACAGATAACCTCTTATACAACAGGGAAAATACACAGGTATAATACACATCTAACACCCCTATCAAACTTATGGTGAATCAACAACATAAAGTTTGGAGAGAGATATAAGCTATGTTGGCTCTGGTCTGTGCCTTTATAAAAAAAAGTCTATCAACTAAAGCTCTGAAGGCACATACTGAAGAGTAACAAACTGGTCCTACACCTCACCTATGTCTGCATGTAGGAAGCATCAACACCAATATGTTTTGTAAGCTCATGCTTCACTGGATCTTTTGCAATGCTAATAGCACCTGTACTATTAGACAAAAAAGGAGTTAGTGTAGAAACAGAAACACCAAAATTCTCAATTAACCACCATAACCAAGTAACCTCTACAGTCAACAAAGCCATAGCTTGCAACTCAGCCTCAACACTCGAATGAGAAACTATTGTCTGCTTCTTAGTCTTCTAAGCGATGAGCGTACCACCAAGGAAAATACAATAAGCGGAGAGAGGCCAGCGATCAAAGTGATCACTAGCCCAGATGGCATTAGAATATGCCTAGAGCTGTGAAGAGCTAGAACGAGGGAAAAAGAGACGATGAGAGATAGTTCTATGAAGGTATCGCAGAACATGAAAAAGATGACTATAATGGAGCTGAGTGTGAGCAGAAACAAACTGACTCAAGATATGCACAGGGTACAAAATGTCAAGATCTATGACACTAAGAAAAATAAGGCTCCTAACAAGATGATGATAGTGAATAGGATCAGTTAGAGGCTCACCAGCAGTGGGACGAAGATGAATATTATGCTCCATGGGAGTCTCAGCTGTGCGTTGATTAGTGAGAGAGGCATGATCAAGAAAATCTTGGATATACTTTTCTTGGGACAGATAGAAACCTTCAGGAGTAGAAATAACCTCAATCTCAATAAAGTAGCAAAGAGGACCCATGTCAGACATGAGAAACAGCTTATCAAGACGCTCATTAACAAAAGTGATGTACTGAGAATCATCTCCAGTAATGATCATATCATCGATATACAAAAGGAGAAGCATTCGACCACGAGGCGAAGTGCGAATAAAAAGAGCAAGACCTTGCAGCTGCTTGAGGCCATTGAGAGATCGTTGAAGGCGAGAAACCATACCCTTAGGAATAAATACCCAGGGGCAGCTGCATGTAGATCTCCTTACGCAACTCGCCATTAGAAAGGCATTCTTAACATCAAACTTAGAGATAGACCACTGTTGAACAGAGGCCACAATAAGGAAAGTGCGAACAGTGGTCATGTGAGCGACAGGAGCAAAGGTTTCATCGTAGTCACAACTATGCTCCTATTGAAAACCACGTGCTATGAGACAAGCCTTGTAGCGCTTAAGAGAACCATCAGAGGGGGTCTTAACCTTATAAATCCACTTGCACGTGAAGGAGTAATATGCGCAGGAAAAGGAACAAGATCCCACATGCTAGTACACTCAAGAGCAGTGATCTCCTCTGCCATCGCATGTTGCCACTCCTGATGAACAGCAGCATCATGATAAGAAGTTGGTTCAGTAAGAGCAGCAGCATCAAAGTCAAAACGCTCAGGAACCGAATAAACTAGCGATCACAAAGAGCATATTGAGGAGAAAAGTCCGAAGAGGATGACCCATCAGAAGGAGAGGGCACATCAAAAAAATTCTCAACTCGCGGTTGATGAGTGTAGTAGAGAGGATAAGAAAGAACAAGGTCAGGAGTAACGTCTAAAGAGGGTGTCGGTGTGAAGAAGGTACCGACTAGGAAGGAGGCACTGAAGAGACAAAAGGTTATGGTGGAGGAGTGGTTACTATGGAAAAGTCTTGAAAGAAAGTGGCTAGACAAGAGATGTGGAAGTGGAGGAAGGAGAAGGACGAGGATAGAAAGGATGGGACTCATTAAAAGTCACATTCCGAGAAATCCGCATGCGTCGGCTAACAGGATCCCCTCAATGATATCTCTTGTGCTCAGTGCTATAGCCCAAAAAAACACTCTCCATGGACCAAGCAAACAGTTTAGTGCGCTCATAGGGTGCAAGAAGAATATAGCGCGCGCACGCAAAGAGGCAAAGACTGGAATAATCAAGAGTCTTGCCACAGAGATGCTCAACTGGGATCCCACCCTGAAGAGCAGAAGAGGGTTGAATATTAATCAGAAAAGTGGCAGTAGAAATAGCCTTTGACTAGAAGTGTGGTGGAATAGCAGAAGCAAGCATGAGAGCACAAACTGTCTCAAAAAGATGACGATGCTTTCGTTGAACCACACCATTCTAGGTATGAGCACCAGGATAAGAAAACTAAGAGAGAGACCATGAAAAACTCTCGACAAGTACTTCCCAATGGAATCGGCATTGTCGTAGGGGTGGCCCCCACCTAAACCCAGCAGGCCTGGTAGGAAATTATAAGGCCCAGAATAGGCCATGTGTAATGACATAACTGCCTCCACAGAAGGGATAACCAGATGTAAGGG
Organism: Dendrocalamus sinicus; assembly: GCA_036346575.1. NCBI lineage: Eukaryota > Viridiplantae > Streptophyta > Magnoliopsida > Poales > Poaceae > Dendrocalamus > Dendrocalamus sinicus. The sequence continues at coordinate 49,903 of JAYEVI010000328.1, read as the reverse complement.
TATAACTGTAAAAGCACTCCTCATGTGTGTATATATGAGAGTAAGCCATGGGGAGAGGCCAGCCATTACACTTATCTTCATCACTCTCCACTACCATCTCTCTCTGCTTGGTCTCAGAGCCACAACAGCTTGGCGCCGTCCGTGGGGAGGACGAAGACAAGCCTGAAGATCGAAGGAAAAAGATGGCACCGGAAAAAGCTTCACCAGCGGCGGCGAAGGAAAAGAAGACGGCTGGGTCGGAGCCGCGCGCAACACCGTGGTTTCGCATCGACGCCACGCGCGGCAACGGCGACCCGCCAGCGCCGCTACGCCACCCTCGCCGTAGCGCAGGTCGACGGCCGGGGTAGCCGCAACGAACCATCCGGCGGATCTGCAGATCGTGAGGCGATGGTCCTCGCACCGACCGTCCACGGGCGTTCGGCGGTCTCAACGACACCAGCGGCGGAAAGTGTCCTACTAGCAGCCCTCAACGCGTTCCAGCGGGAACTAGGGGGCCTTCGCGGAGCCATCCGAGATATACAAGAGGCTCGGAGCCAGCAGGTTGCGACAGTAATCGCGCCCGAGTCCACGCCAGAGAAGGCGGACAGCCGCGAAGCCCCCACGCCTAGCCGCGTCCCACCGGGGTGCGTAGATCCAGAATCCCCGCTTTCGGCGGGGCTGCAGCAGGCGGTGTGGCCCGAAGGCTTCAAGTTCCCTAGCATCATCGACCCGTACAGAGGCGACACGGATCCTCGCGAGTTCGTGCGCGTGTACGAAACCGCGATGGAGGCCGCGGGCGGAGACGACACCACGGCGAAGGACTCCCCTGCGACCGCACGGGGTGCTCTCTTGGTTTTTTACCATAGAGCCGGGCTCCATCCACGCGTGGGAGCAGCTTCGCGACCGCCTTTGCAGCAACTTCCAAGGACACCGTGTCGAGCGAATCGATGCGGACCAACTCTTCGCTATGAAGCAAAGACCCTCGGAGACGCTCCGGGGCTACTTCAAGCGCTTCGCCAAGATGCGAGGCCGTAAAGATATTAATGAAACCACCGTCGCACGCAGCCATACAGGGGCCTTCGCCGCCCGATGGCCGAGTACAACGCGCGAGGTCAATCAAGACGATCGCCACGCTCTTCGACAAAATGGACGAGTACGCGCGGAAGAGGATGCGCGAAGACGCAGCAGCACCGCCCTCCCGCCATGAGGAGCGCCGCGTGAAGTGGGGCGGGTGGCCTCTCCTCGGCCGGCCGCAGCCGAGAGCCCCGAGGAGGCCCTCCCAAGGCAGCAAGGCGGGTGCAGAAGGCTCTTCAAGGAGCAGCCTAAACCTCGCGCGCCGCCAGCAGTCGCAGACGGCCCGTCATGTCCTCGACACCGAGCGCGCCATGACCCGCCCGCCTCACGGAAGGGAGACAGGGACCGGACGGCGGACTTGATTGCGCAACCAACCCCACGCAGAACAAGAGCTCCTACACTATGGCAAGTGGTGCGAGGTACACGGCTACGGTGATCATTACACAAGGGCATGCACCGCCGTTATGGAGCTGGAGAGGGTGACGGCCGGGTCTCGGACTCGGCCTCCTCGGCCCTCCGCCGGAGCCCACGTGGGGCACCCAAGGGATAGCCCCATACGAGCCACCGCAATAGAGGGCGCGCAAAGATCGCCGTCCGCCGCCATCACCGGAGGCTCCTCTTCAAAAGTCCCCGGGGAGCAGCCGCAGCTGTGGATGCCGCCCGCAACATCACCTTTGACTTGAACGACGCCAGGGGCGTGGAGTACCCTCACCAAGACCCTCTAGTCATCCAAGCCCACATAGCACGCTGTGACGTCAGGCGCGTTCTCGTCGACGGGGGAAGCTCCGCTAATATCTTGTTCGCAGAGGCCCTCGACCGCATGGCGATCTCCCGAAGCCGGCTAGAGCAGCTAGGAGCTCCACTTCAAGGCTTCGGGGGCCAACAGTTACAGGCCTTGGGGCACGTGTCCCTTCCTGTCACTTTCCGTCAGGAGGGCAACAAAGGTAACATCCGGACCGAGCAGGTCACCTTCGACGTCGTAGATATCCCGCACCCCTAAAACGCCATACTGGGGTGACCCGCCATCAACTCTTTTGAGGTGATCCCGCACCACGCGTTTTTGTGTGTAAAGCTCCCGGGCCCAGAGGGTGTTATCACCGTCTTCGGTGACCAGGACCTGGCTAGGCGTGCCAAAGGCGGCAGCCGTGTTCCGCATCGCCCGGTGCATGCCCTCTCCGGCGCGCTCGGGGATGGGCCCTCCGCCCCCGGGTGGACGCCCAAGCCTCGGCCCAAAGGCGGAGTTAACAAGGTGCCGCCCGGCGAGGGGCGCTTGTGTCCATTGGCGAGGGGCTCCCACCGGGGGTCGAACGGGATCTGCTCCGAGTGCTTCGTAACAACGCCGACATCTTCGCATGGTCCCCGAGGACATCAAGGGCGTGGACCGGCGAATCGAGCATCGCTTGGTGGTCCGCCCGACGCCGAGCCGCCAAGCAAAGGCTTCGGCGTATGTCGATGGATCGGCAGCAGCGCCAAAGCGCAGGTGGCGAAGCTTCTTCGCGCGGGGTCATCCGCGAGGTCCACCATCCGCAGTGGCTCGCTAACCCGGCTAGTCAAAAAGGCCGCGGGCTCGCGCATGTGCATCAACTTCACGGCACTCAACAAGGCGTGCCCGAAGGACAATTATCCCCTGCCACGCATCGATCAGCTGGTCGACGCCACCGCTGGGTGCGAACTCATGAGTTTCCTGGACGCCTATTCCGGCTACCACCGGTACACATGGCCGAAGACGACGAGGAGAAAACCAGTTTCATCACACCACTTGGGATGTTCTGCTTTGTCAGAATGCCCTTCGGCTTGAAGAACGCAGCGCTACCTTCACCCGCCTCGCCGCCATTGCCCCGCCGCCCGGCTTGGGAGGAACGCCGGCCTCATGTCGATGACGTGGTGGTCAAACTTCGGCAGCTTGCTCGCACGGCCGGGACCTCCGTGAGACCTTCGATAACCTCCGAAGGCGGGCATCAAGCTCAACCCCGACAAATGTGTCTTCGGTGCAAAGGGCAAACTCCTAGGTTTCCTCGATCCGGCGGGCATCCAGCGAACCCCGACAAAGTAGACGCCATCCGGGTATGGAGCCACCCAGACAATGAGGGACGCCCAGCTGGCGGGCAGCCGCATGGCGCATTAAGCCGCTTCCTATCCGTGGCGGCGGAGCGGGCCCGCCGTTTTCAAGACACTCGCGGTGCGATGGATTTCGTTGGGACGGAGATCGCGCAAGGCCTTCAACGAGCTCAGCAAAGACTGCAAGCCTCCCACTCGGTCGCCCAGCACCGCAGGCTCCTCCGCTCTATCTGGCGCGCCGCCATCGCGCCGGCCGCCCTCGTCTTAGAGGAAGGCGCCATGCAGCGCCCGCCTACTTTGTCTCCGGCTTCCAAGGTGCCAAGACAAGATATACGGAGCTTGAGAAGCTCGCAGACGCGCTCGCCATGGCCTCCGTGAAGCTTCGCATTATTTTCTCGCTCACCCGATCACGCACCTTCCTCATTTCCCGGCGCAGATGCTACACAACAAGGAGTCCACAGGCGCGCACGGCAAATGGGCCGCCGAGCTCGCTCCCTTCTCTTGACGATGCTTCGCGAACGGCAATCAAATCCCAAGTCTCGCGGATTTTCTCACCGAATGGACCCGCAGCCCAACCCGCCCGTGACGCACGATGATCCCGCTCGACGCTATAATCGACGGAGCTTACAGCGCCGCCGCGCGGCGTAGGGCGGTGATCGCCACGCCCGGGACGGCGTTTGTCTGTACTCGGCGCACCTTGCCTTCCCGCCACCAACAACACGGCTGAATACGAGGCATCGCTCTTTGGCTTGGCGGCTCAAGGCAATCGGCGCGAGACGGTGTTGGTCCGCACCGACTTCGCGCTTGGTGGCCGGCCATGTGGACAAGTCATATCAAGCCAAGGACCCGGAGTTGGCCAAGTACCTCGCGGTAAGGGCGAGGAAAGGCACTTTTGGGTGTCATCACAAGGCCATCCCGTGCGGAGAATGAGCAAGCCGACGCCGCTAAGGCGCCACCAAAGAAAGCTGCCCCGAGGGGCGTTCTACGAGATGTTAGCAAAGGCGCCATCGCGCAGACAACCGGACGTGGCACTCGCCCATCGCATTGATCGCCAGAGATTGGCGAGCCCATCTTCAATTTCTTGCAAGGCATCGCCGAGCCGGAGGACCTCGCCGAGCTGCGACGCTTGCAAAGACCGCGCACGGTCCTTCCAGTGTTCGGGATACTTACAAGAGAGGGTTTGCGCACCGCCTCCGCGCTACCTCTCGATCGAGGGGGAAAGGAGCTCTTGGCGGAGATCCACGCGGCGATGCGGATCCCACCGGCACCAAGGTCATTAGTCGGCAAGGCGTTCGCAAGGCTTCTACCGCCGATCGCCATCACCGACGCCAGACCTCGTCCGTCGGTGCCAAGGGTGCCAATGGATGGCGCGCATCATCCGCAGCCCCGACGAGCCTCAACCCCATTCCCCGGTGTGGCCATCGCACGCTGGGTCTTGATATAGTAGGACCACTTGCCCGAGCTCCGTGGGACCTCCGCTCGTGGTAGTCGCTACCGAGTATTTCTCCATATGGCCGTAAGCGATCGCCCGCCAAAGTAACTTCGCGCCATACGGCGCTTCCTATGGCAAAACATCATATGTCGCTTTGGTGTGCCCGGAGCTCACGGTCGACAATGGCTCGCAGCTTCGACGCCACCTCTTCAAAGATTATTGTGACAAAGATGGGCATCACCTCCACCGCCTCGGTAGGACATCCCCACCCAACGGGCGGTCGAACGCGAATGGCGCCATCCTGCCGCCATCAAAAGCGCTGGTTGATTGCCGGGGCAATGGCCAGCGAGCTTCCACAACGCTCTTTGGTCGCCGCGCACAACGGTAACGCGCCGACGGGATTCACGCCGCTCAAGCTCCTTTTCGTGATGAAGCGGTGACGCCGAGAAATCAAGGCCGGCCGCGGAGGGTCCTCGCCCAAGCACCCAAGAGGAGCACCGTGTGTCCTGGACCTCCTCGACGGACACGAGCGCACGCAGCCCACCATGTCGAAAGTACACGCGCGCATAATGCGTGCTCGGGACCGCTCTATATGCCCGCGGGGTTCAAGCTCGGGATCTCGCCTCGAGTGGCGCTCGTGCGAGACCGCTGGCAAGCTGGAGTCCAAGTGGGAAGGCCCGCACATCGTGACGAGGCATTGCCGAAGGGGCGTATCGCCACGACGCCAAGGACAAGCCTTCCGCATACATGGAACGCGGACAGGTTGCGCGGTACTACGCCTAGGAGCAGACAAAGAGCGTGAGCCACCACCCTTTGTTATGCGTTGCTCGCCCGCGCAAACGGGAGTTCAATAAAGGTCGCTGTTCCCAGAGCATCTCATGTCCGTGCTGAGCAGAACAAAGTCCACGGACTTTAAATAAGACGTAGCGTCGAGCCTAGCTCCGCACGCACTCTACGGAGTATAAATAAGACGCAGCGGGGACGCCCGCGCGCACTCTACGGAGTATAAATAAGACGAAGGCGTCGAGCCTAGCTCGCACGCACGCGCCCACGGACTTTAAATAAGACGAAGCGCCGAGGTCCGCCTCGCACGCGAGTCTCGCGGACTATAAATAAGACGTAGCGTCGAGCCTAGCTCCGCACGCACCAGTCCACGGACTTTAAATAAGACGTAGCGTCGAGGTCCGCCTCCGCACGCGAGAGTCCGCGGACTATAAATAAGACGTAGCGTCGAGCCTAGCTCCGCACGCACCAGTCCTCATGTGTATATATATATGAGAGTAAGCCATGGGGAGAGGCCAGGCCATTACACTTATCTTCATCACTCTCCACTACCATCTCTCTCTCTGTTTGGTCTGTAGCCACAACAGGCATGAAAAACACAAATAAGAGAGTCAAACTAACGTCTTCGAAGGAGCTGAGGCATGATCTGAAGACTAAGAGTTCATAACTGAGAAAGGCTAAGGTAAGTTATGTCCTTTGATTATGTTAAATCTAGTTTTTAAATCTATTTATTTATTATTTTATTTTAAATTATCATGCATTGCTATTTTAATACAATCCTTGGTACCTACTAGCTATTGTCCAATTTGCTTAATCCTTTAATTAATAATTTGAATATCATGATTCCATTGTCACCATAAGATGAGTAATTACTTAGTGACGTAATACTATTTGTCACATGGGCAAACGTATTCTTAGCCATGCTTGCGGTACGTTGGGTTTATCATCACATATTGTTTAATTAATTAATTTTGACTTAATGAGTTATAGAATCATAGTGGTCAGCCACAATTATAAAATTTGAGTACCATAACATAGGTAGTGCATTGGTGTTGGTTATACAATATGATTTTCACTTGGACAAGTGATTGTGCAGTAAAAGGGGGGTGTGGTTAGCACTTCTTGGGATATGGATGTCTCGTTGGGTAGTGTCTAAGGACTTAACTTTGTATGCCATTGATTTGAGCCTTATCGTACAACCACATGTGCAATATGGAATAGGTCTGACTAATTAATTTGTGATGTTTCAGTTTTGGTTTTGCCATTGGTATGTCAGTGGGTGTTGATTAGACATTTTCATGGGGAGTAAGAGGAATCTGCTCGACTAGGTGGTTAGCCTACTCGATCGTGAAATCTTAGTGAGTGAAACTGAGTTAAGATTGAGCATTATAACAGGCTTGTTATGATCTTCTTAGTCAGCATGCCCAAGAAATTGCGTTGCTCTAGTGTCACTGTGAGTTGATCATATCATGTGGATAAAGTTGTGCAATCTCTAAGTCATGTTCTCAGTTATGAGTAATGCTCGATGATTTCATAAGAGGGGTAGAATTTTCATAAAAAACATAGTTGGATTAAGTTTGGGAAGTGAATAGTTAGTTCACTGGTGATTCATTACGTGAATGGTTAGCTCACGAGTGTTTCCTTGGGTGGATGGTCAGTTCACTTGTGGTTTATTTAATTTCTTTAATTATTTACTTAAGAATCATTTTTAATATACGCTTTCAATATAGTTATTGCATTTACTTTGGATTATTGCTTTGCCATGCACAATTATATTACATTCTTGTTACAAACGACTTGCATATCTATATTTATTCAGTTGAAGAAGAAGAATCATACCAACTGGAGATACTTGAAGAAGGATACTTCGATAACTTGTTGGATTAGGGTCTCACTTCCCTGGCAGCTTCATCTTCGTTGTATTTCTGCTGCTAGTTCTATTAAGCCCTTCCGGTTGTTAAAGTGTAAAATTGGTCATAAGGTCGTAACTCTAATAATTATTAATATTTAAGTCTTTCTCTTGGGTAATCGTGAATGTGGTCGATATTCTATCTATGTTTCCATTGTGTGCACTAGCGTGATCTTAGACTAGTGCAGTATACAAAGAGTCCGGATTTGCATATTCGGGTCTCAACACCTTTTCCCTATCACCACAACCATCGGTGGATCCCGCTACATGGCGCTCTCCCCAGGCCGCCACTAGTCGCTTCATGTTCCCCTTTATTGGATCTACCACGCCTATCTTCCTCCAGCTCGAATCGAGCCCATGGCGCTCTCCCTTGGCCACCGCTGATCATTGGTGGCCTTGGCCATGGCGCCAACCCAACCACATCGATGTCAAGCTAGCATCGATCCTTTGCAACTGTTGTGTGTAACATCCTGATTTTCAGAGTCTTTTTGAAGCTTTTGAAATAAAATTCACCATTTGAATTTTTCTGGAATTAATTAAAGCTTAAATGGAATTTTTATGAATTAAAAAGGATTTAATATGATTAACCTGAACATGAACATTTGCCAATGTTATTTTATTTGGGTTCCTTGTGTCTCAAGGAATTTATTGGATTTTTTTCTGGATTTTTCTGGATTTATTTGCTATTTTCTAGAGCTCAAATTAAGTTAATTGAATTTCTGAAAAAAGAAAAACCCCAGAAAATCCCAAACCGGGGCCACCCGTCAGCCGTAAGCCGTAGACCGCACAGCCACGCCAGCAAGCCACGCAAGCAGCCATGTCAGCCCTAGGCCGACGTGTCATGCCACGTCAGTGCCACGTCAGCAGCCGAACCGTCCCAGGTGCCACGTCAACCTGCCACGTCGTCTGCCATGTCAGCCGCCACATCAGTATGGGCGCACACGTGTCCTGCCGCGTGGTCGCCACGTTAGCCCCGTCGTCTGCGTCAGCACCCGCCGCCCCGCACTGTTCCATGCGCCAAGCCCACCGTAGACCCGTTTCCCCGTGCGCCCGGTCCACAGCACAGTGCAATTTTCTATTTTCCCCGATTTTCTTTAGATCCAATTTTTCCAAGAGCCCGTTCTCCCTCGTCCTAGCTCCGATTGACCCGATTCTTTTTCCTAAATTCATCTAAAATTGAGCTCTACCTTTTGGTTCAGGTTTGAAAGTTTTTAGAGTTCATTTGAATTTTATTTGAATTTATTTTGTCATTTTGTTTCGTTTTCTCTCTCGTTAGATCACGTGTTCGAGGGAGCGGAAGTTGGATTTGAAGATCAAGAGCCCTCAGCTGAGCAAGGCCAAGGCAAGTCGTATTCTTTGATCATGTTGAACCTAATTTTTCAATCTATTATGTATTATTTTGTTTCAAATTTATCATGCATTGCTATTTGATATTAAAACCTTGTATTGGTAGTTATGCTCCTAATTGGTTATTCCCTCCATGATAATTTGACTACCATGAATCCATTGTCACCTTAGGATTGGGAATTATTTAGTGATAAAATAATAATTGTCACATGGGGGTACGTTTAATTGCTTAGCCATGCTTATTATTAGATCGCTAGGATCTATCATTACATGTGGTTAATTAATTTTGACTTAATAGTAAACTTGAACGTGGTGTTTAACCACAGTTATAAAATTTGTATGTCATGACATGGGTAGTGTCATGGGCATTGGTTATACAAACTTGGCTTTCACTTGGGCGAATGATCGTGCAGTAAAGGGGGTGCAGGTTGCACATTGGGATGTGGATGCTTCGCCTGGGTAACAATTAAGGACTTAACTTTGTGCGCCATTGATCTAAGCTTAATCGTGCAAACCACATGTCTAGTATGGGATAGACCTGGCACAATAATTTGTGAAGTCTCAACTTTGGTTTCATTACTGATGTTGTTGTGGCGCAAGGGGGGGCAATTATCGACTAGAGGGTTACTCTACTCGACGGTGAAACCTTAGCGAGTGGGATCAGGTTGAGATGGATCATTGTAAAAGCCTTGTTGTGATTTTCTTTAACGTGAGGATGATCACATCGTGTGGGTACAGTTGTGCAACCTCTGCAGAGTGTAAAACTATTCGAATAGCCGTGTCCTCGGTCATGGACAATGCTCGGTGATTTCACACGAGGGGTAGAGTCTTTATGAAATTTTGGTTGGTTGAGCTGGAAAGTGAATGGTTAGTTCACTTGTGGTTATAATCAATTCCTTTGGTTATTTATTTAGTGTCTTTTGTTAAATTGCTTTTCAATCTAATTATTGTATTTACTTTAAATTGTCGCTTTATGCAAAGCTAACCTTTCACCATCCATTGTTAAGCCTTGCATATTATAATCGCATTTATTTGTTACAAACGACTTGCCGAGTACCAATGTACTCACGGCTTTATGCCCCGTTGCTCGCTTGAGGAGGAAGGACCGATCGCAGGTTGCTAGATGGAGGCTACTACGAGGACTTCACGGATTAGGACTTCGCTCCCCAGTCGATTGCCTGTGGGCATGTCTAATGGCTACTACGTTTAATTTTGGATTTCCGCTGCTAGTTTCTTTAAAGCCCTTCAGGCTAATAAATGTAAGCTTGGCCATAAGGTCGTACTCTGATGGTTATTAATATAAGTTAGATTTTCTTTAGAATATCGTGATGTGGACGATATTTGTCTTTGTTTGCGCTGTGTGCACTAGCGTGATCCTGGACTAGTGCGGAATACACAGTAGAGTCCGGATTTGTATATTCGGGTCTCGACATTGTGCCATCCGATTGCCGCCACCCACCTCTCGGTCTTTGGCTCCCTCCCACTGCCTCTGTCGCTGTGCCGCTCCACCCTACCTCCAGCGCCACTTCGCTCAGCCCCACCCCCATCTCCTTTGAGTGCTTTACCAGCCCACCTACTTTGTCGCTTTGCTTGTGTCTGCTCCGCCCCTTCCCTCCCTCGGTCCCTCACTTCCTCCTTCGTCGTGGGCTACTTCTCGCCCATCCTCGGCCCCCACTCCCTTCGCTGCCCACCTCCTCAGCTCCTCCACCGCCGCCACCCACTGGATCCGCCCTGGCCGCCCCCAACCCGCCCCTCCAAACTCAGCTCCCGCACAATGGGGCCTAATGGGCCGTGCTGGGCTGAGCTGTGCCTATACGAAGGCTAGGCCAAGGTTATGACCTAAGCACGGCACACCGCGTCGAACCAGGGTGGCACAGTCCATTTAGTCTTGGGCCGTGTTTGATGTACCTGAACTAGGTCAATAATACTGTGCTTTAGACCAACATAGCTAGCCTCGCCTATTTGGCCACACACCACACGTTACTAGGCCTAATCGAACACCAAAAAAATTTATATTACTCACAAATTTCTTTTTTGTTTACTAATGAACGTTTCTTGTTCAGCTAAACTTGTATAGCTTGATCTACAGTTCACGAACGACTAGTAATGGTAACGCCAAATAGACTAGCTACTATCGCCATTAATGATCTTGAAATGCTACTATCGCCATTAATGATATTGAAATGCTACTGGTAGGGGTGGCAACGAGCCGAGCCGAGCCAGGCTCGGCTCGGCTCGTGAAAGCTTGGTGAAATGGAGGCTCGGTTCGGCTCGGCTCGATTAGGATATCAAGCTTTTTTGTGGGCTCGGCTCGGCTCGTGGTGCGGCTCGAGCCAGCTCGCGAGGGCTCGCGAGCCAACAATGAAAATAACATAAACTGCCATATACACGTATTGTACAAACTAATACTGATAGTTTCACATACATAAAAATCTAAAAAACACCACATACATTGTGCATACATACTACTATGTACAATACTACTATGTACACATACATCACATGGCCGTACGCCCGCGAGGGGCTCAGGGAGATCGCCGGCCTGAGCAGGATCTGCCGGTGGGCCGGCAAGCGCGGGCTGAAGCGCGCGGCGGTGAGTCGGTGACCAACGCGCCGAGGGGCAACACCGAGCTCATGAGTCATGATCTCCACCCTCGGTCTCTCCGACTTCTTCCAGCTCATCGTCACCGCCGACGACTGCGCCCGCCCTAAGCCGTTCAAGGATTCAAACACTCGCCATACACGAAGCCACGAAGGGGAGTAAAGAGGGGAGAAAGGAGTAAGCTCACCGTAGATGGAGGCGGCGGCGGCGCGCTACCACCGGCGCAGGGGCGGAGCCGAACCTCCAAACCTCCATCAAGAAGAACAACAAGAGAACACCTCCATCAACCGGCCGTGACTGCCGGGGCGGCACACCTCCAAACCTCACATCAAGAAGAACAACCATTAGAAATCAAAGAAAATAGCAACCAATCCGTAAGAAATCGGGAAGGCTTGAGGAAGAGAACACCAGATCCGGGCTCTAGGCCACGGATCCGGCGGCCATATCCCAAGCGCAGCCGAGTGGCGAGGAGAGGACGGTCCGGGCGGCAAAGCTCGGCGAGGGGAGGCGGCGCATAGGAGAGAGAGGCCGGGACGAGGCAGGCGCGTCGGTGGAGCGACGCCCGGAGGTCGGAGACGCGGCACAGGGGCGGGCCGAACCCGAACGGCGCGGGAGGCCAGGGTGGCGCCGGTGTGAGGGGAACCGGAAGAAGAGGGTGGAGCCGAGGCGGCGCGGCATAGGGGGGGGAGAGAGAGCCACGACCGCGAGAGGAAGCAGAGGGGGAGCCGGCGGGGAGGCGTTGAGGCGTCGGTGGTCGGTGGAAAAGGGGAGGAGAGGAAGAGGCGCTGGGAGGCGTTTTGAGGCGTCGGTGGAAAAGGGGAGGAGAGGAAGAGGCGCTGGGCTGCGGCGGAAGGCACAAGAAAATGAGAAATGAAGAAAAGGGGAAGTGGGGAACGGGGGAACGGTGGCCCGTAGTGGGGAACGGGGGAACGGCGGCCCGTCGGGAGAGAGTAGGCCGAGCCGATCTGGCTCGCGAGCCAGCTCGCGAGCTGGCTCGGGCTCGGCTCGTTTAGATCCCGAGCTTTTTTGCTGGCTCGGCTCGGCTCATTTCATCCACGAGCCGAGCCAAGCCTCTACGAGCCCGAGCTAAGCCCGAGCTGACTCACGAGCCCGAGCTTTTTTGCTAGCCCTAGCTACTGGTGCGTCCTAACGTTGTGCGAGGACATGCAAGTCTCGAGTCCACGTCGTGAGTTGGCCATTAATAATGTGTTTTTTTTTCCTCTCCTCAGATTCATTGGAACCCTCTTTTTCTTCTTTGATCCATAATTCGACCTCCTCGTTTACTGATTGCCCGCAAGCGCCTCAACCCCATTGGCTGCGCCTTATACACCTCTACAAAAAGTCAATAACCCCGTTTCTCATAGAGTACAAATTGAAAAAGTATCAGGAACAGGTCTCTGCACTGTATCAAACGCTAATCCAATCCGAACGTAGTGTATCCTATTGACTATTCGTGATTTTTATTACTGAGGAAATGATAGAAGCACCTCACTAAAAAGAAAGTACTGCGTGTGGCGATAACACGTCATATATCCTTCGGCAACTAAAAAAATTTCTCAAAAGAGAGAAAAAAAACCACTTCTAACAACACAATTTAACTTGTCCTAGAAACCTCCCCTTCTCTCAAAAATTCGACTGGAACAAATTTCTTTTTTATTTGACTAATGAACGTTTTTGTTCTTCTAAACTTGTATAGCTTGATCTACAGCTCGTGAACGAATAGTAATAGTAACGCCAAATAGACTAGCTGCTATCGCCATTAATGATCTTTAAATGCTACCGGTGCTTGCTAACGTTGTAGGAGAAGGACACTTACGAGTGTAATTAGCAAAATACATCCTTAGAGCAAGTATTATAAGAGGCTATAAGCTGGCTGTATGCTGAGGTGGAGGAGAGAGAAGAGGATAGAGAAGAGAGGTGGGCTGTAAGCTTACAGCCAGCTGAAGCACAAGAACCAAAAAACTTTGTGAGAGGAAGGGGTAGGTTATACAGCCTTCAGCTGACTGTATGAGTAGGCTGATAAGTGGACTGTAAGTATCCATACAGCCAACTGAAGGCTGTATTATAAGACTTCTCTTACATGTTCTCGGTAATTCGGCGGGTCCTCCAGAAAACCCATCTTTACCAAAAAAAAAAAGCCAATACCCCGGTTACTCGTGAAGTATAAATCGGAAAAGTCTCCAGAACAGGTTCTCTGCACTGTATCAAATGCTAATCTAATCCAAACATACTGCGTCCTATTGAGTATTCATGATTTTTACTGCTTAAAAAAAGTAGTGGTCGTAGTGATGATACGTCATCTACACTTCAGCCACTCAAAAAAGCTCAAAAAATCTCTACTTCTTAAAAATATGAGTTAGTAGTTGTCGATTCGTTCTCCCAATTCTCTTCTGAGCAGTTCGATCAAAAATCAGCCATCTAGATCCGTATGTAGGTAGTTCTTCTGCTCTTTGTAGAAAAGGTCGGGCTGACATGTAGGCCGCGCTCCTGCTCTTCTCTTTTCCCACATCCTCCGCCTCTCACGACCACTCCACCTCCCGTAACTGTCACCTCCTTCTCTCCCCCGAACCCTCATGCTGCGCATCCTCCTTCTCCTCAACAGCGCCACCAATTCCTTCCCCACGTGGCAGCGTCTGGTTGCAGCCTCCCAACTTCCTTCAGCAACGCCGCATCCCCCCGTCGCCGCCTCCCCAACACATTCGCCCGCCACCTCCTCTCCCCATCTACCCGCCGCAGCCTCCCCACCTCCACCTTCTTCTCTCCCCCGAACCCTCGTGTCGCGCCTCCTCCTCCTCCTCCTCAGCGCTGCCCCCAATTTCATCTCCCATGGCCACTCCAGCCAGCGGCATGACGCTCAGCAATAATGGCCAGTGGATCGGAGAGAAGGGCGCTCGGCGATGGCAGCAGTGGCTTTCTCTTCCTATGCCCAACCACGTGGCTCTCCCCACGCCGCCACCCAGCGGTCGCTCGCCGGGTGAGCCTCTCCACCTCCTCCCGCTCTTCGCACGGAGCCCGTCGCGCTGTCTAGCGATTTTGGTCTCCCAAACTGGTCATCGAAGTTGGTGCCGTGGTCAAAGGGGGCCATGGTCGAAGTCGAAGCTATGGTCAAAGGGGGGCATGGCTGAAGTCGAAGATCCATGGTCGAAGTCGAAGTCGTGGTCGAAGGGGCGGTGGTTGAAGTCAAAGGGTCGTAATCGAAGTCCAAGACGTGGTCGAAGGGAACAGTAGTCGAAGGGAGCAGTCGTTGAAATCAAAGGGCCGTGGACGAAGTCGATCCGCGATCGAAGTCGAAGAACCGTGGTTGAAGTTGAAGGGTCGTGGTCGAAGTCCAAACCATGGTCGAAGGGGACAGCGGTTGAAGTCAAAGGGCCATGGTCGAAGTCGAAGGGTCATGGTCAAAGTCCAAGCCGTGGTCGAAGGGGATAGTGGTTGAAGGGGCAGTGGTCGAAGTTGAAGGTCCGTGGATGAAGTCGGTCTGTGGTTGAAGTTGAAGGGCCGTGGTCGAGTTGGGGTCGTGGTCAAATGGGGCTATGGTTGAGGGGCCGTGGTCGAAGGAGGCGACGATCGAAGGGAGAAGTGGTCAACGTCAAATGGTCGTGGTCGTCGAAGGGCCACGGTCGAAGGGGACAGTGGTCGAAGTCGAAGCCGTGGTCGACGTCGACGTCGAAGGGCCGTGGTCGAAGGGGATAGTGGTCGGTGTCAAAAAGTCGTGGTCGAAGAGGACAGTGGTTGAAGGGGACGGTGGTCAAAGGGGGAAGTGATTGACGTCAAAGGGCCGTGGTTGAAGGGGGCCGTGGTCGAAATCACAGATCTGTGGTCGAAGTCAAAGCCGTGGTCGAAGGAGAAAGTGGTCGGCGTTGAAGGGTCGTAGTCGAAGGGGACAGTGGTCAACGTCGAAGAGCCGTAGTCGAAGTCGAAGATCCTTCGTCAAAGTTGAAGCCGTGGTCGAAGGGCCAAGGTTATGACCTAAGTACGGCACACCGCATCGAGCCGAGGCAGCACAGCCCATTTAGTCCTAGGCCGTGTCTATTGTGTCTGAACTGGGTTAATAGTACTATGCTTCAAATCAACATAGCTAGCCTTGTCTATCTGGCCGATCTACACAGCACACGTTACTAGGCCTAATCGAACACCAAAAAAATTTATATTACTCACAAATTTCTTTTTTGTTTACTAATGAACGTTTTTTGTTTAGCTAAACTTGTATAGCTAGATCTACAGTTCACGAATGACTAGAAATAGTAACACCAAATAGACTAGCTACAATCGCCATTAAAGATCTTGAAATGCTACTGGTGCGTTCTAACGTTGTCGGAGCACATACAAGTCGGTGGGGATCAGTTGGGCTTAAAAACTCATAACTTATAGCTGAAAATACTGTAGCTGACTGAAAAAAACACTGTAACTAACAGAGGCTTATTTAGCATAATTAAATTTTAAAAAATTTAAAAATATAAAAAAATATGTTACCCCAATATGTATAATACAAACGAATATGGGAAAAAAAGAACCGGTAAAAAAGCTCAACAAAAAGTCAAAAGTTCAAAAAAAGACGAAATTTATAAATAGTAAAAAATAAGCCAGAGAGAAATAAAAACCACTTCTAACAACACAATTTAACTTGTCCTAGAAACCTCCCCTCCTCTCAAAAATTTGACTGGAACAAATTTCTTTTTTATTTGACTAATGAACGTTTTTGTTCTTGTAAACTTGTATAGCTTGATCTACAGCTCGTGAACGAATAGTAACAGTAACGCCAAATAGACTAGCTGCTATCGCCATTAATGATCTTTAAATGCTACCTGTGCGTGCTAACGTTGTCGGAGAAGGACACTTACGAGTGTAATTAGCAAAATACATCCTTAGGTGTTCTCAGTAATTCGACGGGTCCTCCAGAAAACACATCTTTACAAAAAAAAAATTAGTCAATACCCCGGTTACTCATGGAGTATAAATCGGAAAAGTCTTAGGAACAGGTTCTCTGCATTGTATCAAATGCTAATCTAATCCGAACATACTGCATCCGATTGAGTATTGACTATTCATGATTTTTACTGCTTAAAAAAAGTAGTAATCGTAGTGATGATACGTCATCTACCGTTCAGTCACTCAAAAAAGCTCAAAAAATAGAAAGAAAAAACCACTTCCAACAAACAAATTTAACTTCTCCAAACTCCTAACAACCTCCGCCTACTCTCAAAAATTCGACCGGACGTGAGACATGGTGCAGACTGAGTATAGGGACGGAAGGTGCACCACCATGTCCGCAATGTAATATAATATTTTCATTTGCAGTAAGACAGAGGCATTAAAATAGTCCATAAAATACATGTGTTATTAGAGGCCCTAGAAAACCGGCCGCCACCGGGCACAAAATAGAAGCCTCGACCAGAAGCAATGCGATACAATTGTTCGATCCAGGCATTTTTCTCTTGGACGTAATGTGCTGATGGTTTTTTATCATAATATGAACGTTTATATGAATGAATCGAATACCAATAAGTAACTTCGAAAAAACTATCTCTATAAACTATTTTTAAAAAAATAACAAAAACTTATTCTATTTATTTACTCACAAATTTCATTTTTGTTTACTAATGAACGATTTTTATTCAGCTAAACTTGTATAGCTTGATCTACAGTTCACGAACGACTAGTAAGGCCAGTCTCAATGGAGTTTCATGGAGGGTTTCATGCACATTAAATACGGTGCCATATCAGCCAAAAGAAGCTTTTTGCATGAAACTAGGAGGAGAGAGAAGGAAAACGTTTCATCCCCATGAAACCTTTGAGCGTTGTTTCCAAAACGTTGGTAATCGTGTGAAATCCCCACTGAGAGCCTTGTTGGGTTTCATCCCGTGCGAGCGTGCTTCTGATTGGAGAAGAGAAGGAAGAGGGGACCACAGAAAGGCTAAAATAACCTATGAAACCGCGCAATGAAACTATACACTGAGAGAAAAGACTTGTTTCATGTTTTGTTTTATATCTTGGAAACTGGGAGGTGAAATCTTGCATTGAGACTGACCTTAGTAACGCCAAATAGACTAGCTACTGTCGCCATTAATGATCTTGAAATGCTACTGGTGCGTGCTAACGTTGTCGGAGGACATACAAGTCTCGAGTCCACGTCGTGAGATGGCCAGTGATCTTTAGCTGGTCATGGCCATAATGTGCTTTTTTTTTTCCCTCGGATTCATTGGAACCCTCTCTTTCTTCTTTGATCCATGATTCGACCTCCTCGTTTATTGATTGCCCGCAAGCGCCTCAACCCCATTGGCTGCGCCTTATAGAATTAGCAAAATACACCCTTATGTGTTCTTAGTAATTCGGTAGATCCTCCGAAAAACACATCTCTACAAAAAGTCAATAACCCCGTTTCTCATGGAGTACAAATTGAAAAAGTCTCAGGAACAGGTCTCTGCACTGTATCAAATGCTAATCCAATCCGAACATAGTGTATCCTATTGACTATTCGTGATTTTTATTGCTGAAGAAATGATAGAAGCACCTCACTAAAAAGAAAGTAGTGCGTGTGGCGATAACACGTCATATATCCTTCGGCAACTAAAAAAAATTCTCAAAAGGGAGAAAAAAACCATTTCTAACAACACAATTTAACTTGTCCTAGAAACCTCCCCTCCTCTCAAAAATTTGACTGGAACAAATTTCTTTTTTATATGACTAATGAACGTTTTTGTTCTTCTAAACTTGTATAGCTTGATGTACAACTCGTGAACGAATAGTAAAAGTAACGCCCAATAGACTAGCTGCTATCGCCATTAATGATCTTTAAATGCTACCGGTGCATGCTAACGTTGTCGGAGAAGGGCAGTACGAGTGTAATTAGCAAAATACATCCTTAAATGTTCTCGGTAATTCGGCGGGTCCTCCAGAAAACCGTGGTCGAAGATGCAGTCGTGGTCGAAGATGCAGTAGTCGAAATCGAAGGGTCATGGTCGAAGTCAAAGGGTCGTGATCGAAGTCCAAGCCATGGTCGAAGGGGACAATAGTCGAAGGGGGCAGTCGTTGAAATCGAAGGGCCGTGGACGAAGTCGGTCCGTGGTCGAAGTCGAAGGGCCGTGGTCGAAGTTGAAGGGTCGTGGTCGAAGTCCAAACCGTGGTTGAAGGGGACAGTGGTTGAAGTCGAAGGGACGTGGTCAAAGTCGAAGGGCCATGGTCAAAGTCCAAGTCGTGGTCGAAGGGCCATGGTCAAAGTCCAAGTCGTGGTCGAAGGGGACAGTGGTTGAAGGGGCAGTAGTCAAAGTTGAAGGTCCGTGGATGAAGTCGGCCTGTGGTCGAAGTTGAAGGGCCGTGGTCGAGTCGGAGTCGTGGTCGAAGGGGGCCATGGTTGAGGGGCTATGGTCGAAGGAGGCGACGATCGAAGGGAGAAGTGGTCAACGTCGAATGATCGTGGTCGTCGAAGGGCCGTGGTCGAAGGGGACAGTGGTCGAAGTCGAAGCC
Organism: Dendrocalamus sinicus; assembly: GCA_036346575.1. Classification (NCBI taxonomy): domain Eukaryota; kingdom Viridiplantae; phylum Streptophyta; class Magnoliopsida; order Poales; family Poaceae; genus Dendrocalamus; species Dendrocalamus sinicus. Next base: position 31,258 of record JAYEVI010000328.1, on the reverse strand, counting down.
GTGGTCGACGTCGAAGGTCCGTGGTCGAAGGGGATAGTGGTCGGTGTCGAATAGGGGTGGATATCAAGCCGGCTCGGCTCGGCTCGGCTCGTGAAGGCTCGTTAGAGAGGAGGCTCGGCTCGTTAAACTAACGAGCTAAAAGTGAAGCTCGGCTCGTTAAAAAGCTCGGCTCGGCTCGTTAGGCTTGTTAGGTGGAATATGCAAATTGACTTTTCTGAAAAGCTCGAGCTCGGCTCGTTAGGCTCGTTAGGTGGAATATACAAATTGACATTTCTGAAAAGCTCGAGTTCGACTCGTTAGACTCGTTTTGACTTTTGAGTGTCTTTAACCTTTTTTTTATGTTTTAGATTTATTTTCTGAATGATAAGTTCTATGGTTTTTTTCCATATGTGAAATTAACATAGAAAAGAGTAACGTGTACTTTAATAATACCTCTCAGTGACAAAAGAGGTACGAAAATTGATATGCATACATACATACTACTACTGTCGTACTGAGCTGTTCACACGTGATGGGCCGGAGACGCTGTCGAGCTGGGCCGACCGAGCCTATCGAGCCTAGCGAGCGGCTTGCGAGCCGGCTCGGCTCGGCTCGTTAACGGACCGAGCTAAAACCTTGGCTCGGCTCGGCTCGCTCGTTTGTGCCACGAGCCGAGCCGAGCCTTCAACGAGCCGAGCTAGCTCATGAGCTTCGAGCTTTTTTTCCTCCCCTAGTGTCGAAGAGCCGTGGTCGAAGGGGACAGTGGTTGAAGGGGACGGTGGTCAAAGGGGGAAATGGTTGACGTCAAAGGGTCATGGTTAAAGGGGATAGTGGTCGAAGGGGGCAGTGATCGAAATCACAGACTTGTGGTTGAAGTCGAAGATCTGTGGTCGAAGTCAAAGCCGTTGTCGAAGGGGGCCGTGGTCGAAGGGGGAAGTGGTTGGCGTCGAAGGGCCGTGGTTGAAGGGGACAGTGGTCAACGTCGAAGAGCCGTGGTTAAACTCAAAGATCATTGGTCAAAGTCAAAGCCGTAGTCGAAGAGCCAAAGTTATGACCTAAGCACGACACACCGCATCGAAACAAGGTGGCACAGTCCATTTAGTCCTAGGCCGTGTCTATCGTGCCACGTCTCGAGTCCACGTCGTGAGTTGGCCAATCATCTTTAGCTGGTCATGGCCATAATGTGCTTTTTTTTTCCTCGGACTCATTGAACCCTCTTTTTCTTCTTTGATCCATAATTCGCCATGAATGATCTTGAAATGCTACTGGTGCGTGCTAACGTTGTGGGAGGACATGCAAGTCTCGAGTCTACGCCTTGAGTTGGTGGCCATTAAGAGCAAGTCCAATAATAGAGCCAAGTGTTTGGCTATAAGTCAAGTTATAAGAGCCAAGTTATACAATAATTTGTCTTCTATTTGTCTACAAAAGGTTTTTTTTATTATTATATGGTACCATATCTCACATCCTCTTTCCTATTCCTCCTCACATACATTTATTATCTTGGCCCACCACTGCATAGGCTCCTGTGCCCAGCTTGTTGCTTGCATGAGAGCCAAGCTCTCATCTCTCTCCTCTCTTCTCTCCTCCACATCAGCAAAAATGCTGACTAGCTTGGCTATAAGACCATTATTGTACTTCCTCTAATAATATGCTTTTTTCCCTCAGATTTATTGGAACCCTCTTTTTCTTCTTGGATCCATAATTCGACCTCCTCGTTTATTGATTGCCCGCAAGCGCCTCAACCCCATTGGCTGCGCCTTATAGAATTAGCAAAATACACCCATATGTGTTCTCAGTAATTCGGTAGGTCCTCCGGAAAACACACCTCTACAAAAAGTCAATAACCCCGATTCTCATAAGGTACAAATTGAAAAAGTCTCAAGAATAGGTTTCTGCAGTGTATCGTTGTGATGATACGTCATCTACCTTTTAGTCACTCAAAAAAACTCAAAACATAGCAACAAAAAAAACCACTTCCAACTAACAAATTAATTTCTCCAAACTCCTAACTGTTGAGGAACTGTTGCTGGCAACCAGTCCGATCGATTCCTCTGCTTATACAAAACAAATCAATCACAGAAGAAAGAAATAATAGATTGAAATACAGAGAGAGATAAAGAGAACAATTGGTCTTTCTTTATTACTTTATTTTTGATTCCGTATACAAAATAGCAAATAGCACTCGCTATTTATAATCTAGTGGTGAGATGCCCACCATGGGCCAATACTTCAAGCCCAGACCCAAGTTTCTTAACACTCCCCCTTGGGCACTCATCATACATGTTCATGCCTCATTAAAACTCCATAAAAACCCAGTGGAAAAATTTTAGAGAAAAAGTACATGATACATGTTTTGTTGCGTTGCATGAATTGCTTCATTAAAAATCTTGGCCGAGAAACTTCAGGCAAACTCGTCAAGGGAAAAAGAGTATAATCCACCCAATTTCATTTAATCTACAGGATTTATTCTTTGGGTACTCGATCTTCATGACCAAGTTTTAATAACGAGCTTGAGAATATTTTCCCCCTAGATTCTGCACTTTTCTATGTCTTATCATTCCAATTCATGAGTATAGAAGAACTTTGGATTGATATGCTTTGTGAGATGACTCTTCACGTAGCCTATCTGTACTTGTGCAACACAAGCTGCATTATCTTCCTATATAATTGTGGGAACTTGCATAATATTCATCCCACATGACTGTTAGATGTGGTAAATTATTCATCGGAGCCAAACACATTCTCATGTGGCTTCGTACAGTGGTATGATTTCTAAGTGGTTCATCGAAGTTGTTATAGGACTTTGCTTAGATGATTTTTATGAAATTACAGTTCCGCCACACAGGAATACATAACCCATTTGTGACCTTGCAGTATGCGAGTCCAACAGCTACCCAGCATCTGCATAACCAGTCAAGTTCAAATCTACTATTTCATCATGAGTTGCTTCTTCTTGTGCTTCTCCTTGCTCATCGCTTCTTTAAGTTGCGGTGACAGGTCCCTTTAGTTTTTTAGCTCCGATATGTGCGAACACATCCATGCTTATTTCTCCCTCCAGGGGAATGTTCAAATCTGGTATGCCCTTTTCTGAAGGTGTCATACCAATATCAGGTCTCAATTGGCTCCCTTTCTGGTTCGGGAGACTTCAGTGATCGGCTGTGTTAAGTCCTTCTTATCCTTTTATTCTGAGGCCTCTGGACGGGATTAGGGATACCTTCATCTTTCTTTGGTATTTCAACCCTCTCCGATGCATTGCGTGTAGGCACATGCGACTTGGTCATGCTCTTCAAATCACTATAGTGGTCAGGCAGTTGATTTGCTAATGCTTGCAAATCAATAATCTTCTGGATATCTCTATTTGTTTCACTAGTGCGCAGGTCATGCGCATGGATTCCTATGGTTTGCCATGTAATTTTCCTATATTTTTCATCAAGGTTGATTTCATCCCCCTAATGTTGGGAAATTATCCTCATCAAATATGCAATCAGCGAAACGGACAGTATGCAAATCTCCAGTCATGTGTTCTAAATACTTGATTATAGATGCTATCTCATAACCAACGTATATCCCATTCTTTCAGAGATGGTCCATTGCAGTACACTGTGGAGGGGGTATAGGTACATAAACCAAGCACCCAAACCTCCGGAGATGAGAAATTTTCGGTGTTGACCCTTGCGCTAGTTGCATTGGTGAATGGATGTTATAGACCAATGGTATAAAGTTGATAAGATTCGCTGCATGCAAGAGTACGTGTCCCCAACATGTCGCTGGTGAATTACAATTCTGCCAAAGTGATCGGGCAATAAATTTAATTCTCTTGATTAATGCCTCTGCTAGTCTATTTTGGGTGTGGACATACGGTACAGAATGCTCAACTGTAATTATCATCACCATGTAATAATCATCAAATGCCTTTGAAGTAAATTCTCTGGCGTTGTCTATTCTGTTGGACTTTATGTGATGATCAGGGAAAATATTTCTAATGCGAATTATCTGTGAGATTAGCTTTGCGAAAGCATGATTTCTCGTAGACAATAAACTTACATGCGACCATTTCGAGGAAGCATCGATGAGCACCATGAAATATTTAAATGGCCCTGATAGTGGTTGTATAGGACCGCAAATGTCTCCTTGCGCTCCAGGAATGCATGGACTTCATCCTTCACTTTCAGAGTAAAAGGTCTAGTAATTAATTTCCCGGTGGCACATGCAGGGTACACAAAATCTTCATGATTCGAAAAATTCTTTACATTAATATTATGCCCCTGTAAATTATTAATTATATTTCTCATCATCCTAAGACCTGGGTGGCCTAATCTGTCATGCCAGAGAGAAAAGTTCAGAGTTTCTAAATACTATTTTTAGGACAGTATAGTCTGTGGGTGCCTTGGTGTAGTATAGCCCAGTTTCCAATGAAGTTTTTCTAATACCCTTTTTTTATTTTCTTCGTGCTTCGTAATGAGCAGGTATTTCTTACCATACTCTTCTTCAGTCTCAACGAGGAAACCGTTGGTGCGAATATCCTTAAAACTTATGAGAGTTCTAATCGATTCTGGGTACAATAAGGCTTCTTGAATGACTAAAGTTGTGTCCATTGGGAGTATAATTGTGGCTCTTCCTGAACCTATTATACAAGTATCGCTACCAATGATTGTTGTAAGGCTGCCAGCATTCTTACTAATCGACTGAAAATACTTCGTCTCTCTTAAAATAGTATTCATTGTGCCGCTGTCGCTAAGCACACTTCCTCCATAGGGCCCACACGTGTTCTAATAAGGTATTTTATTAATATGCATTAGAAGGCAATCAATACATAAATAAAATACTTCAATATCAGAACATATCATGCCATTATAAACTGAATAAATGAATAAATCATTCAAATATCATTCAACCATCACGAGAAAATAAAATTGCTTAAGTACCATCCATGCAAATTCTAACTTATTCTTCCACACAAAATAAATGACAATTAAAGTCTAAATGCATTTTGTGCATTAGAGTGAATCTGCTAAGAAATCAGAGACTTCATCTGCTATTTTCTTGGGGGTGATATGCTCTTCAAGAGAAATTATGGCGGTGGCAACTGCAAGGTCAAAAGGGGATGCTGCTGCTGGAATGGTTTCAACCTCCATAAGCTCAGGCAGCTATTCAGAGCTCTCCCCCTCAACAGATGCAAAGTGGGTTTCATGCTACCTTTTGCCATCCTTCTTCTTCTAGGCTTGGAAGACATCAATGACATACTACGGCTCTTTACAGATCCGCGACCAGTGCCTCCACTTGCCACACTTGTAGCAGGATTGGTCTTGCTGACCATAGGTCTTGCCATCCCACTTTGGCTTGCTTGCCATATTCTCACGTTGAGAGACCATGTGGAGGTGTCCCCATGTTTGTGATGAGTCATTGACTCGTGTTCTGGAAAGTTTGAGTTTGTTTTGGTTGGTTCGCGCCAGTCGGTGCATGGCGCAGTCTGGTTCGGTTGGACTTGGTCAAACACGGTCGGATGTGTTTAGGGCGTTTGTTCTTTTTCTCAATCGGTCGTTCAGGCTATTTTTTGTTTGAGTATGTTTTGTTGATACTAATGTTGATTATGCTGTTTTGAGTGGTGCTATATGATGGTTTGCTTGTCTATATGACTGCAGAACTTCGGAGCTAGGTCATGGTGAGGCGTGGGAGGACCGGAACTAGGCACAGGAGGTGTTGAGGTCCAGACGGTTGGAGACGTCAAAGATGATCGAGGCTGCTGAGATGGTTGCGAGTCGGGAGACGAGGAACTGGAGCTGGAGCTACCGGAGGTGAACACGACGGGCAACGGCGACGTGGACTGGGACTAGGCTCAGGGAGGAGCTGAGGTCCAGATGGTCAGGATGTCGGGTGTGGTCGTGCGAGGACAGGAAGCTTCCAGGAAGGTGCAGTAGGGGCATTTTGGTAAAATACGCAAGGCTGCAAAATAAAAGCGAATTCGGTAGAAGATAACGGGTTGGAGATCCGTTAGTGAATGGCAGTAGAGAGTTTAGGGTTTGGAGTGAAATGGGTGTTTTTCCCTCCATTCTTCCTGATGGATGGTTTGACTTTTTGCCTCATTTGTGTGTGAGGCATGGAGTGGGTTTGTGCTGCCAATTCTTAATTTGCCACTTGAGTATAAGGCTGGAGGCTTAAGAAGGGGAGTTGGCAGTGCAAGAAATAAGGTAGTATTGTGTTCCTTCTCCTGGAGTGTGTGTGCTCGTGTGATTTCTTCTCAGGAGAGAAACATGTAGTGAGAATGAAACCCTCTATGTAATAGCTCATGTCTCTGAATCAATTTGAGAAGTTCTGAGTTTGAGCCATTTTGACTTCCTTTCTTTTCAGTGTTTCTTTTGCCTCAGGACTACACGCTGCTCTTCTCTGTGTTCAATTTGTTTGAGTAGAATCTCTCGCTTGAATAGCTGACTCCTGCTGGCTCTGTGATGGGAAAATAATCAAGGCCGTTTGGCCATTCCATTCCCTAGAGCAAATGGAAGATTCGATGGTTCTTTCCTCTTTCTGAGTCATGCATTCATTTCCCCTGTTTGCAATATTGCTAGGGTTTGGAGGCAGGGGAAGTATGGTTTGCTTGATACTCTTGATGAGAAGTGTTGTGGGTTGTGTTGTCTAGTTGTGAGATGATTTCCGGTTGTAATCTAAAGCCTCATGGACAAAAGATACAAGAATGACCAGCAATTTGGAAATCTGTCTCACTCACTGTCCAGGTTTCTGAATTCTACTCAAGTGTTGATTCCTTGCACTCTTTGGTTGTATGCCTTGATTTCTAAGGTCCCCTTGCTATTTAGGTTAAAGTCTTACTCCCTTGGCTTGAGAAGAACAGCTGCTATTCATCGAATTTCCTTGGAATTTGCTATTTCAGTTTTTACTGTATGCTGTTTCGGTAGTTGTTTCATTTTTCAAAGCTTCGGTTCTTCAGTCCAATGCAGTCCCTGCTCTATCAAAATCTCTACCGAACTACTCTATATGCTTTTCTCCTGAGATTTCTTAGCTATTTGGCTTAAGATCCTGGTTTATTTGGTCTGAGAGAAGCAGCATTCTCTCGGTAATTTCCCTACCTTTCGGTCTTCTGCATTTTCTGTGCAGTCCGTCATTTTTGGTTCCTGCAGTTCCCTGTTCTTTTCTCTGCTCTGCCTTCTATTTGTTTTGTGCCGAGTATTATCAATCTTGTTTTTAGCTCTTGCTGCTCCCGATTTTGGTACTGCATCCAATCCAGTTTAATTTCTGCAGCAAGCTGGTTAAAACTCCGCCGTCAGGTTTCAATTTTCATTTTCCTGTTTTCTGTCATTTGCTTTCGGTCAACACTGTCAGTCTGCTGTTTCGGCTTAATCTCTACAGCTAGTCAGTTTTAAATACTGCAGCCAATCTATTGTCCTTAATCTGCTCGGAGTTGGCCTGATTTTCGGTACAGCTTTTGATCTTGGCCGACAATATACTTCTTGGACTCGGTTGTCTGTTTTTCAGCAGCTCATTTCTTGCAAGCCAAATGATGCCTCTCCTCAGTTGTTGTTCAGTCTTTCTTCGGTCAGTTATAGTCTGCAGTATCTTTTGCTTTTCGGCTAGCTCCTGTGTTGCTCTGTCTTCAGTTTGCCTTCACTACATTTGACCCAGTCTAACCGGCCTCGCTACTGCAGTCAATCCGAAAGGATCTTGAGCGGACAGACCGGCCTCTACTTGCTGCTCTCCGATGTGTTTTGGCTTTTGGTCTGTTTTGGTTTCTTTTGATTTGTTTCCTATGCTCTTTCACCAGTAAGCTTTCATATCCTCTCTTCATAGCTTCTATAGGGCGATTTTTAAAAGGCACCATTCACCCCCCCTGTTGCCATTTCCGATCCTACACATGTGGAGCATCTGACTTGCGTTTCTGGGCTGCGGCCTTACCCTTCCTTCCTCTTTTCTTCATCACGGGCTTTCGCACCTTGTAGCTCCCGGCGTTTGCTTCACGGCACAGAGCTCCCAGGTAGCTGTGTGACGTAGTTCTTGCGGAAAACTTCGTGCTGAGCCTCTACAACTTGCATCATATCGATCAATTTGGCATACTCCTTGTAGCCGTCTTGACGATAATTGCGTGCAGATTGCACTGCATTGGGGTGGAAGGTGGATAGGGTCTTCTCAATCTTCTGCTCATCTATGATCTACTTGCCACAAAGTTGAAGATTGGTACAAATTCTGTGCAGAGCAGAATTGTACTCCCCGACCGTTTTGAAGTCCACAACCTCAATCAGATCCATTTTTGCTCTACCTGAGGAAGAATGGTGTACTTTAGCCTCTCGAACTGCTTCTTAAGTGCAGTCCATAGTGCTAGCATGCTCTTCTGTACCATGTACTCATTCTTGAGAGTGAGACAGAGATGGTACCTGAGGAACTGAAGTACTTGATCATTTTTCCTCAAGGGTGGGTTGGGCATCCTGCAGTGCGCTAATCCCAATGGCAGCGCGGAGCTTCTTGGCTCCAAGTACTATCTCGACATCGGAAGCCCAAGTCAAGTAGTTTTGGCCATGCTGGGCCACCTCCTCGAACTCCCGGTTCGTAATGCCAGTCATCTACATGTGCATGAAAGAAATATATAAGTTTACTATCGGTAAACATGCATGGAATAAATTTACTTCAGGTAAATAAATTTGGTAATGGTACGAAAAATTCTCGTAATGTTCTAGAATTTTCTATGCATCTTCTATAAATTTTACTGTTAATTTCGATGATTAAAGACAATTTAAATAATTATGATTAATCAAAATAATAAATAAATATAGAAAACACATAAAATAATAATGACAGAAATAAACATGCTTTAAATGCTAAAAATAATTCAAAATTTGGATTCCCGATGCCCTTTTATGCTGGAATTTTAATTCAGAGAAATTTTTTGTGTAATTTTCTGATTTTCCGAGGGCCTTTCTACAAAATTCGGGACACGTCTGCAAAATCTGAGATCCCTTCCGTAATTTTTAGAATTTGGGGTTCTTTTTGCAATTTTGCTAGCACCGCCCCCTGGCCGTGTCGTCCCCCGGCCCGTTTTCTTTCTTTGGCCGATCCAGCCCACTCGGCCCGTTTGGTTGGTTCAAGGAGCTGAAGGGGTAGGGTTTCCCTACCCCTGTTCAAGCGTACGATGGCGCACGCCATACGGGGCGGCAGCGACGCGGGGTCGAGCAGCTGTGGCCAAAGCGTGTGGCGGGGAAAAGGCGGCCGGTCGAGCAGAGTGGGCGGCGTGCGAGGAGAGGCCAACGGCCGGCGTTGGGTGCGGGCTACCGGCTTCGGGCGCTGCCGGTAGGCCGAGCGGAGCGGGCGACGTGCGGGCTAGCGCGGCGGCGCGCACGGTGAGATCTGGTGGAGGCGCTGAGCTTCGGGCGACGATGTGCTACCGCATGGCTGCGATGGTTCCGGCGGCCGGTGTGGCTTCTGGCCGTTGTTCGACGGCGGTCGGGCGGCTCCATCCTGTGCTTCGGCTGGCGGCGGCTGCGGGCCAGTGCGGCGGTGCATCGGGTGCTCGATGACCGGTGGCATCTTCGGGCCAGCTCGGCGGGTGCCTCGAGCGTGGGATGGTCACTGGCTGCTACGAACAGGCGGCCGTGCGGGGCTGGCAACAGCATAGCGTGGTGCGGGGTTGGCACCGGGATTCAACCAGGCGCAGGCGGCACACCATGCATGGCAGCAGTACAGGGCCAATTGTGCACAATTTTCTTTTTTCCCTTTTTTTTCAATCTACAGTGCAAACAATATCTACTCTTTTGTGTAATCTATTGATCGACATTGTGCTGGCGACTTCAAGTCTGCTCGTGGTAGATTAGAACGGATTTGCACCATAGAAAAATAATCTAGAAAGCGAAACCTGCGAAATTTAAAGCGATCTAAATATAGACAATTCAATCTACTAATACTTCAATGATTACCTTTCAATTCACCAAAGCGATTCGTGCTGATAACGTGTTGAGGAACCGTCGCTGGCGACTAGTCCGATCAATTTTCTCTGCTTATACAAAATAGATCAATCACAGAAGATAGAAATAGTAGATTGAAACACACAGAGAGATAGAGAGAAATCATTGTCTTTCTTTATTGCTTTCTTTCTGATTCTGTATATAAAATAGCCAATAGTACTCTCTATTGATGAGATGTTCATCATAGGCCAAAGCTTCAAGACCAGACACAAGTTCCTTAACACTAACAACCTCCTCCTACTCTCAAAAATTCGACCGGACGTGAGACATGGTGTAGACCGAGTATAGCGACGGATGTGCACCACCAAGTCCGCGAAGTAATATGATATTTTCATTTGCAGCAAGGTAGAGGTATTAAAATAGCCCATAAAATACGTGTTATTAGAGGCCCTAAAAACCGGCCGCCACTGGGCACAAAATAGAAGCCTCGATCAGATGCAATGCAATACAATCGTCCGATCGAGGTATTTTTCTCTCGGACATAATGTGCTGATGGTTTTTTATTGTAGTACGAATATTTATATGAGTAAACCGAATACCAATAAGTAGCTTCAAAAAACTATCTCTATAAACTATTTTTAAAAATAACAAAAAATTTATTCTATTTATTTATTAAAACTAACCTGTAAACCATACGCATACTAAACATGGCATTGAGATTCTCTTGATATTGTTCAGGTTAAGGCATTGGAATACATCGGCCTTGCCCCCACAAGGCAGCCAGAGGGTCTCTAATTTCTTAGAGAAGGCTGCCGAAGGTCTTGTAGAAGGTGGCAAGTAAGTTTTATCTCTAAACCACATTTCTGAAGCAGAATTGCACACATTTATGATCAGAACTGCAAATTTCAGGAGCTCCAATACCACCTTCCTCTTGTTTAATACTGTATATGTGAGTTCTATGTGGGTAATAACAACAGGAAAAAATATTCACGCCGATGTACTTCTTTTTGGCTCGGAAGCCTCTTTCAGAATGAGCACCGTTTAGGTACCAGATGATTTTCTTGGCAGGCCCTTAAAATTATGGTAAATTTTCTATGATGTATTTCTGACTTCTTATCATGTGTAGATTTGATGAAGTGACAAGGCAAGGAGGCATTTCGAAGCAGGTTGAGGAATAAGTTCTTGTCTGTAGAAAGAGAGTGAGTGACAATGTGTCAACTGTTAAGCTTCTGTTTGTTCTGTTTGTTCTGGTGCTTTGCCGTGTAATCTACCGAAAACAAAACAGTAGACAGCGAAGTCTATGAGTATCGACCAGACTGCCAAGTCTACAACCATAGAGATAGTTTGCAAAACCGGCGACCATAAAGGTAATCTACAAAACCTACGACCATGAACGAAGTCTGCACAACCTACGACCATAAACGTAAACCGCACAACCTATGACCATGAACTTAATTGGCCCATTTATTTATGACTTATTTCCTTAATTCCAAAGCATGCATGATTTAGTATTATATTGCTAAGGAAAGGTGAGAAAGACCGATTTATAAGGTAGAGTCCTCACCACTCCTTAAATATGAATAGAGATGGTATGAGGAGGGTTCTGTCTAGTTACACACGTGCGCACGTGCGCGCGCGTATTTTCGAGTGAAAATCGCGTGACTTGTGACACGCGACCGTGCCGTGACGTGGCGCACCATTTGGCAGACCAAGTCTATCTTTATTTTTTCTGAACCCTGCACCTCACTCTCTTTGTTTGAATGAGATTTAAACTTTTGAATTTGAGGCTTAATTGGGTTTTGATGACAGGCAGTTACCAGTGGGTAAATCACTGGTTAAATATTATCAATTACCAGTGAATTATTTCAGTTCAATGGGGCAGTTACTAGAGAGTAATCAAGCGCGTCAGATGGCCTATTTATTTGATCTCTCTGAGCCTTGTCCATTTGTCAATGTGATAGATAAGTGGGAACAAAACCTGAATACCAAAGCTGTACTATAGAGCAAAATGAGGTACCCCTTTTTTAATGGAAAAACATGTCATTTAGTCATTTTTCAAAAGAGTGTTTTGCCTTACAACTAATATTTAATTCAGAAGTAAATTTCTCATTGCAACTCAATGTCTGAGTTATTTTTTGCTGGTATTTGCAGCATATTTACATTTTGGTTTAACATGTTTTGGCAAATGAGGTAGATGCTGGATTTTGTGTTCTACTTCACACTGGACTCAGTAATTCTTGTGTGTCAACCCTCTAACAATTCCACTGGTCCAGGGGCTCATATCGTGCTTCGTGAATGTCAGCCCGGATACACAGAGAATCACAAGCCAGGATTGTCATTAAGGTAAAGCTCAGATGTTTTCTCATATAGCCTGTCCCACATTGGTTTTGGAGCGAGCTATACTATTATAATTATATTAACACTTTTCTACTATTTTCTCCATTAGTGATGCTTTGGAGGCTCTTGGTGGAATATGCTCGTACAATACATACCTGAGCTATTATCAACTTGCACTGTTGCAGAGACAGGATTCTTTTCAACTACAGCTTATGACTGCAGCTTATGATTTTTTACTCTAATACGAGAGTTTGTGTGAACGAATCGAATGCTGATAAACATCTTTAAAAAGGTTGTCTCGATAAGCCGCTTCAAAATGACGACGAAAAAGACATCCTATTTATTTGTTTGAGAGAAGCCATAAGTTATAAATCATAAGCTGAAAATAATTCGACCATAACCGGTGAAAAGCTTATTTTACGTACAGAGATTAACCCCCACATGTATATGGTCCTTCAGTTGCAAGTCTGAAATCTGAAACTGGTTGTCTGTGTGCAGCAGCTGGCTGATCAACGAGTGGCAGATGATGTTTTTTTAGATAAAGGATATAAAATCCGGCCTCTATATCTATAAGAGATATACACAGCTAAAAGTTACACGAGCTTTTAGGCCCAAAGCCTCAACACTGAGGAGTACACAACAGCAAGAAAGAGATCTTAAGGACTATGAAAAAGCTAGAAAGACTAAGCTTCAGAACTTCTTCTCCGTCCTTACTTTCAACTAAGCCCCTAATCTTCTCCAATTGAGCCACCCAAACTCCGGTCTATCCTGTGTGAAGACAAACCTCCGAAGCGACGTCTTCAAAGAGGCGACGAGGGTCGCCGACGCCGCCCGCCTCACTGAGACAAGGCTTTCACCTGGATAACAGAGTACATGATGGCTATGGAGTGCCATGACAACCCTTCAGGAAGGAAAATGACGCCCATAGGCGTCATAGTTGTCGAGACCAGTAGGAACACCGGCAAGGCTTTCGCCAGCACAACCAGGGCCGGTCCTGGGATTTTAGGGGCCCGGGGCAAAACTAGAAATAGAGACCTTGGTATAAATATCTAAATATAAATCTACATACACACACACACACATATATATATATATATATATATATATATATATATATATAATTTTACCAACAAACACTTAAAATGCGTTATGTATTAAAGAAAAATTCATATCAAAGAGTTTATAGATATTACCTTAAAAATTTCTTCAAACATTTCTAGATGCGAAGTCATTAATGATGGTATTGATATCAATCTCATCCAACAATTTCTTCTCAATACATAAAGTTGCCAAACCGTTTAACCTCTTTTGAGACATTGTTGATCTTAAATGATTCTTCAACAATTTCAACTTTGAAAAGCTTCTTTCAGCTGATGCCACAGTCACAGGCATAGTAAATAAAATCCGATAAGCAATAGAAATATTAGGATAACAATCCGCTTCTCTGACAAACTCAAAGATCTCCATAGCAGACATTGGTTTATCGATAAAGTCAATTGCATAACACTTAACTCGAAATTAGATCATTTAACTCAACATCAGATGAACCATCTAGAGAGAAAGTTTCTGCAAATTTTGTACAACATTCTTTTAATTTAGTTCGATCCAATGACTTCAATGTTGTTGAACTCATTAAAAATCCAAATATACTTTCGAATGTTTGGAGTTCTTGAAATCTACTTTTCAATGAATTGATTGCCATATCAACCATAACAAAAAAATAATTAACTTCAAAAGGCCTAAGATAAATCTTCAAAGTATGTATATACACTACATAATATATGGGGCCCCTAGATTTTGGGGGCCCAGGGCGGCCGCCCCTCTTGCCCCCCCTCAGGGCCGGCCCTGAGCACAACCACAGCAAACCATGCACACCCACACACAAAAAAGACCACCACCAGCACACAGGGTTTCTGCACGCCTCAAGGCCATGGCATAGCCATCCAATGAACCCACCACAAGCCGCTTCCCCCTCGAACAACGTCGCGCTAAGGAACCCTGGACAACCCAGCAGCCACCACTCCTGCCGCCTCCCGGCAAGATGATGTTAGCATCTTTGTTAAACGTCACTCTAGTTTGTTGTTTTCAAGTGCTTGATTCCCTACGTGCAAGGTAATAAATAGCGTTTTATCTTCTGATCTACTTCTCAATTATACATGTGGGACACACTTGTAGCTTGTCGCCATGCATTTTGGTTTTGTTCAAGCATTAACATATAGAGCAAAGGTGCTGATCGATCTGGCAATTTGGCCTGCACATTTGTATTATATGGTCCCGTTTGCCATCCCAATTGCTACATGCAAGATGCCAAGCGGCCAAGGATTGCTGCAAGTGCAACATGCACACGCCTTATCTCTCACAGCAATTAAGTCTGCAACTACGTACCTTCCTCATTTTGGAGGTCAGGTCAATTCTTCTTTTGATCGATATTAATTGCAACAGATGTAGCAAGATATATCCTGATGTGCCAAATTGTTGCAAACTTTCTGTCACTCAGTGGGATCGACATAGAAAAATGATGCAGTATAAACAGAAATATTCTACACAAGATTGAATATATTAGGATACATAAGCTAGGCAATATTGTCCGGTCGATTGATTAATATTGATGAGGGCTTACTCGGTCGGATTTCAGTCGATTAAGATGGAACAATTAAGTTCTTCATGTTAATTTTTACTCACCATGAATCATCTGCTTGCATCCTACATTGCACCCAGCCAAATTAAATGGCATTTCAACCAGAACGCTTCCGGTGAGTGTACCAACTTGTTAATGGCCACTAGTAGTGTGCCCGTGCTAACGCTACGGTAAAATACAAAACAAGATAAAATTTGTAAAACATAAAACAAACAATCAGATTCATCCATATTTATGTATAGTGCTCGATTCGTCAGGAGCCTGTTCTTATAGGTATCACAAGTGGATTTCCCATGTCTCTCATAATTATCATTTCTATGTAGCTAATCCATGGTTTCATCCGGAAAAATATTTTCTTTGCCAACTATGGGTGATGCTTGGTTCAGAGTTGAACACCCTGATCCATACGTAGGTTGTTGGCCTATAGTGTCCGATGACACACCAGTAGCACCGTGCACTTGTATTGCCATGTCAAGCACTTTCAGGGCCATATTTGGAGCTGCCACCTACATGAAGGCCAGATTCGCTGAATTTTTGTTGCTACAAGGATTGAAACGAAGGTGCTGAAGTGCTGAACCTTGCTTTACCTTTGCCATTGCGAGGATCCCATGGGCTTTCTTGTTACCATGCCGGTCGAGTTGACCGGCCGCTTCAAGTACCAAAAGTCTAGCCTGCTCCAGTTCTATCCAACACTAGATTCCACACCCATGAGTAAAAAAAGTTTAAAATCGAAATGTTCTTAAACTAAATGTGATGTTCCCTAAGCCTAACATTAATATTCATTACATTCTTTTTTACTTGGTGTTTTTAGCTTTTCACAATCTCTAATATGTAACTTTGACCGTTACTTTTTATACCTTTACATTAAGATACACTGATAAAACTATAATATTATGAAAGTATTTTTAAGACAAATCTAATGATATAATTTTTATATAGCCAATCTAGATTGTTCCAAACATATTCGCTATTGAACTTTAGAATGTTTGATGGTACGGATTGTAGGACGTAAGTAAAAAAGAACGAAGAGAGTAGTTCTGCAGATGCTTGATATATATCATCACTGAAATGCTTTACAGCGACAAACAAGTCAATAATTCAATTTGAGAAGCTCAGCAGCGATGTTATTGACTGGTCTCAGGAGCGCCACCAGTACAAGTTGCAGATTAACATTGCAACTCCCTAGAAAACATAGGAACATAGAAATGAAACCTAGCTTGTGACATCTCAAACACAGCGTTTGTGAAATAGACTGATTCATTTATCAATCAGAGCTTTACAAATGAACCATTAACAATGTAAGCAATTGAAGAGGCCATACCTTTGCAAGGTCTGATAAAAAGGAACCATGCTGTGCAATCCTCTTTCCAAATGCGGTCCTACTTAAGGCCCTGTCAACCATCATATTCATGCCACGCTCTGCTGCCCCTATTAGTCTCATGCAATGATGTAACCTTCCGGGACCTAGTCTTCCCTGCAAAGCATCTTAAATATGACATAGAAAGTACAGGTTATAGTAATATTATTGGCAATAACAACATAATACTGCTTACTTGAGCAATCTCAAAACCCCGTCCTTCCCCAAGGAGGATATTTGTGACTGGAACGCGTACGTTCTCAAAAGTAATCTCTGCATGTCCATGAGGTGCATCATCAAAACCAAAGACTAATAATGGTCTCCTTATCTTCACTCCAGGAGTGTTGACATCTACTAAGATCATTGACTGCTGCTTATGTTTAGGTGCAGAAAAATCTGTCTTTCCTGGATGAAACAAACATCTTTAATATTTTTTAAAAATACATGCATCACCCATAACACTGCTTTCATGGATAGATGTTATAGTTACCATTAATATTAGGATTTTGCACCTCGGGTCCATAGCCCCACTGGTCCACCATTTCTTGCCATTTATCACATAGAAATCTCCTGCCTGTTGAGGGGGGAAAATCTTTGATAGTGTTCAAAGTTGATACGCAATTTTGAGCTCCACACATGGGTTGTTTTCATCATAGTATAAGTGATAATAGGCATACAAGGGAAGCAAACTAAGCAGAAGTACAGCACAACATGAATGATCAGTTTAGTAAAAGAACAGGACAAACAGATAGGGTAACAATAAATTGACAGTTGTAAGTAAATTGACAGTTGTAAGTAAGTTCAAATATCAGCATGTAAAATAAAGCATCATGGATTAAGATGCGACAACTGCAGCGGTTTAGAGGTATTTGATGCAATTTATTCTTCTCTATATAATAATAATACACTTTGTGTAATAAATAAGTTGAGAATTGTAGGAGATAGATATAAGACTAACCTGGAGGAGCGTAGCCAATTGTCCCTCTAAATCCCATGGAGCTTGTTGAGGATTGGAAAGAAGAGCATCCTCGGCAAGAATCTGGCAAATCCAAAATCTCCGACATGTGCTACCATATCAACATCCAGAAGCACATTATTGGCTTAAGGTCACAATGTACAATCGGTGCAACACCGTGGCAATGAAGATAACCCAATGCATAAGCCACATCAAGAAGTATATTCAGTCTTTGATGGAGGTTTAATAGAAAACATACTCATACTGTAGAAGGAAGATGCAGAAATAGCCAGTGGACTTTATGAAGAATCAATTCAATGTAGAAATGCAAATGACCAGTTGAGGATATTATATGAATTAAATTAGCTAATGCCTTATGTTAGAAAATGGCCCAATGAGCGAAGCCCATTTTCACGAATCCCAAAGCATGCATGGTTAGTACCATATTGCTAAGGTAGGGGGAGGAAGACCAATTTATAAGGTGGAATCCTCCCCACTCCTTGAATATGGAAAGAGATGATATGAGGATGGATCTGCCTAGTCACACACACGCGCACGCACGCGCGCGCGCGTATCCGCGTATTTTCGCGTGAAAATCGCGTCTGGATAAGAAGGTTCATCATCGTTAGGAATAAGAAGGTTCTTTAGAAAATCTTTTCCCTTTTATCCTCAAGGAAAAGTACTATTTTGCAATGCTATGATTCACACAGTGTACTACATGTCTACAGTGCTGTAAATCTTGCAATGCTATATTTGTGTTTTTCCTGATAATAGAGCAAATGCCTCCTGTAATCCTGCATTGCAGTGCTATTACTCACATAGTATAGTGCCCGTGCTAACGCCACGGCGGCATTTTAGGGATGCACATGAAATCAACCAAATGAACTTTTGAATGGCCATACATGTTTTGTTCCCTGCTTTCAAAGCCAATTTTTGAATGGCTATACATGTTTTGTTTGGATAATTGGGTTGCTGCTGGCAACAAAGTCCATCCATGAATGAAAGCCAAACATATACATCAGATTATTTTGGTCAGTCACTACAAATAATTGAAGACATCCAAATGACACATAATATAGCTCGCCGGAGAACCTCGCGGCGGCGGTGTCCGTGGTCTCCCACTGTCCGATCACCTCGTCGACGTCGAGCTTCTCCTTGCCGCGTGACGCTGTGATCTGGTGCTTGCGCTGAATTGCAGGCTGTCAGTGCGAGTGAGGAGCAGAGGGAGATGAATTGAGGAGCAGAGGGAGATGAAGCGAGGAGCAGAGGGGGCACTGACAGTTCACACCGCCGCCGCTTGTACCTTGATGGCCTCGGCCACTCCCGCGATCGAGGTCCCCCGCCGCGTGCGCCCCGCTGTGCGGCGTGTATTTCTGGGTGCATATTGTGGTGTGGACGTAGTTAAGGTTATGACTATGGAGCAGGTAATTGTTTGGTGGATGACGGATAATTTTAACTGGTGGTTTATTAGTTTAGATGAGATATCTTAAACAAAGCACCAAACAGAAGCATGATGCCTACTTATCTACATAAAGTTGTTGTTAAGTCACACAAAACTACAGAGCTAACGTACAATGTAGTAAATAAAATATCATGGACAAAAGGATGTCTAGGTGAACAAGAACACTACTGTTGGTTCAGGAAAAGAGTATTTCAGAACTGAAAAAAAAGCTCATTTGTCTCCAGCTAATTCAATTTTATAAAGTGAAATGCAGAAAAATTTTATTGGAATTTTCAGGACCAGTTTGTGTGGAGCTACAATGACATCCATTAACATTGCAGTCACTGTTCAACAAAATACAAAAATAATTAGGGGAAAAAATTGTTAAGCCATAACTCACATAGATGTACTATGTGACCACTGACCAAAAAAGGACTTGGGTGGAATAAAATTTGCCATGTACTTTACAGGCTAACTTTCGGGATCTTCAGACCAAGCTTCCCATTGCAAACTTTTGACAGATGAGTAGTGACAAAAGAGATACAGAACTGTTTTGCAAAAGAGTGAAATATCGAAAATATAATCTGCATTCAGGTTCTGGTGTCTTAAGTGAGGTAGAATTTAAGACCAAACTGGATTAGTTAGATTTCAGTTCTGTAATGATGAAAAACCAAGATTGTGCTTCCACTTCAGAAGTGAAAAAAGTGGATGCAACTGAACTATATTAATAACCTTTGGTCAAACAATTCTGCTCTCATGGTTGTATTATGCTTGAAAGATCAAGATCACAAAAGCTTATCTATTCTTCTACCGATCGTGCCAATGAGCTAATAACCGCATGATTAAAGGCAATAATTACCAGCCACTTGGATAAGCCCATTGAGTTCAAACTCAGCAACTGATACTCCTTTCATTAAGTCAGACTCCTTCACAAGATAGTCCTTTTCAGTTTCAGAATGCTTCACTATTTCTGACTCTATTTCCCTGGTCTTTTGTATAGTCTGTTCAATCTCTTCATTGACCTAATTCAGGGAATAAAGGAGAAAGTATAGCATAGTTAGACTCATAAGAACCGAAACACCAAATTCGACATGCTAATAACAGCGAATCAATATATAGAAAATTCAGCTCCTTATACCCAGGTATATAAAATAGTCATGTTGTAAGTCTACAGCTAGAGGGGTACCTTTGCTTTAAGAGAAACATGATGTGCTGTTAGGTACAGCAGTCAGCAGATGGTGCAAGGAGAGTCCTAGTAGGGATTTATGTTAAGCTACATGTCCAGAAGCAGGAGTTCAGCCAGGGAGTTGTTTAGGAATTAGATTTGAGGGAGAATTACGTATTAGGAAAGGATATCTATTAAAGTTCGTCTGGATAAGAAGGTTCATCATCAACTATATAAGGATGCCGTGTAACTTCATTGCAATCAAGCAAGAAGAAATAAATCTCCTCTCTTCCAATTTCTAATCTCTACCCCTCTAGTTTCTCTTATGTGGCAAGTCAACCTAACTTGCACTCCCTTGTAAAAAACTAAATTACACTAATTCAATTTTTCTGAATCAAATAGGAATCAAGTTACAAATTTTTTATTATTGCACGTATCACCCCAAACATTAGAATGTAGGACAAGTGGACAACAAAATGTAAAAGACAAATTGTTGGCTCTTATACCAGGTAAAGATACCTTAGCCCCTTTATCATCATCATTAAGCTACCAGAACTCCTAGTGTATCACCTAAAAAAAGAGAATATACAATTAAACAGAGTAGAGATAACATGTTCGCCCTCACCTATAATACCAGAGTTTACATGGAGGCTAACATTTCAGCCTTTTGCTCAAATCAGATATAGTAAAAAGGAAACTTAAGTTTCCCCAACCCAACTGATCAAGTACTTTTATATAATAAATCAAAGAAAAATAATCTGTATGCCAGTTGTTAGAAACCACTGTGGCATTGTCCCACAATTTTGTTTACTATTTTGATCCCTTGTAGGATACGCTTTTGTCTGTTTGGTCAATGTAATCTGAACTCATGTTAGTTTGTATAATAGAAACTGGGGTTGCATCCCTAGTTCAGAAAAAAAAGGCTCTTGATGGTATGAACTACTAATTGTTCTCATTGGGCTACCGCATCTTAAATCAAGAAGCTTGATGATCTAACAGCAGCAACATGTAGAAGTTGGGCCTTACCTGTACAGTTGGACCGGTATACATGCTTTCTGTTGTGAATAAAATATAGAAGTCACTGTGACCAACCCCAGATGCATAGGATTAGAATTTGACTAAGGAACTGTCACAAAAATGTAAACTTATGAAAGATTCCATGGTGCATATAAAACTGTAAGAAAGCTAAAAGGTAGCAAGCTTGCTGGAGTTGCAAGGGACAAAAATGTAAACCGCTTGTGTAAACATTCCATGTGAACCATGGGCCATGGGATCCTGGATCATTCTAAGAGGCTTAGTCAAGAGAGCAAAAACATGTACAAGGAAAGGCATCAAAAGACTATTTACTTGATGTATGGTTAGAACTACAAAGAACAGACCTGAGATACAATGTCATTTGTTGCACCCGTATGGGAGTATCCTGGATGTGCATTTTGGTTCAAATAATTCCCAGGATATCCAGATTGAGGTCCTTGAGTATAGTCAACACCATAAACTCCTTGAGAAGCCTGTATATGATAGTTACCGTTTTTATTAGAAGCCAATTTCCCACAGTAATAGTGAACTAAAACTTTACAACATTTTTGCATAGTTAATGTTGAACTCGTTTATGTGAATTACAGATCCATGGTGGAAACATATGAATCCGCTTGAAGGATTCCATCACATACCCAATAATTGCCAACCTCCCAGGCTACCAGGCTCCCAAGGATATTATAGAGGGGTAGAGATGCATTGCCAACCTCCCAGGCTCTGTCCCCTTGAAGGATTCCATCACATACCCAATAATTGCAAGCATGAGTAGCCCAACCATAGTCAACATTGATAGAGTTTAACCAATTTACCTTCTCTGGCAAGTCGACCGATGGAAACGGGAGAGAGATAAATTCAGGCAAGATAACAATTTAAAAAGTCTCATCATATTCAGGTTCTTGATCAGTAAAACCTCCCTCCACTCCTATCAATTGTAGAAAACTCATTAGTGAATATGGTAATTGCTTCAAATATATAAAATGACCAGAACAATTAGACCCACATTCATCTATTTCTATTTGTAAGCATGGGAACACAGAAACACACGGTGCAATTCTGATTCACATATAGCTCTATTCTGATAATCCAAATATATAGACAAGTCTTGTCACAGTACTGGTATTATACTACACATTATTAGTTTAGATACTTAGCATAAAGAATATCACAAAACCAGTAATAAACCAACACAACCACCTTACATCCTAAGTTTCTAATGTTCTATGCAATGACATCATCTCCGTTTCTGGATAATAGCCAAAAAAATCAAATAACACAAATTTGCTGCAACATGGGAGTTCGACCCAACTAACAAAAGCAGAAAATATACCATGTCGACAATTTTGATATTATTAAGCACAGCTATATTGCAAATCCAAAAGTCACATCGCATAGGAATAGGTCTCAATCACACGAAACAAGCCAAAGCTAACACAACCATAAAACAGTAATGGTATCATAAGTTACAAAACATATCATATCATGTAGATTTCGCACCAAATTCCTACGCTAGACGGTAAAACTGCTCCACAATAACACAGTTGATGGAAACAATCACATCACCCAAACACAAGCATGCAATTCACATAGTTGGCAGACGGCGTGCAGTACAACAACAGCGGCAAGCAAATACGATGTGATCGGAGGATACGCGCGTCATACCAATAGCGAGGAGGGTTGACTTCTTCCGGGCGATCCGCCTCGTTGAGTTCCGGCTTCGTGCCGCACGATGTGGAGGTACACCGGGTTCCCGTCTTCGTAGTTCCACTCCACCGCGCTCCCTCACCCGGATCTCGCCGAACCACCCACCACGGGATCGACAAATCCGCCGCCGCCGCCTCGATCGGCGCGCCCGTCGGCACCGCGACGGATCCGGCCGCCTCGGGCAGATCCGATCTGGATTGGGCGCCGCGTGTCGGGAACTACGCACCGAAGCTCGATCCGGCCGCTCGCGTGGCGTTGCGGCCGCCGTCTTCCTCCCGACCCGCTGCCGCCTCACGTGGACCGTCGCTCTGGTCATCGGCGCGGGGCGGGGGGAGGAGGAGGCGGCGGCGGAGCGCATGGCGGGGGAGGAGGCGGCGGCGCGGAGGGCGGGGGAGGAGGCGAGGGAGAAATCAGGGGAGGAGGCGCGGGGCGGGGTGGCGGCGAGCGGCGCGGGGAGGAGGGGGAAGCGAGGCTAGGGTTAAGGCTGGGGCGGGAGGAAGGGGGAGGCGGAGGGAGGAGGCGCGGGAGGATGGGGAGGCGGAGGAGGAGGCGCGGGGAGGAGGGGAGGCGCGTGGGAGGCGAAGGGAGCGGAGGAGGCGTGGGGGAGGCGTGGGGGAGGCGGAGGGAGCGGAGGAGGCGCGGGGGAGGAGGGGAGGCGCGGGGGAGGCGGAGGGAGGGGGCAGCGCAGCGCAGGTCGAGCGGGGCGCGGGTGGAGGGGTACTGCAGATCCATTGAAGGATGACCGTCGGATATGGTTGGGTAAAGAGAGAGAATAGAGGAGAGTTAATCTGGTGCGGACGTTTTTATGATGGTGTAATTATGAGTGCATTTTGTGGTGTGGACGTAGTTAAGGTCATGACTGTGGAGCAGGTAATTATTGGGTGGATGTAAAATAATTTGAACAGGTGGATTATTAGTTTAGATTCAGAGTTTGGCCATGGAGGCCATATGTTCCTTCAGAAGAAAAACCAAAACGAACTGGCCCTATCCAGCAATGCATTGGACCTATGCAAGCAATGTCCTGATTTTCTGATCGAACACTTCGCAAAATTCAACTGGATAGAGATGAAGTTCCGTGCGGCCAGCTCTTTCAGGTTCCTGTTCCAACTTCCAAACACTAACACCTAAAATTGCTTCTTACCAAATTAACTAAGGACATATTAGAATGATGTACACCTCTGTCGTGCGCTGAACTTTTTTTTAAGACAGCTGAACTTATGCGTGTGTTGTGTAATCTGTACGTGGGAGGCACAAGTAGACACTGGTCAGTGCTCGCTGGAGAACTCTAATCCTTCCCCTACTTTGCCCTTGAGTTTTTTTTCTATATATTGATGTACGCACACAAGTGTGTGCATCACCACGCAAACGCACTCACTAGCAGAATTTTTTGTACGGATAATCCATTTTTTATTCGAAATTACAGAAATATACCCGCGGGAAAATTTTTTACAAAAATAGGCTCGATCGCCTAATGGTTGGGCGATGAAGCCTTCAAACCATTGGGCGACTTTAATCCAGTCGCTCTACCCTCGGCGATGCATCCGATCGCCCAACCATTGGCGACTTTCATCTGATCGCCCAATGGTTGGCGGCATTCAGACCCCATGAATGTTTTAAATTTTGTCAATTTTATAGTTTTAAATTGGTAAAAAATTTGCTGAAGTTGTAATAAAAGTTTATGTTCATTGTATGTTGTAGGTGTGTAAAAAATTTTGGGAAACTTTTTTTAGGAACAAATGACCATAAAACAATTGGTACAAACGATGGTAAGTAATATTTTGATTTACTGAGAATTTGGAAAGTGCATCAAACCTTCGCCAAAAAAAGTGAAAATTGGTGGAGCTGTTCTTCATACATCCAACAGCCTCTAGAAAAAAATTTGAGCAATTTCGGCTACGGGATCAAAAGTTATAGCAGTTTCAGTCTGTTTCCGACACACCTTCAGTAAAACGGGCATAACTTTTGCATACGGTGTCCGTTTTCGACGTTCTTGTACTCGTTGGAAAGCTAACGACAAGCCCGATCCAATAAAAACGACCCGCTTGCGCCAGTCGCCCTCCAAGACCCCGAAAATCGGCCATCTTTGGACCTAAACCCGCGTCGTAAGTTTTTGGTTTCTGTTGTTACCCTTTTTCTTGGTTTTCCTTTCGGAATTTGGATTTTGTGTCAACTGAAAAGTTGTAGATCTCATCGAAACCTTTTAAATGAGTATATATAAGCCATATACAACTTTGCTATTTTATCTTTTCAGACTAGTTGTTTATATTGCATCGATATATAAAACTTGTGATAGAGAGTATTACAGATGGTTTGTATGTAGAACTGTCTGTGATAATCTGACCGTTGGGCCTATCGATCCTCCTCAACCCAATCCTAGCCCAGACACGAATTCTCAATAACATTAAAATATCACTTACCATCGTATGTACCGATCGTTCTACGGTCAATCGTTCCTAAAAAAATTTTCAAAATTTTTTGCACACCTATAATATACAATGAACATAAACTTTTATTACAACTCCAGTAGATTTTTACCAGTTTAAAACTACAAAATTGAAAAATTTAAAACATTCACGGAGACTTGAGTGCGATCGCCCAACCATTGGCGACTCCATTTAAGTCGCCCAATGGTTGGGCGATTGGATGCGATGCCGAGGGTAGAGCGATCGATTAAAGTCGCCAATGGTTGGTGGAAGGCTTCACGCCCAACCATTAGGCGATGGAGCCTATTTTGTAAAAATTTTCCCGCGGGTATATTTCTGTAATTTTGAATAAAAAATAGATTATCCGTACAAAAAATACCTCACTAGCACACGTCTCGAATTATGGATGTTAGAGACGAATAGGCGATCTCATAAGCGTAAGCACATATTTTCTTTTTGAGGGGGTATAAGGAAGATTTTCATATAACAGACTTACACCATATACACACACACTGTAGGATCGATGATAGCAATCAGAGGGGGTGAATGATTGCAGCGCACAGCGGAAACTCTTTTTTAGATTTTCTACCTTTTAATGTGCAAAAACTAGAAATAACAAAAACCCAAAAAAAAATTGCTGGTTTCTATCAGAGCAAACTCATCGTAGCATTCTCGTGTAATTATCATAAAATGAAAACTTCCGATCGATCGCTACACGTGCACGTTTTTTTCTTAATCTTCTAATCAATTTTTTAATTAAAACTAATTCATGTATGCAAGCAACAAAAATACCTAGATATATGTAACGCCCCCGTTTCCAGGGGCGCGTACGGACACGGCATTCCGCAACTATTCACGCATGAACAGTTATGGAGTGTCGCGCAAAAGTATACCATTGCATGCTTACAACAAAAGTCCAGCATATATTTCACATAAGGATTACTATCCAGGTTTTCACAGCGGGGCGTGCAAGCCCAAAGGATATTTACATTACAAAAGACTTCCAGAATCCGCTTCGAGCGCGGCGAAGACCTAAAGCCACGGGTCCTCGTCGACGAAGAAATCCTCAGGGACGTCCTCGACGGGGAGTCCTTCACCAGAGTCTTGATCCTCTAAAGAGATGATTAAGCAAGCCGTGAGCCAAACAACCGGCTCAGCAAATCCCAAAGGGACCCTAACTTATTACATGCACGGAACTTCAAAGGAAGGGAATATATTTGGTTTATTAACTTTGAGTGGATGCAGTTTTATTTGCAAACATTTTAATAAGACGGACTCAAAACTTACTTCTTAAGAACTCAGGGGTTTTCATGAAGAGTTAATTTAACCAACTAATCAGGTTAAAGCATGTACAAAACTACTTAAGCTTCGCTGCTGGAATCACCCAAGTGACACAGCTCCAATAACCGGGAGCACGGCGTATTCGAATACCATTTATTTGACTCTGCAGAGTTTGCTCAGCTTTACCCACACAATCCCTTAACTCCCGCTAAAGCATTAAGAAAGCCAGGTCGTTTCACTGCTCAATTCTTTATATAGGCTCTACCCGGTAGAATCCACTCGGGTCTGGCTCACACACACACGCCCACAAAAAGAGAAAACCAACGTCCACTTCGAGTGAACTCTACCGTTGTTAGGCATCCGCAGCACGGACTACCTAACCTCACTGCTTAACCTCCTCCTCCACACCTGTAGAGTTTCAATCGATTTGAGCAGCTACTAGACCAGTGTTGACAAGTCAACTCCTGTGGTTGAGCGATCACTGTGACATTTGCTCAGCGTAAGGGTTTCAGTCCTTATATTTTCACATGGCCCGCAACCTCGCCAGGCCCGCGACCCAACCTAAGGTAAGCGGTGGGCGTAGACCGTCTCGCGGTTTCCCACTCACCCTCACCCTACTCCAAACTAGGGTAACAAGATGGGCAAAGACCGTCTCGCGGCTCTTCCCCAACCCTTACCCTACCTTGTGCACGCTGGCACTCTCCGCTCTAAGGTACGGTGTCCCATACCACCCTACCTTAGAGTCGGGTTTTCCAAATTCTATTGGCCCGCAGCCACAACCTTATTAGTGTAACACTTTGCATGACAATAATATCCTACAGTTATCTAGATTAACAGGTAATTATTTCTAGGGTTTCAAAGGCATGGCTACAAGTTTAACAGGGCATTTAGCGGTGGTAGGTCTAACTATATCACATGTCATTCTAAACATTTTATTTTATTTTAAACTAACATTTCACAACTAGCATAATGCAAATAGCATATTAGCATAATTAAATCACATGGGTTGCAACATGATCAAAGGATTTGGGACTTGTCGTCAATCCGGACTATTTCAGCTAGCTCGAACGAAGAACCTTCTGGCTCCTGAGATTGCACCTGGGCTTCCGGAATCTCCGTCACTAGCGCAGACAAATGAAATAATTAAATCCAGCTTGCAACTAATCAAGCGAGGAAAAATTAAACTAATTAAAAAGGAATAAAATGCATAAATCCTTCAAATGGAATTTTAGGAATTTATTGGGAAAGATTCTGTGGAAATGGAAGCCAACAATGAATCCAGAATATTATTTGGAGCAAAGTGGTGAAATTTGGGAATTTTTGGGATTTTATGTGATTTTCTAGGATTTATTTAGATTTTCTGGGATTTTAGAAATTGATAAATCATCTGAAAAATCGATGAACAGTGTCGGGCCGGCCTCATGGCTACAGCGGTGGCTGGCTCGGGACAGCCCAGCCGGCGACGATTGCTTGCGCGCACGCAGAACGGCCGGCCGAGGAGGCGGCCCGGCAGCCTTGCCGCGCGGCGAGTCGGATGGCCGCCGCGTGGACGGCGCGAGCGGCGGGGATGCGGAGCGGACCGAAGGCTCGGATGAAACGGGCGGCGATCGGACGGTGGCGAAGCGGGGACGAGGGCGAAGCGGTACGGGCGATCGGGCGGACGAAATTAGATGGCAGCGGGGAGATGGACGGCGAAGGGCAGGCCACGTCGCGGGGGAGGAGTCGTCTTCCTCCTCCAGCCGCTACAGTAACCCCGCGGCGAGGTTACGGTGTCGACGGCGGCCTGGGCTCTAGGGGGCTCGTCGGCGACCATCGAGGGCACCGGCGGGTGCGGCTTCGAGAGGGGAACCCATTTTGGGCAGCGGGGAGGCGAGGGGATCAGCGGAGAGGACGGGAGGTAGAAGGGGGTGGTTCGGGTGTTTGGAGGCGAGGGAGGTCATCGGCGGCAAGGGAGCTCCAACGGGCGCGGTCACACGGGAAGGAGGCCAGGGGGCTCACATTGGTGGCGGAGGTGTGAGTCGAGGAGCCTCAGAGCGTGCTGGCCACGGGGAGGTGCGTCGGCCGAAGAGGGAGCTTCGTCGCCGGAGTTCCTCGGTGATCCTTCTGCTCAAACAAAAGTACCAGCGGCATTAGCAAGTGGAGGAGATGCTCTGGACACGAGGAACTGAAAGTTAAGGGGACGGGGGCGAAGATCCGCTTTACGGGGGTGCCGGCCCAGGGGAGGATGGCGGTGGCGACTGGGGCGACGGGGTTTCAATCAGTGGCACGAGGAGCTGCACTGGAGTGATGGGAGGGGAATGGGGGTGGTGGAGGAGCTGGGGAACCAAGAGAGCGAGCGGGAGAGGGGGAGGGGGTTTTATACCCGCGCGGAGGGGGAGCGGGCGTGGAGAAGAAGCCAGCGGCAGGTCTCCGGGGTCGACAGGAGGGGACGGGAGTGGTTGAGGTATCTCCTCCGCGCAGAGGATGACGCACGGATCGGCACAGGGAACTGGCGTGCGACGGGAGTAAAAGCGATGGACGGGAGCGGTGAGCGCGCCGCGGCGAGCGTCGCGCGTGCGGGGAGAGGAGGCGCGGCGCCGCCGTGGGGCGGAGCCGAGGCGGGCGGCGTGGCGCGAGGACATCCACGCGCCGGACGAGAGCTGTTGGGGCGGCGGAGGTCGTCGCCGGCGCGCAGCCGCGGCGCAGGGCGGCGTGGCGCAACGCCGCGGCGCTTAGCGCGCGTCTTGGGGAGAAGAAG
Organism: Dendrocalamus sinicus; assembly: GCA_036346575.1. Taxonomy (NCBI): domain Eukaryota; kingdom Viridiplantae; phylum Streptophyta; class Magnoliopsida; order Poales; family Poaceae; genus Dendrocalamus; species Dendrocalamus sinicus. The sequence goes on along the minus strand of JAYEVI010000328.1, from coordinate 2,310 downwards.
GCGGAGCGGCGGCGCCAGTGGGACGGCGAGGAGGCGCTGGGTGCGGGAAGGCGAAGAAGCGGGCGCCGGGAGAGAGGGCGCGCCAGCCAAAGAGGGAAAGCGGGGAAAGGAAGAACTTTCCCGAAAAGGAAAGTTTCAAAATTTCACTCAAAAATGCAGCAAAAAGCACAGAAATTTTTTGTTTGAATTTTTAGGGGCTTTTCAATATAGATCAATGCATGAAGAATTTATAGGAATCAAAAAACCAAGAAAAGGGACAATAGATGCGAAATAAAAAACTCACAAACTTTATTCAAAAACACCGGCATTATCCATCATTCATCCATCTGCGTATCTTCATGTCCAGCGCCACATCTCTTTTTTCCACCCGTACTTCGCGTCGTTTCTTTTCCGATCGCTCCGTGCCTCACGCGCCGTCCAAAACGCCTTCTCCGTTTTTCGATACAAAACCAATCGGTGGCTTGCATATATATATATATATATATATATATATATATATATATATATATATATATATATATATATATATATATATATATATATATATATATATATATATATATATATATATATATATATATATATATATATATATATATATATATATATATATATATATATATATATATATATATATATATATATATATATATATATATATATATATATGCAAACCCTAAACACCTCTTCAAACTCTCCTTAAAATCCTAATCCAACTCCAACTAGGACTTAGAATCCTAATCCAACTCCAACTAGGCCTAGGCCTTTTTACCTCAACTAGAGTTTTGGCCCACTAATTTTCAAGGGACCCGAAACCCTTCCTAACACGGGTTTTTCACACTCACGACTTTCCTAACGCATCACGTGTCGAAGTCTCTAGGACCGCACCTCCCGTAGCTTCTCCACGTATCATCTACCTTTGATCTCCATGCACCCCAAGCATGAGCCCGATCATCTCATGACCTCCTTGACCGTCTGAACCTCGGATCTCCCCATCCTAGTTCCGGTCCACCTCGTCACCGACCAGAATCGCCTCCATGCTCAACCTGCACATGCAAAGACCAAAGAATATTTTTCCGGCACAAGTTCGTCCCAACTTGACCAACATCAGTCCGTGCACGCACACACACACCTCGCATAACATCGATAAACAAAATCACCAAATATTCATCATAACAAATTAACCATTGTCAATTATTCATCACCAAAATATCCTAAACCTAGCCATATGTTCTAACAATCTCCCCCTTGATGAATACATTGACAACACTACAAAATTGTATGATGAATTAGCTTCAAATAGATATAAGTGAAGAACTGAAATCGAAAAAAATATTTTAAACTATAAGTCTCAAATCTCTCCCCCTCAACATAAGAGAGACAATTTTATTCTCACCAAATTCTCTTTAATTTCCTGCAAAGCACACCAAATCTCTCCCCCTTTGGCAATGTAATCATCAAGAAAATTCAAAGAAGGATTAATTCTAAGAAAGAACAATGATAACAAAAACCTAGAAGCTTTGTAGATTATCCAAGTCACGTTGCATTGGTTTAAAAACATAACTAAGTCATATTTTTTAGTAGAGCTATCTAGATCATATAAAGCCATATATCATATAGCAATGTCAAAACAAGTTTCAATATGATTAAGCAATTTATATCAATGACAGGCATGTCAACAATGACTAAACTAATCATAAAGAGCACAATGAGATATCACAACGAAAAGTCAAAACCTAAAAGTGAAGCAAATTTTAACTCTAGACGGGCTAGCAGTCTCATGTAACAACTTATTGCTCCACACTCAATTCTTAGGCATGTGGCATGCTTGTAGCATACTTCTTTTTCATAATGACATTTTTCGTGATGATTTTTTTGTGATGGTGGCATGCTTGAAGCATACTTCTTTTTATTTTGTACACTTTTGTGCCTTTTTTTTCACCATGGCATGCTTGAAACATACATCTTTTCATTTATCTCTTTCTTATATACTTTTTTTAAAACAATAACATGGCAAATTGAGTGATCATAAAAATTGTAACATGAAACATACGAGCCTCATAGCCAAGAGTTAAAATAAGACTCACAATCAAGCTAATCCTTTTCGATGGACATCGCAAAGTAATAAATATAATTAATCTAGTCAAAGTATTCCGCCATGTCATACTTTTAATTCAAATGTAACAATTTAATTATAAACAGTCATGATCAAAGCTACACAACATATGAATAGATATGATAAAGAGAGCTTTACTACTCAATTGGTTTCAATGACTTGGATTTGATGAGTTATTTGACAAGGATAACAAA